>CM072087.1:6964760-7429760 GCA_036850905.1 Luffa acutangula | reverse complement strand
TGCTTAATGTCAGACAATACCCCAACTACATTTCCTTTAAGTAGGGTCATCATCATATAGAACTAAGAAAACTACAGTAGAATCAATGATCCTTTTATATACACAAGGTTCATCTACATTCTGTTCAAAACCATAAATTTGATTACAATCTCAAATCTTTTATTCCAGGATCTTGAGGCTTGTTTCAATCCATAGATGGATTAGTTAAGCTTGCAAACTTTTTGTTCTTCTCCCTGGACTATGAACCCTTCTGGTTGGACCATGTAAATACTCTCGTCAACATTAGCGTTTAAAGATGCAGTTTTGACATCCATTTGCAAAATTTCATAATTATAGAAAGCGACAATGGAAATGAGTATTCTTATCGATTTTAACATCGCTCCTGGTGAGAAGGTTTCATTGAAATCAATTCCTCCTCTTTGGTTGTAACCTTTAGTTACCAATCGGGCTTTGAAGGTTTGTAGTTTACCAGTTTGGTCTCGTTTTCTCTTATAGATCCACTTGCAACCATTAGGTTTTACATCACTTGGTTGATCTACAAGTTCCCATACGGAGTTAAAATGCATAGATTCTATCTCAAGGTTTATGGCTTTGACCCACTAGTTCTTATCCTTGTCACCCATTACTTGTCTATAAGACAATGGATCCTCTACTTCATCATCGGGTATGATGAATTGAGTTTAAGTTAAACCCATGTACCGGTCAGGTTGAATTATAACCCTCCCACTACGACGAGGCATTCTCATATCTTGAGGATGTTTCGAAGACCAACTCCGCTAACAACTTTTGCTTGTTTGTTTGTAGCTTCCCCTGAAATTTCTTTAAGTATTAGTTTACTGTGTGATTGATGATTTCTTATATGATCTTCCTCAAGGAATGTGGCATTGGTCGAAACAGTAACCTTATTGTCTTGAGGATCATAAAACAGACCTCCTTTTGTTCCTTTAGGGTATCCTACAAAAAGGCATATTCTTGAACGTTGTTCAAATTTCTTTGGTTTTTGTACCAACACGTGTGTGAAGGATTGGAATTCTGTAATTCCGTAAAGCAGAAGCGTGATTTGGGACCGATTCATAATTAATTTTGTTTAATCTAAAATACCAATACATTGGCAATAAATTTAGAACTATTCTAGATTTATATTAAGACTAAGCATACAAAAATATTAGATCTAAATCTAATTTATATAGTAACAAATTACTTACTCTCGTTGACGACTCAGATTAAATTCACCAACTGCTTATAAATTAATCACGAACTAGTGCGAACACCACCACTATGGCTACACCGGTATGACTCTAAGACTTCTAGAGGCAGAAGACTAGTGGGAGTCTAGAAGAAGCCTTGAGGGGAACTCACTGAGAGTAGGAAAATGCATGGGATGCCTTTCACCCCACCCCAAGGGTCCTGTTTATAATTAAAGGCCAAGACATTTTTCCTAATAGGAAAAAGTCTCTAATTTTAATAAATAAATAATTAATTCTCTAATTAATTAATTTTCCTAATTAAATATCATATATTTAATCTTATGGATTTTATTAAAATTAAAATTAATATGAATCCAATTCATATTAAATTTATTTGAACTCTTCCAAATATTTTCTTTCCTAATATGAAAAGGTCTCTAATTTTAATAAATAATTAATTAATTCCATAATTAATTAAGGGGAAAAATACACTTTTGGTCCCTTGAGGTTTGGGTTAAGTTACACTTTTGTCCCTGAGTTTTTAAACTCAACAAAATTACTCCTGAGGTTTGAGATAAGGAGCAATTTGGTCCCTGCCATCCATTTTTCTGTTAAATGTTAACATCATTATGATGTTGCATTTTTTTTATTAAAAAATTGTTTTTTTAGATTTTTAAAATCAAATAATATTAAAATAATACAAATATTATTATTTTATTATATTTTTTTAATTCTTTTTTTCCCTCTTTCTTCTCCATTATTCTTTCTTTTCTCCATCTCCTTCTTCCTTTTTCCCCATCTTCTTCTTCTTTAACTCTGGTGGCTGGCCGCCGCCGGCTGCCAGCGAACGGCAGCGACGGCCACCGGTAAATTTTTGTTTTTTTTTATTCTTTCTTCTTTCTTCTTCTCCTTTCTTTTATTTCTTCTGTTTTTTTTAAGAAAAGAGATTCTTCGAGGCACGAACTCGCAGATCTTCCACCACGTCCGACGAGCGTAGCCGACGACGACCCACACGACAGAGACGAAGGGAAGCGGTTCTTCTCCGGCGACGACCCACGCGATAGAGACAAACGCTGATCGAACTCGACGCCTCCTTCGTGCGTGACAACTTGAACAAAGTGTTTCAGACGACGTTCGACGCTCGAGCTCAACAACTTCAGATCTCGCGTGGGTCTCGCATGGGTATTCATTTCAGAGGTTAGATCTCGCGTATGTGTCCGTTTCAGAGGCAGATATCATTAGCTCGCGTGGGTCTTCGTTTCAAACCCACTGAAATGGAGAACCGGAGAAGACGATTGGAGATGGAAAACCCGCCGGAGAAGAAGATCGGAGATGGCGAACGACGGCTCCGGCGACCGGTGGGTGTCCGTTTCAGAGGCAGATCTCGTTAGCTCGCGTGGCTCTTCGTTTCAAACCCACTGAAATAGAGAACCAAAGAAGACGATCGGAGATGGCGAACGGCTGCTCCGGCTCCGACGTAGGTGGTCGTCGGTGGTCCAAAGAAGAAGAAGCTGTCGATGGTCAGTCTGGAGAAAAGAAGAAGACGGAGAAGAAACATAAAAGGAAAAAGGAAAAAAATTAGAAATGAAAAAAGAAAAATATAATAATAGATTTTTATTATTTTAATATTATTTTATTTTAAAACTCTAAGAAAAAAATTTTTTATTAAAAAAAAAATGCCACATCAGAATTATGTTAACATTTAACAGAAAAATTTACAGCAGGGACCAAAGTTCTCCTTATCTCAAACCTCAAGGGTATTTTTGTTGAGTTTGAAAACTCAGGGACCAAAGTGTCACTTAACTCAAACCTTCGGGACTAAAAGTTTATTTTTCCCTTTTACCCAATTAAATATCATATATTTAATCTTAGAGATTTTATTAAAATTAAAATTAATATGAATCCAATTCATTTTAAATTTATTTCAACTCTTTCAAATATTTTCTCTCAACAATTAATTTTTGAAATTAATTAAAAAAGTATATCATAAAGTTTCATAAACTTTATATTATAATTTATCAATATACATTATACGATTCCCCAAATAAATAGAACGCTTTCAATTTACAATTTATACTTAATTGCCTCAAGTCTCTTTACGAGCTACTAGTGGGACCTAATGGTGAAGGTGTACATATTACACATGCGGAAGCAATTGAAGATCGAAAGCACTTAAGACGTTCAATTTTACTCCTAAAGCATGCATGTTCTAGAAAAGACAGAATTGTGAGTTTAGAAAACACCAACCTTTGTAGCTCACTTATGTTGAACTCCTTGTGGTGTTTTCCTCTCCTATGCTCCTTGGACAACCTCTAGAGTCTTCCCTACTATACTCCGGGCCAAGAACGACTTGTGGGAGTCTATATAAGATAGGGAATGGGAAGGGAATGCTTGAAGCATCAAGCAATGAAGAAGAATGAGAGATGAGAGAACTTTGAGTCCAAATTCCAGTAGCATAACCTTAAGGAAAATGGCCCTCTTGTGTTTGAATATGATTCAAACTCCTTTTAAAGACATTCTCCATGCAAAGCCAAGCCTCAAGACACAAGACACATGGTGTATTTGCAAGCTCAAGTGGATTCTAGGTGTACATTACACAAGACATGCAACAATGCATGAGTGAGTTGTCTTTCCACTTTGAATGATCATGCATTAAGTGGATTTCCAACTAAATCCACTAAATTCAAATTGAAATCAAATTTCAAGCTTGCAAATTACCCCCAATTTCAATTCTAAATTGAAATTGATTGCTTGATAATTAATTTGAAAATTTTCAAATTAATTTTGATATGATTAATCTAATTAATCTTTGTTATCTTGTGCAATTCCATATATATGATTCCTAATACATATATATAGTATTCAAAACACTTTTATATACTTCAGCTCTCATTTTCTAATTTAATTCATAATTAAATTATTGTGTCAAACACAATTTACGATAATTCCCTTTTTTCCGATTTTGAACGATTCAAAGCTTCCTATCTTTTGTTCTAGGCTTAATTCCGATATGAGCTAGTAGGGGGACCTAATGGACCTATAGATCATGGGCTCCAACGATTCGAGGCTAACCGACTAATCTCATTGTCCAAGCTAGCCAACATTCGTTAACTATTGGGACACTCCACTATAGCCCGATAGTTGCACTCCCCTCACTATAGATATATTTCCGTCCACTCGATTTAACCATGATTAGTAAGTCGATCCTTCACAGGTTGTTCGTAGCTATAGCTAGGTCAATAAGCCGTTTTACCCCTATAGTACTTCTAGTTCCTTAAGTCCCACTGATCCTCTAATGAACAATTGGTTTATGGTCCAACCAATAAACCGAGTCCCTCTCGGGCCAATGAGAGGGCGGGATCCCTTTGTTCAAGCCCCGAAGTCAGCACTTAAGGGAACAACCTCTCTACTATCCCTTATTTGGGTAGGAGTGAATTCCTTCTTGCACGACTATGTCCCCAGCTATCTACCCGTTCCTATCCCTGAAATGGGAGGCTTATTGAGTTGGCGATACTGAGCCACTCTCACCTATGCAGATCTAAGGATAAGCTCGAATAAACAGGAGTTCATAGTTAGCTCAGGATTAAGAACGAGTTACCTAGGTCATCACATGAAATAGTCAGTCTCGTCAGTAAACGGTGTTATAAAGCGAGAGCGACTTATTTCTCGGTCCTGGTCTTATGCAAACTCATTGCATAGGACACCCCCACTCGCATGTCTCTACATGGATGATTTAGGATCACATCATCTATACCATCTATAAAGTGGGCCGCGTCTCATAGTATCTCCAGAATAAGGTACCCAACCCTATTCCTATACTATAGACCGTTTTGGCTATTACTCAAGCTTGATCCACTTTTATGTCTCTACATAAAGCTGAAGTGTTCATCCTATAGCCATGGATCTTAGTTTATTGGATTTGGGTTATTATATGTGCAATTTAATTTATTCAGTAATGACTTTTACTGAATCAATCTCGATAACACCTTTATCGAATAAGTATATAATTCGTTTAACATTCACTATCTACGAGTTTTAGGGCACCAATCCCAACAAATGGACCTACAGATCTGAAGCTCCAACGATACGAGACTAATTGGTCAAACTCATTAACCAAGTTTAGTCAACATCCGTTAACTGTGGGTCACTCCACTAAAGACCCACAACTGCACTCTTCTCCCTGTAGAATATTTTTGTGTCCACGGATATCGACCAAGTAGTAAGTCAATCCTTCACGTGTGTTCGTAACACCAGCGGGGTCAAATTACCGTTTTACCCCTGGGTTACCTCTGGTTCCTTAAGTACCACTAATTCCTCTAATGAACAAGTTGTTTAGGGTCCAACCACTAAATAGCAGTTCCTCTCGGGCCAGTAGAGGACGGCGCGCCTTTGTTCAAGCCCCGAAATCAGCCCTTAAGGGAACACACATCTACTTACCCCAATAGGGGAAGGAGTGAATTCTATCTTGTACTGTTATGTTCCCAACCCCCGTTCGGTCTTGCCCCTGAAATGGTAGGATTATTGAGTCGGCGAACTGGCCACTCTCACCCATAAAAATCTAAGGACAATCCCTCCTGAAAGGGTTCATAACAGACTCAGGATTGAGATTGAGTTACCTAGATCATCCTATTGAAATAGAAACCTAAACTAGTTAACGACGTTACATCTAGTGGTTACTATTTTGCGGTCCGGTCTTATGCAAACTCATTGCATGGGATACCCCCACCCGCATGTCTCCTACATGGATGTTTTGGATCATTGAATCTGTATCGAATACAAGGTGGACTGTATCACATAGTGTCACCAGGATAAGGTGCCCAACCTTATCCCTATACTATAGACCTTTTAGGTTGTTACTTGGACACTGATCCTCGTATGTCCCCACATACTAGTCCAAGTTTCATTTAAACAACCATTAATCTTAGTTTATTGGATTTAGGGTTTATTAATGCAAACTCGATTATTCAATAACCAAATTACTGAATTACTCAAATAACACTTTATTGAGATCGATTAATTTGTTTCATTTACTATCTACGAGTTTTAGGGCATAAAACCCAACAACTCCCACTTGATCTAAAACTGCAGTGGGCAATGTACATCAACAATCAAAATTGAATGAATAATCATTGAAGTAGGAATAGTAGTTTGTATTAATACTGTATAATACATGAAAACTACAAATTCAGATAAATACAATAAACTAGGGCATTCACAATACCCATTACACTTCTCCCACTTGCCCTAGATTATTTTATGTACATATCTCGCAGACCTAGACCCTCTAGATAACCCTCGAACACTTTAGTCGTGAGAGCCTTCGTAAATGGATCAGCAATATTGTGCGTAGAGGCTACTTTCGTGACAATCACGTCCCCTCGTTGCACGATCTCTCTGATGAGATGATATTTGTGCTCTATGTGCTTGCCTCTTTTGTGACTGCGATGTTCTGTAGAATTTGCCCCTGCACCACTATTATCACAATAAAGGGTGATTGGCAAGTTCATATTTGGAACAACTTCCAAATACATCAACGACTTCTGTAGCCATACAACCTCCTTAGCTGCTTCACAAGCAACGACATATCCGGCCTCCATGGTGAAGTCTGCAATGCATCCTTGCTTGATGCTATGTTAGACTACAACTCCCCCGTTGAGGGTAAATACTGACCCTGATGTGGATTTCCTAGAATTCCTATCAGTCTGAAAGTCAAAGTTTGTGTATCCTGTAAGGATCAAATCCTTAGAGTCATACACAAGCTGATAGTCCCTCGTTCTCCGAAGATACTTGAGGATGTTTTTAACTGCAGTCCAGTGGTCTAACCTTAGATTGGACTGGTACTTGCTGACTATCCCAACTGCATAGCAAATGTTAGGCCTAGTACACCACATGGCGTACATAAGACTACCCACAAGTGAAGCATAATGGATCCGTCTCATATCCTCAATTTCTTGAGGTGTCTTAGGACACTGTTCCTTAGACAAATGAACTTGATGTCTGAAGAGTAGTAAACCCCTCTTGGAATTCTACATCTTATATCTAGACAACAACTTGTCTATATATGATGCTTGAGACAGGGCTAACGTTCAGTTCTTACGATTCCTGATAATTTGAATCCCTAGAACATATTGAGCTTCATTCATTTAAATCTTTCATTTGGAACTCAGACGATAACCATTTTTTAATGTCAGCTAGATATTCTACATCATTCCCAATGAGTAAAATATCATCTACATTCAACACTAGAAAAGCTACTAAACTATTGATAATCCTTTTGTAAACACAAGGTTCATCAACGTTCTGGTCAAAGCCATAAGATTTGACAGCAGTGTAAAACCTTAAATTCCAAGATTCGGAAGCTTGTTTCAACCCATAAATGGATCGTCTAAGCTTGCAAACTTTTTGCTCCTGATCTTGAGCAATGGACCCCTCTGGTTGAGGCATAAAGATGTTCTCATGAAGATTGTCATTCAGAAAAACAGTCTTGACGTCCATTTGCCAAATCTCATAATCATAAAACGTGGCAATGGACAAGAGAATCCTTATTGACTTTAACATGGCAACTGGGGAGAAGGTTTCCTCATAGTCCACCCCCTCCATTTGGGTATAATCCTTTGCCACTAGTCGAGCTTTGAAAGTCTGCACTTTCCCAGCTGCGTCTCGTCTTCTCTTGTAGATCCATTTGCACCATATGGGTTTAACCCCTTTAGGTAGGTCTATAAGATCCCAGATTTGATTGAAGTACATAGACTTCATCTCTAGGTCCATAGCTTTGACCCACTGGTCATGGTCCACATCATTCATTGCCTGTCTAAAGGTCAATGGATCCTCGATTCCATCATCAGATATGACAATTGAAGTTTCTGCTAAACCTAGATAACGTTCAGGTTGAGTAACAACCCTCCCACTACGTCTAGGCATTCTCAACTGTTGAGAAGGATGGGCTTGACCAGATGTACTGGGCTCATCTACAACTCTTGTTGAAGGTCCAGTCTGTGTACTGGGCTCATCAACAACCCTTGTTGAAGGTCCAGCCTTATCAACAACTCTTGTTGTTTCATTCGTAGCTTCACTAGAAAGTTCACTTAACACCATTTTATTGTGTGGCTTGTGTTCTCGAACGTGGTATTCTTCTAAGAAAGTAGCATTTATCGAAACAAACACTTTATTTTCTTATGGATCGAAGAAGTATCCACCCCTTGTTTCTTTTGGGTAGCCATCGAATAGGTATAATTTTGAACGTGAATCCAATTTCTTTGGGTTTGCCACTAGCACATGTGCGGGACAGTCCCAAATTCTGAAATGACATAAACTAGCTTTACGCCCTCTCCAGAGCTCAAATGGTGTTTCAGAAACACTTTTTGAGGGAACTACATTCAAAATATAAACTGCAGTCTCGAAAGAACTAGGCAGTTGAGCATAGCTCATCATAGATCGAACCATGTCCAACAATGTTCTGTTTCTCCTTTCAGATACACCATTCTGTAGAGGTGTACCTAGTGTTGAGAGTTGAGACGAGATTCCATGTTCTATCAAATAGTTTTAGAATTTTAAGTCCAAATACTCTCCACCTCGATCAGATCGAAGTGTTTTAATGGTCTTACCTAACAAGTTCTCAACTTTAGTCCTGTACTCCTTGAACTTTTCAAGGGCTTCAGACTTATGACTCATTAGGTATAAATAATCATACCTTGAATAATCATCTATGAAAGAGATGAAATATTCATACCCTCATTGAGCTTTTACATTCATTGGACCACAAAGATCCGTATGTATGAGTTCTAAGGGCTCCTTGCCACGATAACCTTTTTCAGTAAAAGGTCGTTTGGTCATCTTACCTTCGAGACATGACTCACACGGAGCTAAAGTACCATCTTCTAACTAGCTTAGAAGTCCATTCTTAACCAATCTCCCAATCCTATTGAGATTTATGTGGTCAAGTCTCAAGTGCCAAAGATAGGTACTTTGAGAAACTTTCTGCCTTTTTGGTTGAGTCTCGGCTGTTTTAAACATTTCATTGTTCAAAATAGCCCTAGATTCTATTGGTCTTAAAACATACAAATTGTTCTCCATTTTTGCAGAACAGATATCAGTACCCCTTTTAGTAATGAAAGCTTCATTCATAGAAAAGGACACTGAATATCCTTGTTCTAGCAAACAAGAAACAGAAATCAAATTTCTTTTTATTTCTGGAACTATATATACATTATCTAATAACATATAGTGTTCCCTGGAGAATAACATTTTAATATCTCCCACTGCTTTAGCTGAAATGAGCTCCAACTCTGAGAGTCATTTCCCCAGCATCCAACTGTTGCCAGGAGCTCATTCCCTCAAAGGAAGAGCATACGTGATGAGTGGCACCTGAATCAAGGATCCAGGTTGTATCATCATTTAAAAGAAATGTATTTTCATTGAGATGTGCTAAGCAGTCTATGTCATATTCATCATGAAAAATTTCAGATGAATTAGATATGTGGGCTTGAGGACCGTCCTCGGTTAAGACCAATTCCACGCAATTAATGTTTAAGTTCATTTTCTTAGCTGTATTAGAAATACCAGTTTTGTAGTTGGCGTTATTCGAGGCATACAAAGAATGTTTCATTGCTGAGAATAAACAAATTACCTTAATAAGTATTGTTGCATTAACCCATTACACAAGATAATCTTATTATTTTAATCCAATTAATTTAGCAAAAGTAATGATCGGACCATAGAATAAACATTCATTTTGCAACGATACTTCAAAGGTTTAGAACAACAGCTACCATACGGTAGTCAGCTACTCCTCCTCTGAATTGAGACAATCTCAGCCAATCCCTATTCCCAGAATAACTCATATTCCAATAGTTTTTAGCTACCATTTTTCCGGTCAGGAAATTATTAACACCTTAAAATTTCCCGTAAGTGTGACCCTCCATTTTTCAGATTTTAGAGGTCGGCCCCAACAATGCTACCGTAGGGAAAGTCAAAGTTGGAAATGGACCTAAGAAACCCTATCCATTTCTGGAGTTTGCGTTGTTCCGACTCCCATGATCAAGCCCTCCGTAGGGTGATCGCTCCCAGGGCGACTCGCAGGCAGATCATGGGGATCTCATGGTGTAACCTAATGGACGAGACCGTAGGATACATTGACACGTGTTCTGCTCCCACTTACTATAAAATACTCCCTCATTCACCTTGATATTGATCCATGCAAACACAATCCGTAGGGGGTCACTCCCAGGGTGACTCGAGGCCAAGCATAAACCTCACGTTGTGAACTTTTGAGGACGTGAGAGCAAAACTTGATTTATGAAAATGTTGTTTTGATATAATTCCTCCCACTAAGTATTTTTATAATTATAGGGTCTATTACTTAGGTAAATTCCAGCTAAGTGAATCTATCTATGTCTATGCGTGTACATAAGTTTTATATATATAGGTCTTTTCTCTAATGTCTAGGTGGATTAAACACTTTTAATTACCTAGAGACATTGCATGCTAATATAACTATGGTTAATTCAACTCAAGTTCCGGCTCAGTTCCCAGGTAGCAGGTGTTCCGTAAACCGTCATCTTAAGTACCTTAAGCCTTAGATAGAACTTTACCGGTAGAGTTCCCTTATAACCAATAGTTATGATAAATCTTTACTCTAAAGATCTAGGCGAATTAAACTCTCTTAATTGACCTAGTGATATTGCATGCTAACATAACTATGGTTAATTCAACTCAAGTTCCGA
Organism: Luffa acutangula; assembly: GCA_036850905.1. Classification (NCBI taxonomy): domain Eukaryota; kingdom Viridiplantae; phylum Streptophyta; class Magnoliopsida; order Cucurbitales; family Cucurbitaceae; genus Luffa; species Luffa acutangula. Next base: position 7,418,851 of record CM072087.1, on the reverse strand, counting down.
GTCAGTTCCCAGGTAGCAGGTGTTCCGTAAACCGTCATCTTAAGTACCTCCAGCCTTAGACAGAACTTCATCGGGAGAGTTCTCTTATAACCATAGTAATGTAAACTCTTTACTCTAAAGATATAGGCGAATTAAACTCTTTTAATAAACCTATTGACATTGCATGCTAACATTTAACTATGATTAATTCAACTCCGGTATTCTGGGTTAGTTCCCAGGTAGTAGGTGTTCCGTAAACCGTCATCTTAAGTACCCCAGCCTTAGACAGAACTTAACTGGTAGAGTTCCCTTATAATCATAGTAATGTTTTTCTTACTTAGTCAATTAAAACTATTTTTAATTCTAAGTAAGAAAATAATTCTAATCCTATTAGAATTATAATGAGCTTAGGTCAAATTAATTTTAAACATTTTAAAATTAATTCATTTTAACCTAAGGTCCTATGTTTGCATGCAACTCTTTGTTATAGGTTGACGATTTCTAATCAATTTCATAACTTATTACAAAATTTTAATGATTAGCCCTATAACATGCTTCTATGGTGTTGGAAAAATAACAATCATATTCTAATTATTAAACACCATATTATTATGACATCGATAACGATAATATAACGATTATATTAATCTTAAGTGGTGTCATGCTTCATGCAATTTCATTTTCATTTAATTAATATCGATTATATTAATTAAACATCCACAAAATTAAATTACATGAAATTTGACATTAATATAATATAACTCTTATATTAATCTAATTAATGTCAGGTTCAATGCTATTCCATTTTGATTTAATTAATATAACATTTTATATTAAATCATACATGAAAACAAACATTGATTTATATTTATTAATTTCATTCATAATATAACTAATTATATTAATTCTCATGAAATTAATCCTAAGCATGCATGCTACATTAATTAAATATAACAATTATATTTAGCTAAATTAATGTCATGCATCTTGCTTCACCAATTTCATATATTTAATATAACAATTATACTAAATAACTCATGAAATTAAATTCATGCATAATTACCATACATTATAACAATTATAACATAAATATGCATGAAAACATGCTTAACCTATGGTGGGAATTTAAGCTATATGACATCCATAAAGCAAATAAATAGCAATTGAACCGGTTAATTTTGGCCCCTAGGATAAAATAAAGCATAAATTACAACAATTGTAGCTAAATTCTATCCTAACCACTTAGAACCAGCCACGAAAACCACAAACCGAGCCAAATTCCAATTAAACCAGACCAAAACGGTCCCAACCCAGATGGAATATGCGAACCAGACTGCCAGCTACCTGAACCGCCTGAAACATGTCTTCACACCGCACATCGTGATAGCGTCGCGATGCTGCAACTTTTTCTCGCCGTGAATTCAACGTTTTTCATCTCATAAAAATACATGCAGCGGTTTCCACTGCAAAACCCCAAAATGAATCAGGCATTTGTGCATAACTCATCATAGATCGAACCATATCCAATAAGGTTCTTTTTCTCCTTTCTAACACACCATTCTGTTATGGTGTACCAGGTGTTGAGAGTTGTGAGAAAATTCCATGTTTTATCAAGTAATCTTGGAATTCTAGATCCATGTACTCTCCTCCTCGATCAGATCGTAGAGTTTTGATTTTTTTACCTAATTTATTTTCAACTTCAGCTTTATACTCTTTGAATTTTTCAACAGCTTCTGACTTTTGAACCATTAGGTAAAGATACCCATATCTTGATTAATCATCAATGAAACTGATGAAATATTCATATCCTCCACGTGCTTTAATATTCATAGAACCACAGAGGTCAGAGTGTATAAGCTCGAGGGTTTCTTTGGCTCTTTGACCTTTTTCAGAGATTGGTCTTTTGATCATTTTACCTTCTAGACAGGATTCAAAGGGTGATAATGAGTCATCTTCTAACTCGTTTAGAAGTCCACTCTTAACCAGCCTTTCAATACGTTTTTGATTTATGTGTCCTAGTCTTAGATGCCAAAGAAGGGTATCTTGAGAAACTTTTTGTCTTTTATTTTAAACATTTCAGTATTATGAACAATCTTTATTTCATTCAGTATTAACACATACAGTTTGTTTTTAAGTTTAGCAGAACAAACGAGATTATGTCTTTTGAATATAAACACTTCATTGATTTCAAGAAATACTTTATAGTCTTGTTCTATTAAATAGGAGATAGATATCAAGTTCCTTTTCACACTAGGAACATACAATACATCTTGTAACATAATATATCCATCTCTAAAACAAAGCTGCACATTGTTGGGGTTTATGTTCTAAAACTCAAGTTTTGTTATTGATAACCTCCAAAACGGAGTTATTTAGGTCTTATTTCTATAGTGTTTTGTGTGTTATTTGTGCTAAATAGGGTTGCTTTTAGATGAATATTATATGTTTTAACCCATTTGGAAGAATGGATGCATTGGAAGTTATTTTGTGCAGAATATATTGCTAAGCGACTTGAGGGAGCAAAATCTGTGATCCAGAAAAGCAGATAGCAAAACTGCCACGTAAAAGCTCGTAATCCATTTTAATGAACTGAATTTAGTTGAGCTATTTTCGGATCTAAGATGCTTGGAGAGCCTGCCACGTGTACAATTTGACCTAACTAGGGATTGCCTTCACTCTATAAAAGGAAAGAGTCGTTCCAAGTCAAAGACATTCCACTTTGGAGAAGGCCATTTCCCATTTCCATCTTTGGGAGTCGGTTAGAGAAGGAAAGTTTGGAGACTTCAAGAAGACCATCGAGTACGGGTTTGAACAAGGGAATTAATTGTTTCTTGTAATTTCTTGTAGTTATGGATGCACATGCTCAAATCGTAGCACGTGTTATGAACCTTATGAGCTAAATTTATTTAGGTGTTGGTTAGGAATAATGGAATTGTTGTGCCTATACTCTATGCAATATATGTTGATTTGAGCATCTTGATTATTTGTTGTGCATATTTCCATTTTGTGCTCGTCTGGCCAGCCTGTATGAATATCACACTAGATCATTGTGTATTGGTGAACGCCAGTGACTGAGTTAGGGATAACCAGTTGCCTAGTGCTTGATCGGTAGTGCGTCATTAGAGTTGAAACACATCCCAAAAAATCCAGAGTTCTGGGAGGATCCTGCTAATAAGACTGCAAGAGAATTACCTAATCAATAATATTGCTAGAGCATATTTCCGAACAATTACTAAAATCCTGACCACCGCCTGTTCCCAATCTGTCTACTTTATTTGTTTACTTTCTATTCTGTCATTTCTTTTGCTTCAGCATTTTATCAAAATCAATCATTTTAACCACTTTTGAAACCATTAAAAAATTATACAAAATAGATAAAGTGAGAGCTATTCATCCTCGTGGATACGATAAATTACTTATCACTTGTTGCGGATTGTGTATGCTTGCACAGTGTTCTAGAGGTTATTTTCAAACCATTAAAAAGTTATACAAAATAGATAAAATGAGAGCTATTCATCCCCGTGGATACGATAAATTACTTATCACTTGCTGCAGATTGTGTATGCTTGCACAGTGTTCTATAGTCTATTTTGAAACCATTAAAAAGTTATACAAAATAGATAAAGTGAGAGTTATTCATCCCCATGGATACGATAAATTACTTATCACTTGTTGTGGATTGTGTATGCTTGCACAGTGTTCTAGAGTCTATTTTTACAATATTTTTACCCACTCTGAAAACCCAACAAGTTTTTGGCGCCGTTGTGGGGGACTGAATAAGTTTTTATCGGACGTGTTTTATGTATGTGTTTTAGTTGTTTGGTTCTAGAACTTTTGATTGTTTCTTTTGTTTTTGCAGATGTGAGTTTGGTGTATGAGCGATTCACGTGGGGTGAGGTTCGAGCTTGATCCAGAAACTGAAAGGACATTCAGGAGGAGAAGGAGGAAGCAACGTAGAAATCAGCATCCAATGGATAACGGGTCGCGTCTCCCGGAAGGTCCAGAAGATCTAGTGAATCCCCAGTAGAATCGTGTGATGTAGCAAAATCCACCTCTAGAGCAAAATGGATAGCAAAATAATCAGGTTGAGAATCCTATATTGGTAGCGAACGATAAAGCCAGAACCATTCGAGCATATGTTTTTCCAATGTTTGATGAGTTAAATCCAAGAATTAAAACAAAAAATTTTGAAATGAAACCATTAATGTTTCAGATGTTTTAAACCGTGTGTTAGTTCCATGGTTTCTCATCTGAAGAGCCTCATTTACATCTTAAGTCTTTTCTAGGAGTCAATGATTCGTTTGTAATTCAAGGAGTGTCTAGGGATGCCCTTAGATTAACTTTGTTCCCATATTCTCTTAGAGATGGAACAAAGGCGTGCTTAAACTCTTTTGCTCAAGGATCAATTAGGACATGAAATGAGTTAGCGGAAAATTTTCTTAGTAAGTATTTTCCACCAACTAGGAATGCCAAGTTGAGGAGTGAGATAGTAGGGTTTAGGCAACTCGAAGATGAAACTTTTAGTGAGACTTGGGAAAGGTTTATGGAGCTTTTGCGAAAGTGTCCCCACCATGGTTTACCTCATTGTATCCAAATGGAAACATTTTACAATGGGTTAAATGCAGTAACTCAAGCTATGGTCGATGTTTCGGCTAGAGGGACCCTTTTGGCAAAAACTTTTAGTGAAGCCCATGAAATTTTAGAAAGAATATCAACCAATAGTTGTCAGTGGTCGGATGTTAGAAGCTCAAATAAAAAAGTTTAGAGTGTGTTAGAGGTTGATGGTGTGTCTACCATTAGGGTTGATATTGCAATGTTAGCTAACGCTCTTAAAAATGTGACACTGGTTAGTCATCAGTAGCCACCAGTTGTGGAGCCTGTTGTAGTGGTGAACCAAGTCGCAGAGGAATCATGTGTCTATTGTGGTGAAGAGCACAAGTACGAGTTTTGCCCCAGCAACCCAACTTCTATGTTTTTTGTAGGTAATCAAAGGAATGACCCTTATTCTAACTTTTATTATCCAGGTTGGAACAACCACCACAACTTTGCATGGGGAGGGCAAGGAAGCAATCTGCAAGCCCTTAAGCACAACAGAAGGTGAACCAGTCAAGATTTTCTAAATCACAGGTATTGCCCCAACAAAATATGAAGGCTTTGCCCGAGGAAAATTTAGAGAGTTATCTTGAGGCAATGATGAAATAATATATGGCTAGCAAAGATGTCACAATTGAAAGTAATCAAGCTTCAATGAGAGCCCTGGAATTGCAAGTGGGCCAGCTAGCTAATGAGCTGAAGGCAAGGCCTCAAGGGAAACTTCCTGCGGATATTGAGCACCCTAGAATGGAAGGTAAGGAGCAGGTACAGGCAGTGACTCTAAGGAGTGGTAAGCCACTAGAAGAGAGAAAAGAGCCTAGTATACCCCAGGATGTAGAGAAGAGTAGTGATAAAAAATGTTGATGTTGAAAAAGAGTTGGAGTCTGGTAAAAGTGATGGAGGCAGCAATAATGATGCCAGAGCATGTGGTTCTGTTCCAGATATGGAACCACTTTATGTGCCGGCCCCACCTTATGTACGACCTCTACCTTTTCCATAAAGGCAAAGGCCTAAGAATAAGGACGATCAATTCAAGAATTTTTTAGAAATTCTTAAGCAATTGCATATAAATTTCCCTTTAGTAGAAGCTATAGAGAAAATGCCTAATTATGCTAAATTTCTTAAGGATATTTTGACTAAAAAGAAGATATTAGGAGAGTTTGAAACGATATCTCTTACTCAGGAATGTAGTGTTATTCTTAAGAATGGGCTACCAACCAAGGCTAAGGACCCAGGATCATTTACTATTCCTGTCTCAATAGGTGGAAAAGAGTTAGGAAGAGCACTTTGTGATTTAGGCACAAGCATTAACCTTATGTCTCTTTCGGTCTATCGAAAGCTAGGTATTAGTGAAGCTAGGCCTACCACAGTCACACTCCAATTAGCTGATAGGTCTATTGCTTATCCTGAGAGTAAAATTGAGGATGTCTTAGTGAAAGTTGATAAATTTATATTTCTGATCGATTTTATTATCTTAGATTATGAGGCATATAAAGATGTCCCAATTATTCTTGGTCGTCCATTTTGGGCTACTGGTAGGGCATTGATAGATTTTCAAAAGGGTGAATTAACAATGAGGGTTTATAATGAAGAAGTAAAGTTTAATGTTTTTAAGGTCATGAAGTATCCAGACGAAGTGGATGATTGTTCTTTCATTAGGATTATGGAGAACACAATTGTTGAGACAGTAATGGAGGATTTGGCAAACAAGCATTTGGAAGATCACGAAGAGGTTAGTGTAGAGGATTTAGAAGTTTGTTCTTTAGAAAAAAAAAAGTGAAAAAGAAGTGTCTAGGTGTGAGGATGTTTTTGAGTCTTTAGATTTGAATGAAAGGAAAGCTTCTCCTATTAAGCCATCCCTGATTGAGGCACCCACTTTAGATTTGAAGCCCTTGCCGGATTATCTAAAGTATGTGTATCTTGGGGAGGGTGAGACGTTGCCCATTATTGTTGCATAAGATTTAATGCCAGATGATGAAGAGACCTTAATAATGTTGCCACAACAATATCATAAAGCAATAGGTATAACATTGGCTGACATTCAAGGAATTAGCCCGTCTTTCTGTATGCATAAAATCACTCTAGAGGAGGGATCCCTTAGGAGTATTGAGCAACAGAGAAGGTTTAACCCTGCAATGAAAGAGGTTGTTAAGAAGGAGGGGATCAAATGGTTGGATGCTGGGATTATCTATCCAATTGCAGATAGCAATTGGGTAAGCCCTGTCCAATGTGTTCCTTAGAAAGAAGGTGTCACAGTAGTGTCTAATAAGGACAATGAGTTGATCCCAACCAGAACAGTATCTGACTGGAGGGTTTGCATGGATTACAGGAGGCTTAATAAAGCCACCCGTAAGGACCACTTCCCTCTACCATTTATTGCCCAGATGTTGGATAGATTGGCTGGTCAGGCCTACTACTGTTTCTTAGATGGTTATTATGGGTATAACCAGATTACCATTGCTCTTGATGATCAGGAAAAAACCACTTTCACCTGCCCTTATGAGATGTTTGCTTTTAGGAGAATGCCTTTTGGCTTGTGCAATCCTCCAGCAACATTTCAGAGGTGTATGTTAGCAATTTTTTCTAATATGTTGAGTCCACTGTTGAGGTATTTATGGACGATTTTTCAATTTTTGGAGGGTCTTTTCAGAATTGTTTGAATAATCTAGGTAAGGTGTTAAATAGATGTGAGAATACCCATCTAGTTCTTAATTGAGAGAAATGCCACTTCATGGTGAAGGAGGGCATAGTGTTAGGTCATAAGATTTCAAAGAAAGGTCTAGAAGTTGATCGAGCAAAGATAGAGGTTATTGAGAGATTAGAACCACCGAATTCATTTAAAGGGATTCGAAGTTTTTTAGGTCATGCTAGATTTTATAGAAGGTCCATAAAGGATTTTTCCAAAATTAGTAAACCTCTTTGTAACTTATTGTGTACTGGTCATGTTTTTTACTTCAACGCAAATTGTAGGAAGACTTTTGAGACTTTAAAGGTTTCTTTAATCTCAGCCCCCATTCTTTGTGCAGCTAATTGGAGTTTACCATTTGAGGTAATGTGTGATGCAAGTGATGTTACAATAGGTGCCATGCTGAGGCAAAAGCAGGACAAATTTATCCATCCTATCTATTATGCAAGCGCTTGTGTTTGCCTTTGAGAAGTTCCGCCCATATTTGGTTGGGTCCAAAGTCACGATTTTCACAGATCATGCAGCAATAAGGTACTTAATGTCTAAAAAAGATGCAAAGCCTAGACTGGTTCGTTGGGATTTGCTATTGCAGGAATTCGACATGGAGATAAAGGACAAGAAAGGATCAGAGAATGTCATTGCAGATCATTTGTCTCATCTTGATCCAACATCTTCTTTGTTGAAGCAAACTGCCATTTTACATTCCTTTCAAGATGAACAACTCTTTGCCGGTGATGTAAAGGTAGTCAAGGATGTCCCTTGGTATGCTGATATTGCCAATTTCTTGGTGAAAGGAGTCACTCCTGTTGACATGAATTGGAGGCAGATGAAAAAGTTTAAGCATGATACAAATTTTTTCTATTGGGATGAGCCATTTATGTATAAGCAATGGTATGATGGTATTATTCGAAGGTGTGTTTAAGGTGATGAAGCAAAGGAAATCCTGGAGCAATGTCACTCTTGGCCGTATGGAGGTCATTTCAGCGGTTAGAGGACAGCTATGAGGATTTTGCAATGTGGATTCTTCTGGCCTTCCTTATTCAAGGATGTCCATTCGTTCTACAAGCATTGTGATGCTTGCCAAAGAAGAAGAAATTTGGGACCTAGAGATGAAATGCCTCTTGCTTACATTTTGGAATTAGAATTATTCGATGTCTGGGGTATTGATTTTATGGGGTCATTTTTCCCTTCTAATGGTAATGTTTTTATCTTACACTACAAGAAAAACAGTCTCTCCCGACGTCGAAAAGCATCGGGAGAAACGCCAAAACGCGTCGGGAAAACCTCTCCCGACGCTAAACAATACGTCGGCAAGATCGTAGGGAGATCCTCGTCGGGGCTTGATCTCCCGACGCAGAAACTGCGACCGTCGGCATTTTCATAAACTCCCGACGATATGGTTGGTCCGGAAACTCCTGACGCCATTTTATTAAGCGTCGGGATATATGGTATCTCCCGACGCTAGAAGCTTAACGTCGCGAGCGGAAGCTTCCCGACGGTTTTATTTTGACGTCGGGAGATATGGTATCTCCCGACGCTTAATATGATAACGTCGGGAATTCTATGAAACCAATTAAATTGGGAATGATGCGCAATTGCGTCGAAAGTTGATGTATCTTCCGAGGATTTCAATACGTCGGGAGTTCATTCCAAATTCTTTTTAATTCAAATATTCATATTTCCATTCGAAATATTACCTGAAAATTGTTTACATTATTAATTTTACTATTTGCATTCAAATATTTATATTTTCATTCGTAATATTAAAAATATTTCATTCGAAATATTACAAATTGCATTCAAAATGTTATAAATATTTATTCGTACAACAAAGTTCTTTAATCAAGTTCAAAATACACATAAACTTCATAAAAAGAAAAAATGAGCATAATACTATATTTAAATTTGATTTCCAGGTTCCATAGTTGTTGCCGTTAAGTTTATCTGAAGCTAATAGTTGTACTAATGTGCTAGGCATGCTGAACTAATATAAAATCATTTATCAGTGAATCAAATATTTAATAAATCCAACTTAGTTTAGCAAAAGTAATAATGTACCCATTTGATAACTCTCCAAAAGGGATTTATTTAGGCCTTATTTCTATAGTGATTTGTGTGTCTTTAAGGTTGCTTTTAGATGAATATTATATGTTTTAACCCATTTGGAAGAATAGATATTTTGGAAGTTATTTTATGCAAAATATATTACTGAGCGACTTGAGGGAGTAAAATCTGTGATCCAGCAAAGCAAGGAGCAAAACTGTCATGTCAAAGCTCGTTATCCATTTTAATGAGCCGAAGTTTGTTGAGCTGTTTTTGGATTTAAGAAGTTTGGAAAGTCTGCCACGTGTCCAATTTGACCTAATTACGGCTTGCTATCACTCTATAAAAAGGAAGAGCCGTCTCAAATCGAATTCATTCCATTCTTGGAGAAAGAAGTCCTATTCCATTCGTTGAGGCTTACTTCCCATTCTTGGGAGTCGAATAGCAGAGGAAGGACTGAAGACTTCAAGAAGACCATCAATTACGGATTTGACCAAGGGAATTAATATTTTCTTGTAATTTCTTGTAATTATGGATGCACATACTCAGATTGTAGCGTGTGTTATCATGAGCTCTATGAACTAAATTTGCTAAGGTGTTGGTTAAGAGTCATGTAATTGTTGTGTCTTATTCTCTATGCAATATATGTTGATTTGAGCATCTTGATTATTTGTTGTGCATATTTATATTTTGTGCCCGTATGGTCAGTCGGTATGAATACCGCTTTTTAGTTTCAAGGACGATTTGAGAAGTGTGTTGCATTTAATCACACTAGATCATTGTGTATTGGTGAACGCCAGTGACTGAGTTAGGGATAGCCAGTTGCCTAGTGCTTGATCGGTAGCACGTCATTGGAGTTGAAACACATTCCAAAAAATCCAGAGTTCCGGGAGGATCTTGCTAATAAGACTGCAAGAATTTTACCTAATCAATAATATTGCTAGAGCATCGTTTTAAACAATTACTAAAATCCTGACCAATGCATGTTTCTAATTTGTCTGCTTTATTTGTTTACTTTTTGTTCTGTCATTTCTTTTGTTTCAGCATTCTATCAAAACCAATCATTTTAACCATTTTGGAAACCATTAGAAGAATATATAAAATAGATAAAGTGAGAGCTATTCAGCCCCATGGATTCGATAAATACTTATTACTTGCTGCGGATTGTGTATGCTTGCACATTGTTCTAGAGTCTATTTTTTACTATATTTTTACCCACTCTGGAAACCCAACACCATCTCATTAATTATTTCGCAATGATACTTCAGTGAGTCAGAATAACTGCTATCGAGGGGTAGTCAATTACTCCTTCACTTAACCAAGACATTCTTGACTAAAAAATTCTATAACAAAAAATAACTCCTTTATTTCTGTATCAATGTTAGTTATCGCTGCTTCGGTCAAGGAAAGCTAATATAAGTTTATCATGTAAGTGTGACCTTCCACTTTTTAGATCTCAGAGAACGACCCCATTAATGCTACCAAATGGAAAAGTCAATGCTGGGAATGGCCCTAAGAAATCCTTTATCCTTATGGGGAGTTCATGGCGCTACAATCCCTTAGTTACAACCCTCCAAATGGTGTAGCAGCTCCAAGGCGTGCTTAGCAGACGAAAATAGAGACCTTGAAATTGTAAACCAATGGAAGAGACCGTAGGATGCGTTGACACGCTTCCTTCTCCTACTTACTATAAATACTTTCTCCATTCACCTTGATATTGATTTATGCCATCACCTTTCGAATGGAATGGTTACGTTAGTAAGTAACAAGAGGCTATGCATAAATCTCACCGTGTGAATTTTATAAGGAGAACGTGAGAAAAAATCTTTTCTCCCACTAAGTATTTTAATGATGTTGGGTAAATTGTTACTTAGGCATATTCCGACTAATTGAAAACATACCTAAGTCTAGGTTATAATTAACCTACAATGTCTAGGTGTTTTATAACCTTACATCTCTCACGTGCATACTCGTAAGACCTAGGTTAACCTAACTCAAGTACTGACTCGATACCCAAGTAGGAGGTGTTCCGTAAACTGTCAACTTAAATACCTCCAGCCTTAGACATCACCAAACCGGGTGAGTTCTCTTGTAACCTTAGCTTTACAAGTTATCGACCTATTCTATGAGATTGATCGATTTGGTTTGTTTTAACCTAGGTGAGCATGCATTTCTCATTCATAATTAATTATAACATGCATTCATAAAGCATAAATAATTAAACACACTGAAATGGACCAGTTTTGGCAATCTAAGCAAGCAATCAACTAAATTATTACATATAATAATCAAATATTGTGTTGTGAAGCTCCTGGGAATATCGAACCATCACGAACAGACTTAATTGGACTCAAACCGAACCGAACCGGATCAAACATTGCATGTTGTTCATATGGTGAAAAACAGAGATAGTTTACCAACCTTGCTTAAATGGAGAAATTGGTGGATTTCCTTCTTGTTGTTCTTCACCCATTGACCACGAACCACCACTTGATCTTCCTTGCTATCCTCAAGCCTTTGGACGTGATTGTGGGATCCTCAAGTGATGGAATTGAAAGGAAAAAGTTTGAAGAACAAACTTGTAAAGTGGGTTTGGTGAGTTTGAGTTTTGGCAGTAATTCTCTAAGTTTCAAGACTCATTTCTTCAGCAAATTCCATCACTTATATAGAGGGAACATAGCTGAAGAGGAGAAGTCTGAGATTGACAACAATTAACCTCAAATTAGTGGGGATTGAAATGGCTTAAGTGAGGGGAGTGCATGGGTTTCGTCACCATGCACTCCACCTCCAAAAACTCAACATTTTTTATTTTAATAATTCAAGTATTATCTTGAATTTTTCATTTAACTATTCAATATGTAATAATCTGAAAAATGTAAAATTGAATTTCAAATTTTCAATTTTAAATTAATTCTAAATTAATTTAAAATAATTATTAAATAAATAATTAATTATTAATTTGATATCCAATATTAAATTAAAATTTTGCCACTATTCCCGACCATTTCCAAAATGTTGTTTTCTTATCATGAATCCCTATTCATGTCTACGATATTTAAATCATATTTAAATATTAAATTACTCAAACTCGATTTTCATAAAACTCGACGTATCGATAACGTCAATCACCTTTATCTATTTCCTTTCACATGAACATAAAGCGATTCATATTTTATCCATCATATTGTTCCAAATATTAGTCTCGAGCTAGCAAGGGAACCTAATGGACCTACAGATCATGGGCTCCAAAGGAGGTTAAACTAGCCAAACTCTTTTAACCTAGCTAAAAAACATCTGTTAATTACCAGGACACCCCACTATAGCCTAGTAGTTGAACTTCCCTCACTGTAGTCCACTCGATATAGCCATGATTAGTAAGTCAATCCTTCACAGGTCGTTCATTACGTTACTATAGACAGGTCAAATGTCTGTTTTACCCCTATAGAACATCTTAGTTTCTTAAGTCCAATGGTCCTCTAATGAACAATTTTTTTATGGTCCAACCATTAAACAAGATCTCTCTCGGGCCAATAAGAGGGTGGGGCCCCTTGTTCAAGCCTTGGATTCAGCACTTAAGGGAACAACCTCTCTATTATCCCTGAATATTGTAGGAGTGAATTTCGTCTTGCTTTACTATGTCCTCAACCATCCATCTAGTGTTGTCCCCAAAATGGTAGGATTATTGAACGAAATATTATGACCACTCTCACCCATGCAGATCAAAGGATAACCCTAAACGAACAGGAGTTTATAGCAAGCTTAGGATTAAGATTGAGTTACCTAGGTCATCGTATGAAATAGTCAGTCTTAACTGTAAACGGTGTAATCAAACTCTTGCATAACCTCAGATCTTCTCGGCTGTCTTGTGTAAACATCTTTTATACATGATGCCCCTACTCGCATGTCTTTACATGTGTTGGGATTGGTGTCCTAAAACTCGTAGATAGTGAATATTAAACGAATTATATACTTGTTCAATAAAGTCGTTATCGAGATTCTTTAAGTAAAGTCGTTACTAAATAAGTAAATTGCACATTAGATAACTCAAATCCAATAAACTAAGATCCTTGACTATAAAATGAACACTTGAGTTTTATGTAGAGACATTAAAATGGATCAGGCTCGAGTACATAGCCAAAACGGTCTAAGTATAGGGATAGGCTTGTTGGGTTTTATGCCCAAAAAGTCGTAGATAGTGAATGTAAACAAATTGTATACTTGTTTCAATAAAGTGTTATTGAGATTCTACAATAAAGTGTTATTGTTAAATATTGCACAATTTGACTCAAATCCACTAAATTAAGATCCAAGGTTGTTTGTATGTAACTTGAACTAGTATGTGGGGACATACAGGGATTGATATTCAAGTAACAACCTAAAAGGTCTATAGTACAAGGATAAGGTTGGGTACCTTATCCTGGTAACACTATGTGATACGACCCACTTTGTATTTGATACAGACGTATTGATCCAAGGCGTCCATGTAGGAGACATGCGAGCGGGGGTATCCTATGCAATGAGTTTGCATAAGGCTGGACAACAAAATAGTAAACCACTAGATGTAACACCGTTAACTAGTTAGGTTACTGTTTCAATAGGATGACTAGGTAACTCAGTCTTAATCCTAAGTGTGTCATGAACTCCTTCTCACAAGGGATTGTCCTTTGATTAGTATGGGTGAGAGTGGCCTGCACGCCAACTCAATAAGCCTACCTTCTTGGGGACAAGACCGAGTGGGGGGCTGGGGACGTGACAACATAAGATGGAATTCACTCCTTCCCGCTTCTAGGAGAAGTAGATGAGTGTTCCCTTAAGTGGTGACTCCGGGTCTTGAACAAAGGGATCCCGCCCTCTCACTGGCCTGAGATGGACATTCTGTTTACTAGTTGGACCATAAATAGGTTGTTCATTAGAGGAGCACTGGTACTTAAGGAGCTAGAGGTAACACAGGGGTAAAACGGTAATTTGTCCCAACTGTAGTTACGAACACTCGTGAAGGATTGACTTACCGGTATAGGTCTATATCCGTGGACACAAAAATGTTATACAGTGAGAAGAGTTCAGCTGTGGGTCTTTAGTGGAATGGCCCACAGTTAATGAATATTGGTTAACCTGATTAATGATTTTAATCTATTAACCTCATATCATTGGAGCTTCTGATCTGTAGGTCCATTAGGTCCCCCTGCTAGCTCGTAAAGAGTAATTAGGAACAAATATATCTCGAGAGAATTTGAATAGTTCAAATTCATATTGGGAATTAAGTTAATTGTATGAGATACAAATTAATATAATGTATAGTGATGCATTAAAATATAAAGTCTAATTTGAGATTAAACTTTATTATATTGGGAGATAGATATATTTGAAAGAGTTCAAATATATGTCTAATTAAATATATGGTATTTAATTAGAAGATAAATTAATTAATTATTCAATTTAGTTTAAATTAAATGAGATTTAATTAAACTATAATCTTTGAGAGAAATAAATATTTGAAGAAGTTCAAATATTAATATGAATTTGATTCATATTAAATTTATAGGATATAAGAGAATTTGAAGGAGGTCAAATTTTAATATGAATTTGATTCATATTATAGAATTAATTAATTGAATGTCTGAGATTAAATATATGATATTTAATTGGGTAATTAATTAATAGAAGGTCTGAAATTGAATATATGATATTTAATTGATGATTAATTAATTAAAGAATTAATTAATTGGAAATTAATCAATTATGGAAATGATTAATCACTTATGGAAGTAATTAATCATTTATGGAAATGATTTAATCACTTATGGAAGTGATCAATCATTTATGGAAAGGATTAATCAATTATGGAATTTATTGGTCATGGAATTGATTAATTATGGAAAAAATTAGATCAGTTATGAAAATAATTGATTTTAAATGAATATTTTATTCATGGTCTTTCTCCTATGAATAGAACACTAACCCTAGGGTTTAGGTATTACAACATATGGCCACCATAAGGCCCTCTCATATTCTCTCAACTCAAGAACTCTAGGGAGAATTTTCTCTCTAGAGTTTTTCCCATTCAAGATTAGGTAGTCCCACAACTACGTTCCTAATCTCAGAGTTATAGTGGGGAAGATCAAATGGTGGTGTCCGTTGAAGTATTCAGAGTCGTCAACGGAGGTATGTTTTTCACCGCTTAACCTTTTGCCAGTGTATTGGTATTTTGTAGAACAAAATTAATTTACGAACGGTCTAATTGCTTCCGCTGTAACGGAATTGGGAATTCCAAATTCATCACATATGGCCACCATAAGGCCCTCTCATATTCTCTCAACTAAAGAACTCTAAGGAGAATTTTCTCTGTAGAGTTTTTCCCATTCAAGATTAGGTAGTCCCACAACTACGTTCTTAATCTCAGAGTTATAGCGTGGAAGATCAAATGGTGGTGTTCTTCGTTGTTGCAGAGCAATCAAGAATCATTCTTGATTTTTAGAGACGTCAACGGAGGTTTGCTTCTCTTTTGTTTATTACAGATTTAGATCTAAATTTTGTATGCTTAACCTTAAGTTTGTGTAGAATTTGTTTTATGATTTTTGCCAATGTAATGGTATTTTTGGATAAACAAAATTAACTACGAATCAGTCTCAATTATGCTTCCGCTTTATCGGAATTAGGGAATTCCAAATCCTTCAAGGGTTGGGTACCTTATCCTGGGGACACTATGAGACGCGGCCCACTTTGTTGATAGTACAGACGATGTGATCCTAAATCGTCCATGTAGAGACATGCGATTGGGGGCATCCTATGCAATGAGTTTGCATAAGACTAGGACCGAGAAATAAGTCACTCTTACTTTATAACGTCGTTTACTGACAAGACTGACAATTTCATGTGATGACCTAGGTAACTCGATCTTAATCCTGAGCTAACTATGAACTCCTCTTTATTCGGGCTTATCATTAGATTTGCATGGGTGAGAGTGGCTCAGCATCGCCGAATCAATAAGCCTCCCATTTCAGGGATAGGAACAAGTAGATAGCTGGGGACATAGTTCTGCAAGAAGGAATTCACTCCTACTCGAATTAGGGATAGTAGAGAGGTTGTTCCCTTAAGTGCTGACTCCGAGGATTGAATTAGGGATATTAGATTTGCATGGGTGAGAGTGGCTCATTTGTGTTAAATATGGTTGCTTTTAGATGAATATCATTTGATTTAACCCATTTGGAAGAATGGATGCTTTGGAAGTTATTTTGTGCAGAATATAATGCTGAGCGACTTGAGGGAGCGAAATTCATGATCCAGCAAAGCTAGAATCAAAACTGCCACATGAGCCGCACGTGATTCATTAAATGAGGTGGCGTTAGCTGAATTAATCTCGGATCTAGGAAGCATGGAGAGCCCTCCACGTGTAAAATTTGACCTAATTAGGGTCGACTCAACTCTATAAAAGGAAGGAGTCGTCTCAAATAAAAAACATTCCAATTTTGAGAAAGGAAAGTCCTATTCCATCCGTAGAGGCTTACTTTCCATCTTTGGGAGCCGAATAGAGGAGGAAAGATTGGAGACTTCAAGAAGACCATCAACTACGGATCTAATCAAGGGAATTAATATTATTTTTTTGTAATTTCTTGTAGTTATGGATGCACATACTCCGATTGTAGTGTGTGTTATGTTTGATAGCGAGCATTGCTAGCTAGTTTTCCCTAATTAATTTAGCTAGTCTTTTATAATTTATTGGCAAAAATTATGAATTTATGTGTTGTATTTGTAGGAAATATGTTTTGGAGCTAATTGGATGCTCGGGATGCAAAACGAGGCTAAAGAAACAAAGGAAATCGAAGTTGGAAGCACTCAATAGAGACCTTGCCGAGGACCAGCGGCAAGACCCTTGGTTTAGGGCGTCTCGATGCTGGCATTGCACTTCAGAATAGGCGGTAAAAGGTCACAGCGTCACCATAGCGTCTCGACGCTGCCCCTATAGCGTCATGACGCTCTGCCGAAATTTTGCCCTATTTAAAGTTTGCGATTAGGTCAATTGAGGGGACTTCTTTTGGTGCATTTGTGGCCGAAAAATGAGAGAATTAGGGGCTGTGGAAGCTGAACCAAGTGGAGGAAAGCAAGATTCAAGTCTTTGTTCGTGGAGATCGTGACGGGGACGTGCGGTCTAGGCCTACTTAGTGTTTATTCCTCTTTTTCCTTTATTTTAGTAGTCTTAATGTGCGTTTTAGACTTTTGTTATATTGTAACGCGTTGTATGAGTAGCTAAGTTTTGAACCTTAGGGATTGATGTAGCCGTTGGACACTTTTGGATTGATTGTATGGATTTATGCTATTGATTTCATTTATGCATGATTGTCTTAATGCTTTCAATTTACTGGTCATAAATGTATTGATGTTTGTGTTTGAATCTAACTTGGGAAAGAGGATTTAGCTTAGAAATCATTATGCATAACTAGAATTTAACTAGAGATCGGGAGATAATAGTTAATTCTAAAAATCGGTAAAAAGGACTAACCTTAATGTCTTGCACGTTTAATGAATTTAGATAGGGATATCGGGTTCATTGCATGTGAGAAAATTACGTATGCTCGGGAGAGGTATGTATGATTGTTGTTTCCTTGATTTATGAATCATAGCATGTTAAAAATCCATTAATTAATCTATAATCCCAATTGGTGAAATCAACTCCCTAGGACTTTTGCCACCATTAGATTGTCACTCTTTTTATTGTTTTTTGTTAGATTTCCATTATTTCTCACTTTGTTTGGTTCCCTAAATAAAATTGGACAAGATTATTTTCGGTAATTAGAATTGATTAAAAATCTCATCCAGAGGATAAAACTCGATTTCACAATCACTTTACTATTACTTGACCCGTGCGCTTGCGGTAGGAAAATTCCACATTTAGTCAATTTAATATCATAGAAAAATTGTCCGGTCTTAGTTTAGGGTGTATTTTATTTTTTGTTGTTTTTGTTATTTTTGTTTTTAGGTAGATTGCATTTTTTTCGTTTATTGTTTTTGTTTTCCATATTTAGATTTTTCCATATTTGTTTGAATTTTTCATAGATATAATTTTTCTGTTTAGTTTTTTTCCTTTTTAGATTAGTTTTTCCTTATTTGCTAGTTTCCTTATTTGTTTTTGCCATATTTGTTTTTTGCATTCCTTATTTGTTGATTTTTTTTTTCCTATTGTAGATTATATTTTTCCTTATTTAGAATTAGTTTTCCCTTTTCTAGATTCTTTCCTAATTTTTGTTTCCTTTTCTTTTATTTTCCTTTTAAGGTTAGTGTAGTTGGTGCATGCGAAAGGTTACGGAGTTGGCCTTAGTTCCCTTTTAAGGGAAAACAAAGAAAATCATATCCAAATGGCCAATCTAACCTCGAGGAGCCTAAGCCCATTAGGGACTACTTTCAACCAGTCTTTCAGGAGCAACAGTCGGGGATTGCTTACGCCTCAATCAATGCTAACAATTTTGAGTTGAAAACAGGTCTCATTCAGATGACTCGAGACTGCGCTTACAGTGGATTGCCCACGGAGGATCCAAAATCTCACCTGAAATCTTTCCTGGACATTTGTGGGACAGCAAAATTAAATGGTGTTTCTAAAGATGTCATTCGATTACGTTTGTTTCCTTTTTCGTTGTAGGACAAAGAAAGAGATTGGTTGATATTAATTCCATCTGGGAGCACTACTACTTGGGATGCTTTGGTCCAGGCGTTTTTAAAGAAATTCTTCCCTCGTACTAAGACGATCAAGCTGAGGACCGAGATTGAAACGTTCCAGCAGTAGTTTGATGAGCAGCTGTTCGAGGCGGTGGAGCGATTTAAAGAGTTGTTGAGGAAATGCCCTCAGCATTGCTATCCTGACTGGCTCCAGCTTCAATTATTTTATAATGGCTTAACTCCTAGTACAAAAACTATTGTTGATGCAGCTGCAGGTGGGACTCTGTTGTCCAAAACCGTTGAGAATGCTATGACTTTGCTAGAGGAAATGGCCACCAATAGCTATCAGTGGCCATCTGAGCGGTCGTGATAGAAAAAGATTGCTGCTAGAGTGTTCGAGATTGACAACGTAAGTGCACTTCAGACCCAGATGTTTTCTGTTTGATAGTTGGACCACAAACAAAGGGCCCTACCCTCTTAATGGCACGAGAGGGTTTTTTGTTTGATGGTTGGACCACAAACAGTTTGTTCATTAGAGGAGAACTGGTACCTAAGGAAATAAAAGTAACCCAGGGGTAAAACGGTAATTTGATCCAGCTGGTGTTACGAACACTCGTGAAGGACTAACTAGTCGATATTGGTCTAGATCCGTGGACACAGAAAATATGTCTGCAGTGAGAAGAGTGCAACTGTGAGTCTATAGTGGAATGTACACACAGTTAACGAATATTGATTAATGTGGTTACTGAGTTTGACCAATTAATCTCACATCGTTGGAGCTTCTGATCTACAGGTCCATTAGGTCCCACTGGTGGTTCATAATGTAATTTGAGACAACTAAGTAATAAATGTAAATTGAAAATGTTCAATTTACTAAGGGAAACAATATAATATATATTGATATATTATTATGAGAGAAATTAATATTTGAAGAAATTCAAATATTAATATAAATTTGAGTCACATTAAATTTATGGAAGTTTGAAAGAGTTCAAATAAATAATTAATTAATTTTAAGGCCTAAAATCTATTTGGGCAAATTAATTAATTCAAGACCGAAAATTAAATATGTGATATTTAATTGGTGGTTAATTAATTAAAGAATTCATTTACCGAGAATTAATCAATTATGGAAATAATTAATCAATTAAGGAGGTGATTAATCATTTATGGAAATGATCTAATTACTTATGGAAGAAATTAGTCATTTGTGGAAAAAATTAATCAATTATGAAATTGATTGATCATGGATTGATTAAATAAGGAATAAGATTGAATCAATTTTGGAAAAGATTGATTCAATTGAATATTTTATTCATGATCTCTCTTCTATAAATAGAACACTAGACCTAATTGGTTCAGTACTCTCCTCTTGCTCTTAGACTCACAAGACAAGACCTAGAATTCTCTCTAGCCTCCATCTTAGAGAAAGACTCCCACAAGTCTTTTGCCTCCTAGACTTAGAGACATACTGATGTAACCTCTGTGGTTATTGTGTCATTCAAGAAGAAATTTCCAGCGATTAAAAGACAAGAGGGTTGCTGCGTTTTTGTCCGTTGGAGCGTCGTTGGCGAAGAACGGTCAAGTCTACAACGAAGGTTTGTAACGGTTCTTTCCCGTTTCTTTAGAAAAGCATGAAAATAAATTAGATTTAATTTTCAAGCATGATTATAGCTATTTACAACAACTTTAAAGCATGTTTAAAGTTTATATTTTGCCTTTTCGTGATGGTATTTTAATGTTAATTAATATACAACGTAATGTCCAATCGATGCGCTTCCGCTGCGTAGGGGCTTTTATCCCCTTCAGAGACTACTGAACCAGAGAAACTCACTGGAGAAGCTGAGGAGGGCACCACCTCAAATGAAGCTGAAAAGCTTATACCTGAGCCCTTTATCCCTACTCTTATTACTTTAGTTCCTATGTTAAAGAATAGGAAAAAGAAAAATTCTAAGGCTCAGTTTGATAAGTTTCTTGATGCTTTTACAGGTTTGACTGTTAATATTCCTTTTGCAGATGCACTGGAGCAGATGCCTCACTACAGAAAGTTTATAAAGGAATGTCTCAACAAAAAGAAAAAGGAAAAGCAGATGGAGACTGTATACCTTGCATTGACATGCAGTGCTCGTGTCCAACAGAAAGTACCAGAGAAAGTGTCTGATCAGGGAGTTTTACTCTTCCTTGTAATTTTGGTACTTATTCTTGTAGAGCACAATGTGATCTAGGGGCTAGCATAAACATAATTCCTCTATCATTGTGCAAAAAGCTAAATATAGGAGAGATAAAATCTACTATTGTTAAGCTCCAGTTGGCGACCAGTCTGTGGTTAGTCCATATGCAATTGTGGACAATGTTTTGATTAAGGTATGTAAATTTTTCCTTACTGTTGACTTCTTTGTTTAGGACATTAAAGAGAATCCATCCATGTCTATCATATTAGGGAGACCATTCCTTGCTACAGGGAGAGTCATAATTGATATTGAGCGCAGGGAGCTAATCATTAGAGTCCAACAGGAGAAGGAGATCCTAAAAGCTTTTGAGGACCCTAAGAACACATCAGAGACCATGTTGGTGGGATACAGGAAAGGTGCTAGGAAGAGCACTGTTGATGGAACACCTGACATTTGTTGCACGATTTATATCCGATTATCCGCAAGCGCACGGGTCGTCACAAGTAATAGTAAAATGGTAGGTAATACCGAGTATCGAATCCACAAGGAGGTGAAGCGGAATTTAAGCAAGCACAAATTCTTTGAACACTAAAAATACTTGGGATAAATAATATCTAGGGACCAAAACATGCAATTAAAGAGAATTTAAAAATCAAAACAATTAAATAAATCAATCTGATCAATCAAAGAAAATAAAATATGGAGAAAGAGTTTTTTAATGGGAAGTGGGGTATTGAAAATCAATTATTATAATTATCCTATCTCGATGCCCAAGTAATCATAATCCTAGTATCTCCGTTAATCACATAGGTTCTCCTGTCGGTCTCCCCTAATTGTAATTAATTCATTTTAACAACCTAAGTGTCCTTAGCGCCATTAAAATTCATTAATTATTACGCTCTAATTCATTTTAGGAATCTAAGTTTAATCAACTAATCCCGTTGTCACGACGGACAATAAAACTAGTTGCATGGATTATGATCTATCTTAACTTCTCTCCGTCGAGTTTCCATTAAGAATCGGATCAATACACAATTGGCAAGATTGCATACAACATTAAGCACATCTATACAAATAATTAGTAAAGAGGGCAAGAGATGGGCAATTATAACAACATTTAAACTATAATTTAATTTCAAGACCCCAAATTGGGGTTTAGCTATACATAGCTAAAATATTCACAAAATTTACAATGGAAAGTATAATTAAGAGCACAATAAAAGGGAAGGAATTGATCGTCGAAGACCCTGTCGCTGCGCTTGGATTCCCTCCGGACACTCCTTGAGCCTCCTAGAATGCTCCCCAAAATTCCCCAAAATTTTCCCGCTAAAGAAACTCTCAAAAAGGCTAGAAAGCCTTGAGAGAGGCTCCAAAGGAGCCAAGGGAAGAAAGGAAAGAATGGAAGAAATTATGATTGATGGAAAAACAAGGCACCAAGGGGCGTCTTATATAGGCTCGGAAATGGGGTAGCGTCGGGACGCTATTGGCACAGCGTCATCGATTAGCTGGCCAAGAAATGGGATTAGCGTCGCGACGTTGTCCCTACAACGTCTCGATGCTAGACGATTTCTAGAACTTCCAGCTGCGGTTTAGGGCTTGAAGTTGGGCCACCCTTCATTTCTTTTGGGCCTCATCTTCATGGTTGACCTCTTTTGACTCCCCTTTGACCCAAGCATGAAAATTGGGCTTAAATGACTTCTTTTTGGACACTTTTTCACCAAAATCCATAATTTTGCTCCTAGAGACCAAATAACAAAATATGTCAAATATTTTCAATAAAAACACGATTAAAGCACAAAAAAGCTCAATAAATTGGGACTAAAATAGCGACATTTTTGCTCGCTATCAAAATCCATAATGATGCCTATTTGGTCAACGCGTCGAGCTATTGACGTTAAACAAACGCTTATAGGAGGCAACCCAAGTAAGTCCAGTTGTGTTTTTCTTTTTGCTTTCGATTTATTGTTTGTTTTTGTCTTGTAGGTCTTGGTTCCAGTTTCTCCTTTGCTTGCAAACCTTCCATAAAAGAGGACATCGTCATTCCATGACAGTATTGTTCACTCCTTCCACTCTTTATTTGTTTCCATGATTGATTATGTTTTATTTTCTTTATAGCATAGCTAGCTAGTTTTCCCTAATTAATTTAGCTAGTATTTTATAATTTATTGGCAAAAATTATGCATTTATGTGTTTTATTTGTGGGAAATATGTTTTGGAGCTAATTGGATGCTCGGGATGCAAAACGAGGCTAAAGAAACAAAGGAAATCGAAGTTGGAAGCACTCAATAGAGACCTTGCCGAGGACCAGCGTCGAGACCTTGGTTTAGGGTGTTTCGACGCTGGCATTCCATTTAAGAATAGGTGGTAAAAGGTCAAAGCGTTGAGACGCTGTGACCATAGCGTCTCGACGCTTGCGAATCTGCGGTATCGCGACAACGTCGCGACGCTGCCCCTACAGCATTGTGACGTTGTGCCGCAATTTTTTCCTATTTAAAGTTTGCGATTAGTTCAATTGAGGGGACTTCTTTTGGTGCATTTGTGGTCGAAAACTGAGAGAATAAGGGGTTGTGGAAGCTGAACCAAGTGGGGGAAAGCGGGATTCAAGCCTTTGTTCGTGGAGATTGTGACGGGGACGTGCGGTCTTGGCCTACTTAGTGTTTATCCCTCTTTTCCCTTTATTTTATAGTCTTAATGTCTGTTTCAAACTTTTGCTATACTATAACGTGTTGTATGAGTAGGTAAGTTTTGAACCTTAGGGATTGATGTAGTCGTTGAGCACTTTTTGATTGATTGTATGGATTTATGCTATTGATTTCATTTATGCATAATTGTGTTCTTAATGCTTTCAATTTACCGGCCATAAATTGATTGATGTTTGTGTTTGAATCTAACTCGGGAGAGAGGATTTAGCTTAGTAATCATTATGCATAACTAGAATTTAGCTAGAGATCGGGAGATAATAGTTAATTCTAGAAATCGGTAAAAAGGACTAACCTTAATGACTTGCATGTTTAATGAACTTAGATAGGGATATCGGGTTCATTGCATGTGAGAAAATTACGTATGCTCGGGAGAGGTACGTATGATTGTTGTTTCCTTGATTTATGAATCATAACATGTTAAAAATCCATTAATTAAACCATAATCCCAATTGGTGAAATCAACTCCCTAGGACTTTTGCCATCATTAGATTGTCACTCTTTTTATTTTTTTGTGTTAGATTTCCATTATTTCTCACTTAGTTTTGTTCCCTAAATAAAATTGGACAAGATTATTTTCAGTAATTAGAATTGATTAAAAATCCAATCCAGAGGACGACACTCGATTTCACAATCACTTTACTATTACTTGACCCATGCGCTCGCTGTAGGAAAATTCCACATCAGTTATTATGAACTTCATGAACTAAATTTTCTTAGGTGTTGGTTAGGAATTATGTAATTGTTGTGAGTATTACTCTATGCAATATATGTTGATTTGAGCATCTTGATTATTTGTTGTGTATATTTCTCTTTCGTGCCCGCCTGGCCAGCCGGTATGCAAATCACCTCTTAGTTTCAGGGATGATTTGAGAGGTGTGTGTGGCATTTAATCACACTAGACTATCATGTGTTGATGGACGCCAGTGACTGAGTTAGTCACCAATTGCCTAGTGCTTGATCGGTAGCATGTCATTGGAGTTGAAACACATTCCAAAAAACTTAGAGTTTCAGGAGGATCCTGCTAATAAGATTGCAAGAGAATTGCCTAATCAATATTATTACTAGAGCATCCTTTAAAACAATTACAGAAATCATGACCAATGCCTGTTTCCAATCTGTCTGCTTTATTCGTTTACTTTCTGTTCTGTCAATTCTTATGCTTCAGCATTTTATCAAAATCAATCATTTTAACAACCTTGAAACCATTAAAAAGTTACACAAGATAGGTAAAGTGAAAGCTATTCAAAACCTCGTGGATACCATATTTTTACCCCACTCTAAAAGGCAACAGTTATATCAGGTGGGAAAAATATATCTACGGCAACGGGAGTGCAGCTACTAGGCTATAGTGGAGTGTCCCGGTAGTTAACGAATGTTGGTTAGCTAGGTTAATGAGATTAGTTAGTTCACCTGAGATCGTTGGAGCCCATGATCTGTAGGTCCATTAGGTCCCCCTGCTAGCTCATACGGATTATACCTTAGAACATAGTGATAGGAAAGTTTGAATCGTTCAAAATTCGGTTTGGGGAATTAGTGTCAATTATATACGATATTATCGACACAATAGTTTAATTATGGATTAAACTATTAATTGGGAGAATAAATTAATTAAATATGATTTAAATACAATATATATTAATAGGGATTCATATTATGTGCATAGTATTAATTTGATATATGATATTAAATTAATATTACATAATTGATTAAATTGTTTAATTAATCATGTTTTAATTGAAAAATGATTATGAATTGTTTTTAATTAAAATTGAGATAGAGATTTCAATCTTGAATTTAGATTAGTGGATTGAATTAGGTGATATGAGTTAATTTGATTAATCTCATATGATTAATTGAAATTGTTCAATTAATTGATAATTTGAAAGGAAATTGAGAATTGCATTTTAAATTAAATCCAAGAATAGAATTTCACTCTTGCATGGATGGAGATTACCGAATCACACAACGAAATCCACTCTTGCATGGATGAAGAAAGTGGAATAACACCTCCCACATGCAATCTTGCATGTTCTTTCCATAGAATACCTAGAATCCACTAAGGTCATTCTCCTCCCCATGTGTCTTACACTGGTGAATCTAAGATGCATGAAAATCCTCTATAAGTAGGGGACTAGAAGATGAAGGATGGATTTTTTGGAGTAATGTTATGCTGCCAAAATTTATACTCAAACTCACTATCTTAATACTCTATAGAGCTTGAACCTTCAAGCACATCCCTTCCAATCCCTATAACCATAGACTCCCACAAGTCGTTCTAAGGCCGGAGGATAGCGGGGAAGACACTAGAGGTGGTCCACACACCGTTCGTGATCCAATGAAACAAAAGGAGTTGCTCAATTGGTCTTCAAAAGGTTGGTTATAATTCTGCTCTCTGTTTTGGTATAAAAGACAATATGTTTTCATTTTCTTAAATTAACATGGTTAAGTGTCTCTGATCCTAAAATTGCTTCCGCATTTGTTATATAAACACATTCAACATGAGAGATCCATGATCACATTGTTTGCCTTATTTGCAAAGTAGGTCGCATCCATAGTGTTACCATAACAAGGTACCCAACCTTATCCATTTACTATAGACAATTTAGGTTATATACTTGAACTTGATCCCTGTCCATATTTATGATATAGTTCAAGTATCTCATGTTATAACCATGGATGTTTCTATTGGATTATAAAATATAAATAAACAATTACACTGAATAACATCTTTATTATATAAAGGATAACAAAACTTGAGTTCTAGGACATAAACCCCAACAAACTCCCACTCGGACTATAACTCAAGTGAGTTTTCAATAACATTGAAAGTAGTCGAGGCTGATGGTCTTACCACATGTGCCACATAAGTGAGTACTAATGGAAAAGAAACACTTACACAGGGGGCTTCAAAACAGCAGACTACACTTGTAGTTGAGGCCAAGACCTAAGATATTTCATACAAACAAAGCGAATGATAAAAAGTCAAAAGAATCTTTTTTGTAAGATAATAAATTAGTTACGAGCGAGAAGTCAAATACAGACTCATTTGGAAATCGATTTTCATCTATCTAGAGGAGATCTTCACGGTAAACCATCCAAGGCTAGCCTTGGAGTATTTGAACTGAAAAAAGGCTTATGTAACTGCCCAAGCAAAGTGAAGAGAAAATCAACACACAAATTGATACAAGTGAGAATTATACTCTTAAATTGGGTTTAAGGTGTTTCGACTTGTAGCAGCAGACCACCCCTCAATCGCAATTCAAGAGTGGGGGTTTAATGTTATGGGTGGATTTGGACCTAACTCTAAGAAAGTCAGAGTGATAGGAGCCTAGAGGAGAAACAAGCCCACGGAGGCCCATTGGGCCCGAAGCAATCTCTAGGGCCATTTCCTCTCCTAAAAGGAAGGGAAAATACCCTAATTTCAATTATAAATATGAGAGGCAAACCCCAAGGTAAGGGGACTCAACTAGGTATTGAAGCTTCTCCCTCATTCCTAATTTACTCGTCTCACTTATGATCTCCCAACTGACTTAAGCATCAAAGTCGGTGCGGCAAGCACTACATCGGTGCACAGTTTTCTCTTATTTTGCAGGCCACGTCTTCCCCTTCAAATAAATTTACCGTTGATGTCACGTGAGGGTCGGGTGAGTTCTCCCTGTCCGGATTTTGGCATCAACAATCTGTTGGATTTTATGCCCTAAAACTCGTAGATAGTAAATGTACATTTGATCGAACATTAATAAAGTGATGTATTATTCAATGTTTGTATTATATCTTGTCTTGATAACCCTAATCCAATAAACTAAACATCCAAGGCTAATAGAATGAGGCTTGAACTAGTATGTAGGGACATACAGGGATCAATGTTCAAGTTTTAGCCTAAAGGGTCTGTAATATAGGGATAAGGCTGGGTACCTTGTCCATGTGACACTATGGATACGACCCGCTTTGTATATTGATACAAACGTAGTGATCCAACACGTTCATGTAGTTGACATGCGAGTGGGGGTATCCTGTGCAATGAGTTTGCACAAAGACCAGACTGCGAAATAGTTAACCACTAACTGTAACACCGTTAGTTAGTTCGGTTTATAATTCACTAGGATGACCTAGGAAACTTGGCCTTAATCCTGAGTGGATTATGGACTCCTGTCCATGAGGGATTGTCCTTTGATTTGTACGGGTGAGAGTGGCCTGTTCGCCGACTCAATAAGTCTACCATTTTGGGACAAGACCGAGTGGGGAGCTAGGAACGTAATCTTACAAGATGGAATTCACTCTTTTCTGATATTAGGGTAAGTAGAGGTGTGTTCCCTTAAGTGGTGTCTCCGGGTCTTGAACAATGGGCCCTACCCTCTTTATGGCACGAGAGAGATTTCTGTTTGCTGGTTGGACCACAAACAGGTTGTTCATTAGAGGAGCACTAGTACTTAAGGACCAAGAGGTAGCCCAGGGGTAAAACGGTAATTTGACCTAGTTGGGGTACGAACACATGTGAAGGGCTGACTTGCTGTTGACGGTTGATATCCGTGGACACAGAAATATATCTGCAGTGAGAAGAGTGCAGCTGTGGTTCACTAGCTGTGGTTCTTTAGTGGGGTGAACCACAGTTAAAGAATATTGATTAACTTGATTAATGAGATTAGCCAACTAATCTCATATCGTTGGAGCTTCTGATCTGTAGGTCCATCAGGTCCCACCGGTAGCTCTATAAGGGTGTTGAGGTAATTTTCTAAGGTTGAATTAAGTATTCGAAGGGGTTCGAATATTAAACTTGAAGGGAATAAAAGTCCCCACGCAGCGGAAGCGCATCGATTGGACCTTACGCCGTATATGAATTAACATTAAAATACCGTTACGAAAACTCAAACAAACTTTAAACAAACTCTAAAGCTGCTGTAAAATTGGTTTAAACATGCTTAAAAATAAATCTAAATTTATTTTCATGCTTTTCTAAAGAAAATGGAAAGAACCGTCACATACCTTCGTTGAAGACTTGACCGTTCTTCGCCACCGACGCTCCACGAACAAAAACGCAGCAGCCGCCTTTGTTTTTCTTCGCTGGAAATTCCTTCTTGATTGACACAATAACCACAGAGGTTACACCGGTATGTCTCTAAGTCTAGGAAGCAAAAGGCTTGTGGGAGTCTTTGTCTAAGAGGGAGGCTAGAGAGAATTCTAGGTCTTGTCTTTCAAGAGTGTCAAGTGTCATGACCAATTAGGTCTAGTGGTCTATTTATAGAAGAGGGGCCATGAATAAAATATTCAATTAAATCAATCTTTTCCAAAATTGATTCGATCTTATTCGTTAATTAATCAATCATGATCAATCAATTCCATAATTGATTAATCTTTTCCACTAATGACTAATTACTTCCATAAGTGGTTAGATCGTTTCCATATATGATTAATCACTTCCTTAAGTGATTAATTATTTCCATAATTGATTAATTCTCGGTTAATGAATTCTTTAATTAATTAAACACCAATTAAATATCATATATTTAATTCCCGGCCTAGAATTAATTAATTTGCCCAAACACATTTTAGGCCTTAAATTAATTAATTCATTATTTGAACTCTTTCAAACTTCCATAAATTTATATTTGAACTT
Source organism: Luffa acutangula (assembly GCA_036850905.1). Classification (NCBI taxonomy): domain Eukaryota; kingdom Viridiplantae; phylum Streptophyta; class Magnoliopsida; order Cucurbitales; family Cucurbitaceae; genus Luffa; species Luffa acutangula. The sequence goes on along the minus strand of CM072087.1, from coordinate 7,389,415 downwards.
CTTCAAATATTAATTTCTCTCATAATAATATATCAATATATATTATATTTGTTTCCCTTAGTAAATTGAACATTTTCAATTTACATTTATTTCTTAGTTGCCTCAAATTACTTTATGAGATACCAGTGAGACCTAATGGACCTATAGATCAGAAGCTCCAACGATGTGAGATTAATTGGTCAAACTCATTAACCACATTAATCAATATTTGTTAACTGTATGTTCATTCCACTATAGACTCACAGTTGCACTCTTCTCACTGCAGACATATTTTCTGTGTCCACGGATATAGACCAATATCGACTAGTTAGTCCTTCACGAGTGTCCGTAACACCAGCTGGGTCAAATTACCGTTTTACCCCTGGGTTATCTCTATTTCCGTAAGTACCAATTCTCCTCTAATGAACAACCTTTTTGTGGTCCAACCATCAAACAGAAAACCCTCTCGTGCCATTGAGAGGGTAGGGCCCTTTGTTCAAGACTCGGAGTAACAACTTAAGGGAACACTCATCTGCTTCCCTAAAGTCGGGAAGAAGTGAATTCCATCTTGTACGATTATGTTCCCAGCTCCCCATTCGGTCTTGTCCCCAAAGTGGTAGGCTTATTGAGTCGGCGTATTGGCCACTCTCACCCATACAAATCAAAGGACAATCACTCATGAGCAGGAGTCCATAATCAACTCAGGATTAAGACTAAGTTATCTAGGTCGTCCTAGTGAAATAGAAAACCAACTAGTTAACGGTGTTATAACCAGTGGTTACTATTTCGCGGTCCTGTCTTATGCAAACTCATTGCATAGGATACCCCCACTCGCATGTCTCCTACACGAACGTGTTGGATCGCAGCGTTTGTATCAAATACAAGGTGGGTCGTAACCATAGTGTCACCAGGATAAGGCACCCAGTCTTATCCTTATACTATAGACCCTTTAGGCTGTTTCTTGAACAATGATCCCATATGTCGCTACATATAGTTCACGACTCATATTACAACCTTGGATGTCTAGTTTATTGGATTAGGGTTATTATTAGGCAAAGACAAATATAAAATAACTAATAACAATTAATGGAAAAATATATCAATATTATTTCATTAATATCCGGTCAACGGTTACATTCACTATGTACAAGGTTTAAGGCATAAAACCCAACAAACTCCCACTTGAACTAAAACACTAGTTAGTGGAATGTAAATGCAATAATCTAAAGCTGGAAATGTCATGTATATAATACAATGAACTAGGGCATCCTTATACCCATTATACATTTCTCCCACTTGCCCTAGATTAGATGGCATACATATCTCGTAGACCTAGACCCTCTAGATGACCCTCAAACACTTTAGCCGTTAGAGCCTTCGTAAATGGATCGGCGATGTTGTGCTCCGAGGCGATCTTAGTGACAATCACATCTCCTCGTTGCACAATCTCCCGTATCAGGTGATACTTCCTGTCGATGTGTTTAACTCGTTTGTGGCTTCGAGGTTCTTTTGAGTTGGCTACAGCCCCACTGTTGTCACAGTATAGTGTTATGGGCACGTTCATATTTGGAACCACTTCCAAATCAGTCAAGAACTTTCTGAGCCATACTGCCTCCTTAGCTGCTTCGCAAGCTGCTACATACTCAGCCTCCATGGTTGAGTCTGCTATGCATCCTTGTTTGATGCTTCTCCACACTACTGCTCCTCCATTGAGGGTGAATACTAACCCTGATGTGGATTTCCTTGAATCCTTATCAGCTCGAAAGTCAGAGTCAGTGTATCCAGTAAGAATCAAATCCTTAGCTCCATACACAAGCATGTAGTCCCTCGTTCTCCGAAGATACTTGAGGATATTCTTAACTGCTCCCCAGTGGTCCAACCCTGGATTAGACTGATACCTACTGACTACTCCCACTGCATAACATATGTCAGGCCTAGTGCAGAGCATAGCATACATTAAGCTGCCCACAGCTGAGGCGTAGGGAATGTGTCTCATGTTCTCAATTTCTTGAGGTGTCTTAGGAGACTGTTCCTTAGACAGGTGTACCCCATGTCTGAAGGGTAGTAGTCCCTTCTTGGAGTTTTGCATCGAATATCGAGACAACATCTTGTCAATATACGTTGCTTGAGACAGAGCTAGCGTTTTGTTCTTACGATCCCTGATGATTTGGATTCCCATAACATATTGAGCCTCTCCCAGATCTTTCATTTGGAATTGGGCTGCTAGCCATTTCTTAATGTCAGTGAGGTATCCTACATCATTCCCAATGAGTAGGATATCGTCTACATAAAGTATTAGAAAAGCTACTTTCCTTTTGTTGACTTTCTTGTACACACAAGGCTCATCAACGTTTTGGTCAAAGCCAAAAGATTTGATTGCAGTATCAAATCTAATGTTACATGATCTGGATGCTTGTTTCAATCCATAAATGGATCGATTGAGCTTACAAACCTTTTGTTCCTGACCTTGGGCTATGAACCCTTCGGGTTGAGACATGAAGATATTCTCTTCAAGATTACCATTCAGAAAGGCAGTCTTGACGTCCATTTGCCATATTTCATAGTCATAATATGTGGCTATGGATAAGAGAATTCTTATGGACTTTAACATGGCTACAGGAGAAAAAGTTTCCTCATAGTCAACCCTTTCCTTTTGGGTATAACCCTTTGCCACTAGTCTAGCTTTGAAGGTATGTACCTTTCTAGCTGCATCTCTTTTTCTCTTATAGATCCACTTGCACCCTATGGGTTTTACCCCATTTGGTAGATCTGTAAGTTCCCATATAGAATTGGAGTACATTGACTCCATTTCCAGGTTCATGGCTTTGACCCATTCATCCTTATCTTTGTCATTCATTGCCTGTCGATAGGACAATGGATCCTCAATGCCATCATTAGGTATGACAACCTGAGTTTCAGTTAAACCCAAGTAGCGGTTAGGTAGTAATAAAACCCTCCCACAGCGTCGAGGCATTCCCAACGTTTGAGATGGACGGGATGGATCTGAAGAACTAGTTCCTTCATCAACCCTTGTTGAAGGTCCAACTTCATCAACAACTCTTGATGATTCTTCAATAGCTTCTCCTAATATTATTTTGCTGCGTGGTTTTTGCTCTCATGTGGTCTTTCTCTAAGAAAGTGGCGTTTGTCGATACAATCACCTTATTTTCTTCTGGATCGTAGAAATAACCACCTCTCGTTTCTTTAGGGTAACCAACAAATTGGCACAGTTTTGAACGAGGTTCCAGTTTCTTAGGATTTGTCACAAGCAAGTGTGCTGGACAACCCCAGATGCGAAAGTGATGCAAACTAGGTTTACGCCCCTTCCATAATTCGAAAGGTGTTTCAGAAAAACTTTTCGAGGGAACATTGTTCAAGATGTATACTGCAGTCTCTACTGCATACCCCCAAAACGAGCTAGGCAATTGAGCATAGCTCATCATTGATCGAACCATGTTTAACAAGGTTATATTTCTCCTTTCTAACACACCATTCTGCTGAGGTGTACTAGGGGCTGAGAGTTGAGATTGGATTCCATGTTCTATCATATAATCTTGGAATCTTTGATCCATATACTCCCCTCCTCGATCAGATCGAAGTACTTTAATAGATTTACCTAATAGGTTTTCAACTTCAGCCTTAAACTCCTTAAACTTTTCAAGGGCTTCAGACTTATGTCCAATTAGGTACAAGTAACCATATCTTCAATAGTCATCTATAAATGAGATGAAATATTCGTACCCTCCTCGAGCTTTTACATTCATTGGACCACATAGATCCGAATGTATTAACTCTAAGGGTTCTTTGGCTCTGTAACCTTTTCCAGTAAAGGGTCTCTTGGTCATTTTTCCCTCGAGACAAGATTCACAAGGTGGTAGTGAATCATCTTCTAACTTGATTAGAAGTCCATTCTTTACCAAACGACCGATCCTATCGATTTTTATATGACTGATAGCGAGCAGAAATGTCGCTATTTAAGTCTCAATTTATTAAGCTTTTTGGTGCGTTAATCGTGTTTTTAATGAATATATTTAATGAATTTTGTTATTTGGTCCTTAGGAGCTAAGTTGGTGATTTTTGGAGAAAAAGAGCCAAAATTGAAGCAATTAAAAGCCCAAATCCTAGCTTGATGTAATTGGAAGCCCAAAGAAGCCAACTATAAAGAAAAGACCAAGAAAAATGAAGAAGAAGACCCAAAAATCAGCCCAAAAGGAAGCTGAAAAATCTGGAAATCTGGACAGCGTCGAGACGCCGAGACGCTAAGTAAGGTAGCGTCGCGACGCTACCCTTTCTTGTTGCCCAAGCCGCGTGCGCAGCAGCGTCGCGACGCTACCCCTATTCCAGGCCTATAAAAAGGCACCCTTGGGTGCCTCATTATTCATCAATCAATTAAATCATTCTTCAATCCTTTCTTTCCTTCCTTTGGCTCCTTTGGAGCCTCTCTCAAAGGCTTTCTAGCCTTTTTGAGAGAATTCTTTAGTGGGAAATATTTTGGGGAATTTTGGGGAGCATCTTAGAGGCTCAAGGAGTAGTCAGCGGGGCTCCAAGCGTCAGCGAGGGGTTTTTCGACGGTCAATTCCTTTCCTTTTATGCTCTTTAATATGCTTTCCTTTGTAATTATTGGGGTCTTGAAATGAAATGATAGTCCAAATATTGTTATAATTTCTTGTCTCCTGCCCATGTCCTAATTATTTGTATGGGTGTGCTTAATGCTTTACTCAATCTGGCCAATTGTGTAATGATTTGATTCTTAATGGAAACTCGACGGAGAGAAATTAGGATAGATCATAATCCATGCAACTAGTTTAATTGCCCGTTGTGACACCGGGATTAGTTGATTAAACTTAGATTCCTAAAATGAATCAGAGCGTAATAAGTAATGAGTTTTAATAGCGCTAAGGACACTTAGGTTGTTAAAATGAATTAATTACAATTAGGGGAAACTGACAGGAGAACCTATGTGATTAACGGAGATTCTAGGATTATAATTAGTTGGGCAATGAGATAGGATAATTATAACTACTATTTGGCTAATCATCGATTTTCAAGACCCCTCTTCCCATTTTAAGAAAACTCTTTCTCCACATTTTATTTTCGATTGATCAATTTATTTTCATTAATTGTCTTATTTTTAAATCTTCGTTATTGCATGAAGTGGTCCCTAAATATTATTTCGCCTAAGTATTTTCAGTGCTCAAGAAAATTTTAATTATTTGCTTAAGTTTCGCTTCACCTCCCTGTGGATTCGATACTCGGTATTACTACCGTTTTATATTACTTGTCACGACCCGTGCGCTTGCGGATAATCGTTTAATCACACCAACAATGACCAAGTCTAAGATGCCAAAGATGAGTATTGTTACTTGATGGAGAAATCTTTTGCCTTTTACTTTGAGTTTCAGCAGTTTTAAATAATTCGTGATTTAAAAGTGCTTTGTTTTCGGTTGGTCTTAAAACATACAAGTTATTTTCCAATTTGGCTGAACAAATAAGTACACCATTTTTATAAATGAACGTTTCATTCATATCAAAAGTAACTGTATACGATTGTTCAATCAAACATGAAATAGAAATTAAGTTCCTCTTAATCTTGGGAACGATTAACAAACTTTCTAAAAAATAACTTCGCAGCTCCCACTGCTTTAGCTTAAATGTCTTCTTCAGTTCCGACCCTAAGTGTCATTTCCCCATTGTTCAACTGCCGAAAGGAACTATTTTCCTAAAAAGAAGAGCAAACATGATTAGTTGCTCCTAAATCAAGTGTCCAGGTAAACTCATCATGTTCTACCAGACATGTTTCTAAAACAAGTAAATCAAATTTACCTTCCTTTTCCTTCTTTTTTCTCAGAAAGGTACTTTGGGCAGTTTCTCTTCCAATGTCTATCTACATTGCAGTGAAAACACTTGCCCTTATCTGCCATAGCTTTGGCTTTTCCCTTGCTTTTAGCAGCAGTACTGGGAGCTTTCCCCTTGTTTCCTTTCTTCTTCTGAGTTTTCTTTGAAGAAGTGGCTACAGATTTAGTTCCAGAGAATGAACCCTTCTCGAACTTTCTTTTAGAGTGAACACCGTTTGCCTCTCCTTCTATATGTCCCTTGTTCTTAAGAAGAGACTGATAGAGTTGTAGCTCATTCAGGAGGCTAGTCAGATTGAATGTTATTTTATTCATCATTGCATTGCTTCGAAACTGTAGAAAACTCTTCGAAAGAGATTCTAAGATGAATGCAACCTGACTACACTCATCTATGACCGCCCCATTTGCCTCTGCCACGTTGAATTGGACCATCATATCAAGGACATGCTCCCGAACAGACGTGCCCTCTTTCATGCGACAACTATAAACGTATTTGAGAGCGTCATGGTGGAGTTGGTAGGACGGTTGTCCAAACATCTCCCGGAGAGAGTTCATAATCTCCCTCGCTGTTACCACGTCCTCATGCCTTTTAACCAAGACTTCAGATAAGCTGGCTAGGATATAGACGCGAGTCTTATCATTGCCCTTTGTCCAGCGGTCATAAGCATCCTTAACTGCTTGGGATGCATTACGAGCAGGGGCTGGAAGACAATCCTCTGTTAAGACGAACCGCAGATCATCGAAAACAAGAATCGTATTCAGGTTCGACTTCCACATAGCATAATTTTCGCCGGTTAATTTCTCATTTTTAAGCAGTGAGATAATTGAGGAAGACATTGCTGAAATTTAAACAAACAATGACCGTATTAGTTATATTTTCCTTAACCCATCATACAAGCAAACAATTACACACAATCCAATCAATTTAGCAAAACAAACAATCACAGAACCCTAAAACTATCGATTTAGTTTTGCAACGATGTTTCAGAGGTTTAGAATATCAGCCACCGAAGGGTGATCAGGTACTCCTCCTTTGAAATGAGACACCTCTCAGCTAATTCTAATTCCATAATAACTCATATTCCTATAGACATTAGCCACCGTTGTTCGGTCAAGGATTTGTTAACACTTTTAACTCATCCTCGTAAGTGTAACCCTCCCACTTTCAGATCTTAGAGGCACGCACCAACAGGCTACCGAAGGGAAAGACAACTGTTGGTGATTAGCTTAAGAGCTCCTATCCTTTTCAGGAGTTCACGATGTTCCGAATCCTATGACCAGGACCTCCGAAGGGATGGTTGCGCCAGGACAACCTGCATGCGGATCATAGGACTCTCACGGTGTGAACTATGGGCGGAGACCGAGGGATACGTTGACACGTGTCCCGCTCCCACTTACTCTAGAAATTTTTCCCATTCACCTTGATATTGATTCATACAAACACTTTCCGAAGGGAGGCCGCTCCCAAGGCGACTCGAAGCCGAGCATGAATCTCACGTTGTGAATATAGGGACATATGAGCAAAACTTGATTTAAATCTCGTTTTGTAACTTTCCTCCCACTGAAAATGTCCTAAGGTTAATATAGGGTTGTTTAACTTAGATAGTATTCGGCTAAGTCAATCTATCTAAGTCTGATCCTATTATAACAATTATGGAAAGGATTCAACTGCAATCTTTTGGGTGGATTAAACTTCTTTTAATAAACCCAACATTGCAAGTCAACATTACTATGGTTAATTCAACTCAACGTTCGGGTCAGTTCCCAGGTAGGAGGTGTTCCGTAAACCGTCAACTTAAATACCCCCAGCCTTAGACAGAACTTTACCGAGAGAGTTCCCTTATAACCTCAGTAATGTAAGGTCTTTACTCTAAAGATCTAGGTGCATTAAACACTTTTAATAAACCTAGTGACATTGCATGCTAACATTTAACTATGATTAATTCAACTCCGGTATTCCAGGTCAGTTCCCAGGTAGGAGGTGTTCCGTAAACCGTCAACTTAAATACCCCCAGCCTTAGACAGAACATTACCGGTGGAGTTCCCTTATAATCATTGCATGGTCTAAATTGATACTCGATAGAGAGAAATTAGATTAGATCCTAATTGCATGGCTAACGATTGCTTGGAACACGAGAGTGAAAGAGAATTGTTAGAAATTGATTATGAAGTTGCTTAATGCCATACTATGATTAACTAAGGAGATGGAAACATAAATTAGTTATGTTAGTATGAGATGTGGAGGAGCTTGAAAGAGAAATCCACTTGTAATTACTTCTAGATTTATTGGATTGTTGATTATTAGTTACATGCATCCATGTATTTGAGCTACAAATCCAAGAAAGCTAGATAACACCCTAGGTCAAGCCCCCCTTAGTTGGATATTTTCATTTCATTATTACATGTTTATTTTTATTAATTCCTTTAATTTTCGCACTATCATTCGAGTTGATCTTCTAAATAAAATTAAAACATGATGATTTTTGGTACTTAATGGAATTAATTCAATTTCCCTGAGGATTCGATACTCGGTATTACCTACCGTTTTATATTACTTGTGACGACCCGTGCACTTGCGGAAAATCGTGCAACAACAACCTGTTTATGGTCCAACCATCAAACGGAAAACCCTCTTGTGCCATTGAGAGGGTAGGGCCCTTTGTTCAAGACTCGGAGTAACCACTTAAGGGAACACTCATCTGCTTCCCTAAAGTCGGGAATGGGTGAATTCCATCTTGTACGATTATGTTCCCAGCTCCCCATTCGGTCTTGTCCCCAAAGTGGTAGGCTTATTGAGTCGGCGTATTGGCCACTCTCACCCATACAAATCAAAGAACAATCTCTCATGAGCAGGAGTCCATAATCAACTCAGGATTAAGACTAAGTTGTCTAGGTCGTCCTAGTGAAATAGAAAACCAACTAGTTAACGGTGTTATAACCAGTGGTTACTATTTTGCGGTCCGGTCTTATGCAAACTCATTGCATAGGATACCCCCACTCGCATGTCTCCTACACGAACGTGTTGGATCGCAGCGTTTGTATCAAATACAAAGTGGGCCGTAACCATAGTGTCACCAGGATAAGGCACCCAGTCTTATCCCTATACTATAGACCCTTTAGGCTGTTTCTTGAACAATGATCCCATATGTCGCTACATATAGTTCAAGACTCATATTACAACCTTGGATGTCTAGTTTATTGGATTAGGATTATTATTAGGCAAAGACAAATATAAAATAACTAATAACAATTAATGGAAAAATATATCAATATTATTTCATTAATATCCGGTCAACGGTTACATTCACTATCTATGAGTTCTAGGGCATAAAACCCAACAAAACTAAAATATGAATTTTATTCATATTAAAACTATAGGTTATAATTAATGTGCATTGGATGTATATTGATACTATAGTTTTATGAGAGAGAATAATAATAATTGAATATATGATGTTCAATTTTATTAACTTTGAATTATTTAATTGTTTCAGTTTAATTAAATTTGATTTAATTAAACTATAAGATAAGAGGGATATTAATTTAAATTAGATTTAAATTAATGTTATTTTGATTAATATTTATTAATTAAATTTAATTAATTATAATTTAAATTTATGATTTTAAATTAATAATTAATTAAAAATATCAGGTAACTGATATTTCAGTTACATGATATTATGCGTGAGGTTAAAAATTGAACGAGTCAGATTCAGTTTTTGGATTAACGCACCTTCTCTCACATCTCTCTCCCTCTCTCTCGCCCTCTCTCTCGTTCTGCTCACCCTCTGTGAATACAGAGTCTTTTGTCAGAGGAAAATCCTTAGAGACCTTGCTCCCACAAGCTTCTCGACATACACACCTAAGAGAATACCGGTGCAATCGTGGTGGTGGTGTTCGTAATCATTTTCCAGCAAAAAAGAGGAGTTCTTGGCTGCTGTTTTTCTGTGGAATCGAAGGATTTTGGTGAAATCTCGTCAAGAAAACTTCAAGGGTAAGTATTCTTGAACCCTAGGATCAATAGGATCCTTTATAGATTAGATCTATTGTTTTTAGGGTTGTTTAGCATGATTTATATCTGTTTTACAGCATGTATTTTGTTATATTACTTGCTGTAAAATATATATGTTTTGTCGTCGTATTGGTATCCCAATCGGCATTTAAACCGGTTAAGGTCTCTGATCGTTTCCGCTGCGCTAGGGTTTTTATCCCTACACAATCATCATAAAAAAACACTTTTGGACCATTGTTGGGTTCCTAGAGTGGGTAAAAATATGATGTACAAAGACTCTAGAATTCCTGTGCAAGTATACACAGTCCGCAGCAAGTGATAAGTATTTGTCAATCCAAGGCCTGAACTAGCTTCCACTCTATCTATTTTGTATGAATCTTTTAATGGTTTCAAGGTAATAAAAATGATTGGATTTTATAAGAATTATGTTGAAGCAAAGTAAATGACAGAACAACAAGTAAACAAATAGGCAGGCAGATTAGAGACAGGCGTTGGTTAGGATTTCAGTAATTGTTTTAAAAGATGCTCTAGCAATATTATTGATCATGCAATCTCTCGTAGTATTATTAGCGGATTCCTCCCGAAACTCCGGATCTTGTGGAATGTGTTTCAACCCCAATGAAGAACGACCGATCAAGCACTAGGCAACTGGCTATCCCTAGCTCAGTCACTGGCGTTCACCAATATAGAATGATCGTAGTGTGGTTAATTGCCACACACTCTCTAAATCATCCCTGAAACTAGAGAGAGGTATTCACACCGGCAGGCCAGGCGGGCATAAAATAGAAATAGGCACAACAATTAACCAAGATGCAATAATCAGTATATTATTAGAGATAACGTACGACAACTACATGCACCTAACAAACGCCTAAAGCTACTTAGTTCATAAAATGCATGGAAACGCACGCTACAATCTGAGTAGGCATGTCCATAATCACAAGATAATAAAGAAAATAATAATCTCCCTAATTAGCTTGCGGATGATGGTTTTCTTGGTAATCTCCAATCTTTCTATACTACTCGGCTTCCAAGGGAAATTGGAATGGTTTTGACTTGGACGGCTACTTCCTTTTATAGAAGGATAGGAGGCGTGAATTAGGTCATCTTGGACACGTGTAGGGCTCTCCTTGCTCCTTTATCCCGAAAATAACTCAACAGAAGTCGGTTCATGAAGTTGGCTAACGAGCTGTGATGTGGCAGTTCTGCTCTCAGTTTTGCTTCAGCACAGAATTTGCTTCCTCAAGTCGCCCAGCAGCATAATCTGCACAAAGTAATTTCCAAGGCTTTCATTCTTCCAAATGGGTTAAAACATATAATATATACCTAAAACCAACTCTATTAAGCACAAAAGACACACAAATCCTTATATAAATGAGGCCTAAATAACTACCTTTTGGGCAGTTATCAACCATTATGTCTTTTCTAACTCATGTTTACATTATTAAGCATGTTGTTCTCAATTTTTAATAACCTTAATTAATAATAATGAAAAAAAAAATTAAGAATGTGAAAAACTTAGCTTATTTATTTCTAGAATTAATTCAAAGAATTTATTATTTCATATTTAATTATAATTAATAATAGAATTTCATAGATGTTAAAATTCCAAAAATCTTGCAAGTTATAAAATTTTCATACATTTACAAGTAGCTCTCTTCTATTATTTTTTACACAATTTTGGCCTTTTCTTTTTAGTTTTGTTTTCTTCTCTTTAAAAATTATTACAGTAGTGTCACATAGCACAACGGTCTAACATATCAAATACCTAAGCTTACAAGGAATTCGAACCACTAACCTCGTGGTTATCAATACATCTTTATGCCAGTTGAGCTATGCTCTTGTTGGCAAAAAAAATTAATATTGTTATTATTAGTTATATTATATTTTTAAAGTTTATGTTGGACTATTTTGATTACTTGATTTAATGTATTTGAATAAATACAATAAATTTAAAATCTTCAAAAGATATATGTGTTTTATCATTTTTTGAGATAATTTCTTTTATAATCTTGATAAATATCAATTAAGTTTACAAAACGTTTCTTTTTATTTCAAAATTTTGAAATTCAAAATATTCTCTTTAATTCATTATTTGTTTGAATTTTAAACAAAGAGTTTCTCAAGTTTAATTAAAATTGTAAATGACTATTCTAAAAAATTAAATAGTTTGTAACCAACTTTTACATGGAGGAGTTTAATATCGTAAGTTACAAATTCAATTCTTAGGTTTTATGAATTTTCATGATGAACAAAGAAAGGGATCACAAGGAGAGAGAGGTAAGTAAACCATTTAGAAACAAATTAAAGAGAGAGTAGAGGAATGATAGAACCCATAGATAGAAATGTAAGGAGATGAACATCAGTTGACACAAACAAACGAAAAATTGTGACATGGTGACAACAATTAATGGATGAAAAGGTTTGATGGTTGGTAACTCATAATTGTATTCTTAAAAATTTTAATAAATAAATAATATTATTTTAAGGGAAAATTTTAAGGGAAAATTTTACAAACTTTTTTTAAGGGAAAATTTTACAAACTATTTCACCAATATTATTTATTATAATCTATTTTAAAAATGATTTTAATTAATAATATTTTACCTGAATAAAAAATACACGTGTATTTGCACGTGGTAACAAACTAGTTTTAAAAAAAGGTTATGCAATTAGACATAAGCATTTATACCCAAGGCCCTAATATCCTTATCACTTTCTAGTCCTCAACCATTTATACTCGAGATCCCGACAATTCTCTTATCACAACTCAAGGTCCTTTGACCCAACAATCTCTCTAGATCATATCATGCCCAAACAAAACAAAACTCATGTATTTCAAGGCAACCACAATGAAACAATACTTCTACCACAAAAAGTTACAGTCACCCCATTTCAACATAACTCAGCACAACACTTTAAAACCTCAGTTCAACATTCTTAAAGCTCGCCAATAACATAACAATACATACATATATACCACATATGCTACAATTAAACAAGCACGGGACATGCTAACAGACGAGCAAATAAACTCTTCAGGTAGAATTCCATTACAGAACTTCCCACAGAACTCATAAAATCGATCTAAAGCTTCATAAACTGTAATGCCCCGCGTTTCGAAATCGAGTCATTTTGGAATTAATTGGGCATTTTTATTCTAATTTGAAAAATTAGAATTTAAGCTTAGCCTCGGGTTGTTAAATTAAATTTCTATAGTTTAGGGAAAAAAGATTTTTAATTAAATCTTTAAATCCCCTAAAGTTTGAAGGTTTAATCAATTTTAATCCCAAATCATCTCGGAGTTGAGATTGGGTTTAAAAATTTTAGATTGAGAATTTTAAATTGGATCTTAGATACGACATTATTCCTAATTAAATTGGGTCTTTCTTCTTAGAGTTTATTTAAAAGAAAAAGAAGGAAAATAAAAGCCCTGAATCTTTTTCCCTCTCTTTTTCCCTTTCATCTCACGCAAGATACCCCCTCCCTCAACATCTTCTTGTCGTGGATCCCAGCCAGCCGCAACCCTCCCCCTGCTTTGCGCCACTAGCCATCTAGATTTCTTCTTCTCCCACGGTGTTTCTTTTTCGGCCAGCTCCCTCTCTTTCGCACGTCGCCAGCAACCCACACTGTCGTTTCTTCTTGGGTGCAGCGGTCTGGCGTCTCTCTCAATCTTTCTCCCTCTCGCGTTGTGTTCGGACTAGATAGCAGACTCGTCGACGTACTTTCTCTTTCTCTCTCTCGTGTTCCATCGCTACCAGCAGCAGACCTGCGCCGCCCTGCAATTTGTTCCGTCTTCGCGTGCGTCGGCCAACACCCATGGCTCGAGTTTCTTCCTCCTCCAACTTGCGGTGTAAGTTTCTTTCTCCTCTTATGTTCGTTCGATTTCAATAGCCACAACCTTAATCGATCTCTCTTCCTCTTGTTTTTGGCTAGATTAGTGAGTAGAAGGTTGAATCTTCATTGTTCTGGCGTTTTGGATGCGTTTGGGCTTATTGAAGGCATGTTTCCGCGAGTTCGAGCTCTCTTGGTGAGTTTTCGTCGTTGCCCATGCTTTGATAAATTCAAATTAAACTTACCCACTCTTGTTCGGCATTTAAATTGGGTTTTATGATTGATTTCTTGATTTTCCTGTGTTGTGCAGTGCAACCTTGGACTCAAAATCATCATTGTCTCGTGACCCATCATCCGTTTGATTTTAAACTCGAACACCCATTGTCTAGGGACTCTAGACAAGTTGTTTCAAATCACTTAGGTTGTTGGACAGCACGTGTTTGGGCCCATTTGGACGCTAAACAGTAAATTCCAGCACCCTTTACTTTCCTTTATTAAATCTTTTAAGTGTTGGAAGTCGATTCCTAACATTTAGAAGATTGTTGCTTGTAGTTCGGCTCTTTTAGGATCTTTCGGTTGAGAATCAAGTGGTTTTGGTAAGAAATCCTTTCCTTAAAGCATTCTCTAGATTTTAATTAGGTTCTTAGGCTTGGTTTTGACTCGTAACTTTTATCCTTTTGTTTAGGAGCTTTTCGAGTTCTTTTAGGGGAACCTAGAATATTCTAATAACGCTCTAGGTAAGTAGTTCTTGTCTGATTGAGTCTGTTTGATTGCATGAGCATGTTGGTTGTTACTCGCTTTTCTAGTATACGTTGTTGGTTGTTATAAAACTTGTGATATGTGTTAAGCATGTTGTTTGATTGATTCTAAAGCATGATGAAATATAGAATATTTAGAGCATGTTGTATATCGTTTTTTACTATGTTGCATGAGAGTCAAGTTGCGTGTGATCTTGTGTGCTCATTGAGAGGTGAGTCGGGTTGTGTGAGCGGAGCGTGACGCGGAAATCACCTGTTAAGATTGTGCTACATGATACAAAAATCATGTTATTAGTGCGGAGAGTGACGCGTCAATCACGAGTGGGTTGTGAGTGCAGAGTGTGACGCGTAAATCACGTGTAGTGTGCATTGCGCATGACGCGTAATTCATGTGCTGGGTGTCAGTGCGCTACATGCGCGGAAATCAGGTTTTGGCGTTGAGCGTGACATGTAAATCACGTATTAAGTTGTGTTGCATGGGGCGTAATTCATGTGTTTTGGTGCGTGGCATAATGCGTAAATCATGTGCTAAGAAAGCGAGCATGGCGCAAAAACCATGTGGGGTTGCATAACATGTTGTTTGTTTGCATGAAGTCATTATGTTGAGTCAGCATGAGTCTCGTTGTTGGTTTCTCGCTTAAAGAAATATGTTATTCGTTTAATACTGAAAGGTATGTTGGATGTGTGTGCCTAGCATGATTGATGTGTTGCTTGTTGTTTGATGGCTCACTGTGTGTGAGCTGCTACTAGTACCCTGGTTGTACTGACTCCTTCCACTTCTTCCCCCCAACATTTTCAGACTATGTAGGTGTTGATGGGTGTTATGAGCCTGGTGATGTAGATGAGGAGGCACACGAGGAGTGACTCCACTGGCCTAGACGTTTTTGTTGTCTAGTTTATGTTTTAAATGTTATCCTTACTCTTCTGGTTGTATAGGATATTGTTTATGTTTATTTCATTCAAGGGCTTCTAGCTGTTTTATTTCGAGAAGTTAGGTTTAGCTATGAGTAGTTTTATTTGAATTTTGAACTCTTATTATTTAATAAAGTTTAGTTTTTCCTAGCAAATGCGTTGTATGTTTTTACTAGTAAAGTTGTGAATGCGAGATCTGACTCGCTAGATTGTGGGAGGAGTTCTGGTGTGTATCTGTGGTGTTGTGGTGTGTAGTTGTGGGTTGTTTTGCTTATAGAAGTGTGTTTTCTTGCTTGTCAGGTTAAAGAAAATTTTTGGTTTAGTCCTACATATGTCGTTATGCTGTCGAAATTTTCGATGCATTCGAATAATTTGGTTTAGGAGTTAGTAATGTCGCTAGGATAATTTTAAAATCCTGGGGCGTTACATAAACAATATAAATAAGATTTCGAGATCAAACTTAATTGAATACCTTAAACATAACTAAAGAAGAGTTCATGAGGGTCTAAACAAGGCTGGAACTTACTACACTTTAGCAAGAAGGCCCGAACGAATGATGGAGTGTATTTGAAGGGTCCAAATCAACAATGAAAAGTCCTCCAAAAGTTAGGAATTACTTAATAGCACTTAATTGAAAATGATTTAAATGTAGAAATCGTGAACTCAGTCAGAACTAAACCCATAATGAATCACTCCATAATATAGTACTGAAAAGAGGAAATAAAAGTGACACATAGGGATGGCCAACTAAATTGATCTAAATTTAGAAAATTAAAGAACAAAAAAGATAACCTTGTCCCTCTACATATAAGCACTAATGTCGCAAATTCAAGCGTTGCCGTCCTGCAAGGGAGCCAACGGAACATCCTTTTATCACTAATGGTTAATTGATGTGGCTAGCAAAAATCACAATTTTTTTTTTGAACCCACAAAAAAAAAAAAAAAAAACCTAGAAACATTGAAGAACCCACAAAAAAAAAAGAAAAGAAAAAAAAAACATCTATCCTGTTGATGGTCAAATTTGGTCAGAGGAAACTCACCTGACCTTCACGTGCCACCAACGGTAAATTTGTAGATGAGGGGGAAGTTGTGGCCTGCAAATCTGTAAACCTACAGAGCGGTGTGGTACTAGCCACACCGCCTCCGATGCTTAAGTCAGAAAACGAAAGTATGAGGACTAGAGAGCAAGAGAAAGAGAGTAGAGAGTTCGGGTCCATCTCCCAATCCGATTTCTACCCGATTGGCCTCGCCAGTTCCTTGTGCATCGGGGTGGTAAAAAATCACCTATAACAAGTCCTATAAAATCCAAATGTTTTAAAATAAACAACAACAATGAGCCAACCATTGAGGCCTCATAAGAAGAAAATGATTAAGACGACAACACAAAAATAAAACTATAAGAAAAAGACTTTATAGAGAACGAGAGAGATTATAGGGTGGATAGTGAATACACAAGTTTCTAGCAATCCTACTTTCTTGGGTAAACAGAAGTGAATACACTTTATGTAAAGGGGTCTCATCTTTCTCAGTAATTACATTCACAGTTGAGTCGTATTCAGTTCCTAGTCCAACAAGAATCTTTAACACATGATCCTCATGAGAAATCTTTCTTCCAGTAGCATTTAATGCGTCAACGAGATTCTTAACTTTCAGAAAGTAATCTTCAAGCTTAAGATTACCTTTCTTGAGCAATTCCAGCTTCGATTTCAGGTCCATGATTCGTGCAACATTGCGAGAGGAGAATCGATTTTGGAGAATTTTCCATACTTCTCGAGCGGTTTCGCATTCCATCATTTCGGAGAGCAAAGAGTTGGACATTGAGCCGAGTAACCAGGCGATAATGAGGCTATCCTGTCGAACCCAATGGTCATACGCAGAGTTAGGGATTTTCGAAGAATCACCATTTGCAAGGTACTTCGAAGGAATTTCAGAATCTTCATCGAGATGGTGCTTCAACCCATGGCTTGGTATAGTAGTAAGAATTTGAAGCTTCCAGAGAAGAAAATTGTCTTCGTCGAGCTTCATCGTCGTGATTTTATTGCCTGGATTAATGATCTTCATCGTCTGGGAAGACACTTCAATCTCAGAACTGGTTTTCTCTGTTGAATGAGACTCCATCGTGCGGAAAAAAAAATCGTCGTTAGACTTTGATGCTCTGATACCAACTGAAGAAAAGGATTTGCAACAGAGAGATGATCACCAAATATGGCTCAATTCATTGATTAAGTGATCAAGAACAGTGTCCATTATATACGATCACTGCAAACAGAATAAACTAAAAATACAACTGAAATACTAGAAGAATAACAAACATACAGTTGTATATACTGAATAATATAACAGAATAATTGGGTTTAATGAGCTCTCTTAACTTAGTGGGAAATTCCAAAAAATAGGATAAAAAATAGGAAAATTGTACTGGATAGCTAAAATAAAATAAGAGTTTTGAAATTTGGCTAAACTATATAAGATTTTTAAAAATGGCTAATTTGTATTTTTGGATGAATTTCCATTTTTTTGTTTTCCTTTATTACCCTTTCATCAAATTCAACCATTTATCTCACTAACTGACTGATGACTTATTTTACGGGTTAACAGAATCTCCATCAACCTTTTTAAACCAATTTCAAATCTATTGCTACTTTCTAAATTTAAACACTAGCAATATTTTATAATTTGTCTTCAAAATGTCACATTTTTCATAATTCAACCATTAATTTTATCCAAATTTCATGATCCATTCATATATTTTATGCACTTCCCAAATTTTTTTCATTCTTTTCGAATTCATAGAGTGTTTGTAACAATTAGTTTCAAATTTTTTTCCTTAATAGAATTCAATATTGTCCGTTTTTAAATATATCCTAATATTTAATATAACTGTAATCTAATAACCGCTTTTTAATATAACTATTTGTAGATTTTTTTTTTTCATTTGATAATCTAATAACTGTTTTTTAATATAACTACTTGTAGTTTTTTTTTTCATTTTATCTGTTTTATTGCTATTCCCTTTTTATTTGTTGATATTCCTTCCTTTTCGACTACACGTTGGTTTTTTCAGATACTGTTCATCAATTCTCTCAGCAAGATCAAGGTACGCATCTCCCATCACCATTTCTTACTGTTTATTGCATTCATTATCTCTAATTTGTTAGTTCAAGTAAGGGTATCTATTTTTTGTGCTATATTTTTCTTCCCTTTTTCAAACATGGTATTGTAGAGTTAGGTTCAATTCTTGACTCATGAAACTTTTTCTCTTTTATGTATAGGAATGTCATCTCGACCTATCACTATCCCTATATGATGGTATATATGGGATGAACAAAATCACTACAAAGATTTTATGGTTTGTCAAGTGTTAGTTCCCATGGATTCTTCCTTATCACAGCGTATTAATCACATCACAGACATGCTTCAATTTACAGATGAAAAAAAGGTTACTCGATTTTCTTTTTATGGAAATGGGGCGAATAAGTCTATTATAAATAGGATATGCAAAGACAAAGATGTGAGTTGGGTTTTGTTTGTAATATCAAATGACATATGTAGTGACTTCTGTATCCTTCTGGGCAACGAAAATATGGATGTCATAAGTTCTAGAGGGCAAAACACCAATAGTTTACAAAATAATGAAGTTGGGAAAAAGAATGAATTTAAGTTCATTGATTCATTTAAATATATGTCTTTTGATTTTACGCTGGAGGAAAACTATGTTTTTCAAAATAAATAAGAATTGAAGAAGGTTGTCTACTGCCTTGCTCTAAACGGAAATTTTCAGTTTAGAACTGAAAAATCAAATCGAACACAATTTGTGGTTAGGTGTGTTGGTGATTGCTATCTTGTCTGTCAGTATTATGCTCTAGAATATGGTCGTAGATAATAATCAATCCAAGTATAAATTGACAAAATCAAGTAATACCTGGTGAGTCTAGGGTCGAATCCACAGGGAAATGATATTCACAAAGCTTTTAACAAATTTACTGACCTAAACTCTAAACATATGATACTATTTTTTTTTAACAAATTAAACAAGCGGGTTGGTATTTTTGAAAAGTAATATTTGCATAAAACAAAACATGCGAAGAAAGTAAAAGAAAAATCTTTAAGGAAAATTAGATCAAGGCTGTTGCGGTTGCAACCTCATGCATCAATAAGAACCTTGTAGCGCATACTTTGAGTAATTGATCCATTAATGTCTAAGTAAGAAAAATTCACGAGTTTCCCTTCCGATATTCCCTATGCGTTTAACACAAACTATCAATTGATTAATTGGCTAGTTCATGCGTTAGGTGCAGTTTCTTTTAAAACTTATAAGGCATTGCGTTAGTCACAACGCAGTCTAAACTCATGCATGCACTATCTTTTATATGTAGTGTTTTAATGCTACCAAGACTACATGTCATGCGCTAACTTGCTCTACTCAGAGATTTCCACATGCATTACCTGACAGGGACTTAGCATGATGCTACCGCATCCGGCTGGCCAAGCAGGAGTTAGTAATGAAAATAGTATCGCAACTGAATAGAAAGCAATTAATGGTTCATTTAATTCAAAATATGCGCTTATAAAATGTTACTTATTGCCGCATGAGGTGCTTGCGCTAAGCCTTGAAAAGGAATTTAGCTCATGCGAGCAACACAAGACATCCTAGAATAAAACATTACCAAGCATAAGTTTGCTCCAAATCACAGTTCTCTCTGTGATTCCTCCGCTGATCTTCCTTCTTCTCCCTCTTGAGTAGAAAAATGAATGAATTCTTATCCTCTCTTTCCTTTGAATATGTTGTTTCTATTTATAGGTGAAGGAAGATGACTTCTTCAAGTAATTAGCCACTTGCATTAATCATCATTAGGCAGCTTGTAACTTTTCAGCCCGTTTTCCGCCCACTTGCGCTTGATTTGTCAGCGCTTGTCTTTTCATTATCTTATTTGTTTCTTGATCAACTTGGGATGTGTTCCTGCGCCAAGAAGAAACTTGAAAAACAACCGAATTAGTTGCTTTAGCGCCCTATATTTTATAATTTTTCACCGCATACATGAATATAGTTCGCCGCATAAAATTATCACACTTTTCCCTCTTTATGCGCTGATGCAACGCATCTTTGTTTCTTTTGGCCTTGTTTTAGTCTAAGTTTAGAGGACAAATAACTTGTTTTTTGCAAGTTATCAGATGGGTTTTATGTCCTAAAACTCGTAGATAGTAAATGAAACAAATTAATTGATCCCAATAAAGCGTTATTTGTGTGATTCAATAATTTAGTTATTGAATAATCGAGTTTGCATTAATAAACCCTAAATCCAATAAACTAAGATCCAAGGTTGTTTAGATGAAACTTGGACTAGTATGTGGGGACATATGGGGATCGGTGTCCAAGTAAAAACCTAAAAGGTCTATAGTATAGAGATAAGGTTGGGTACCTTATCCTGGTGACACTATATGATACGACTCACCTTGTATTCAATACAGATGCAATGATCCAAAGAATCCATGTAGGAGACCGGACCGCGAAATAGAAACCACTAGATGGAACGCCGTTAACTAGTTTAGGTTTCTATTTTAATAGGATGACCTAGGTAACTCAATCTCAATCCTGAGTCTGTTATGAACAACTTTCAAGAGGGATTTTCCTTAGATTTGTATGGGTGAGAGTGGCAAGTTCGCTGACTCAATAATTCTATCATTTCAAGGGCAAGACCGAATGGGGGCTAGGAACATAACACTACAAGATGGAATTCACTCCCTCTATTGGGGTAAGTAGATGTGTGTCCCCTCAAGGGCTAATTTTGGGGCCTTGAACAAAGGCGCGCTGTCCTCTCCTAGCTCGAGAGGAACTCCTGTTTAGTGGTTGGACCCTAAACAACTGGTTCATTAGAGGGATCAGTGGTACTTAAGAAACTAGAGGTAATCGAGGGGTAAAACGGTAATTTGGCTCAGCTGATGTTACGAACACACATGATGTTGGGTTTTATGCCCTAAAACTCGTAGATAGTGAATGTAACCGTTGACCGGATATTAATGAAATAATATTGATATATTTTTCCATTAATTGTTATTAGTTATTTTATATTTGTCTTTGCCTAATAATAACCCTAATCCAATAAACTAGGCATCCAAGGCTGTAATATGAGTCTTGAACTATATGTAGTGAAATATGGGATCATTGTTCAAGAAACAGCCTAAAGGGTCTATAGTATAGGGATAAGACTGAGTGCCTTATCCTGGTGACACTAGGGATACGGCCCACTTTGTATTTGATACAAACGTTGCGATCCAACGCATTCGTGTAGGAGACATGCGAGTGGGGGTATCCTATGCAATGAGTTTGCATAAGACCGGACCGCGAAATAGTAACCACTGGTTATAACACCGTTAACTAGTTGGTTTTCTATTTCACTAGGACGACCTAGACAACTTAGTCTTAATCCTGAGTTGATTATGGACTCCTGCTCATGAGATATTGTCCTTTGATTTGTATGGGTGAGAGTGACCAATACGCCGACTCAATAAGCCTACCACTTTGGGGACAAGACCGAATGGGGAGCTGGGAACATAATCGTACAAGATGGAATTCACTCCTTCCCGACTTTAGGGAAGCAGATGAGTGTTCCCTTAAGTGGTTACTCCGAGTCTTGAACAAAGGACCCTACCCTCTCAATGGCACGAGAGGGTTTTCTGTTTGATGGTTGGACCACAAACAGGTTGTTCATTAGAGGAGAATTGGTACTTAAGGAAATAGAGGTAACCTAGGGGTAAAACGGTAATTTGACCTAGTTGGTGTTACGGACACTTGTGAAGGACTAACTAGTCGATATTGGTCTAGATCCGTGGACACAGAAAATATGTCTGCAGTGAGAAGAGTGCAACTGTGAGTCTATAGTGGAATGTACACACAGTTAACAAATATTGATTAATGTGGTTAATGAGTTTGACCAATTAATCTCACATCGTTGGAGCTTCTGATCTGCAGGTCCATTAGGTCCCACTGGTAGCTCGTAAAGTAATTTGAGGCAACTAAGTAATAAAAGTAAATTGAAAATGTTCAATTTATTAAGGGAAACAAATATAATATATATTGATATATTATTATGAGAGAAATTAATATTTGAAAAGTTCAAATATAAATTTATGGATGTTTGAAAGAGTTCAAAATAATGAATTAATTAATTTAAGGCCTAAAATGTGTTTGGGCAAATTAATTAATTCTAGGCCGGGAATTAAATATTGATATTTAATTCGTGGTTAATTAATTAAAGAATTCATTAACCGAGAATTAATCAATTATGGAAATAATTAATCACTTAAGGAAGTGATTAATCATTTAAGGAAATGATCTAATCACTTATGGAAGTAATTAGTCATTTGTGGAAAAGATTAGTCAATTATGGAATTGATTAATCATGATTGATTAATTAAGGAATAAAGATTGAATCAATTATGGAAAAGATTGATTTAATTGAATATTTTATTCATGGCCTCTCTTCTATAAATAGAACACTAGACCTAATTGGTCATGACACTTGACACTTGACACTCTTGAAAGACAAGACCTAGAATTCTCTCTAGCCTCCCTCTTAGAGAAAGACTCCCACAAGTATTTTGCCTCCTAGACTTGGAGACATACCGGTGTAACCTCTGTGGTGATTGTGTCAATCAAAGAAGAATTTCCAGCGAAGAAAACCTTAAAGCGGCTGTTGCGTTTTCGTTCGTGGAGCGTCGTCGGCGAAGAACGGTCAATTCTACAACGGAGGTTTGTAACGGTTCTTCCTCTTTTCTTTAGAAAAGGTTAAAAATAAATTTAGATTTATTTTAGCATGTTTAAACCAATTTTACAGCGGCTTTAAAGGTTGTTTAAAGTTTTGTTTGAGTTATCGTAACGGTATTTTAATGTTAATTAATATACGGCGTAAGGTCCAATTGATGCGCTTCCGCTGCGTGGGGACTTTTATTCCCTTCAATTGGTATCAGTGCCATCGCTGTCCCTGTTAATTAATTTTAAAAAGTTGCGATAGGCTCTAATAGGTGGGATTTATGCATAATGTATGTTCGGTTTGCATTGAACTGTTTGGGTTAATTTTATGGCCATAGATTTTATTTTTATGTGATTTTGATCATGTAAGGCCCGGTGTTTCGGGTATTTTATGTAAAATCGAGTCCTATGTAAGTCCGGGTCTAGAATAGGTTTTTATGAGGTAAAAATCGGAGCAATCGCCGCTGAAATCGTGGCCGAAATCGGAGAATCGATGTTGCTGCCGCCCAGATTCTGCCCCTAAACGCAACAGCGTCGAGACGCTCCTTCAACAGCGTCTCGACGCTGTCTCGATACCGAAGGCGCTCGGTGAGGAAAGCACACAACATCGGGACGCTACCTCAACAGCGTCTCGACGCTGTCCCGATTACGCAGGCGCCAGATAAGGAAAACGCACAGCATCGGGACGCTATCAACACAGCGTCTCGACGCTGTCACGATGGAGGCGCGACCTAGGGTTTCAAAAGGCGCGGTTCGAGGCATAACCGGTCTGGTTCGGACCGGTTCGGCTGGGCTGGGACCTATTTGGTCCGGTTCAGCCAATTTTTGGCATGGTTCGTGATTTTGAAGGCCGGTTCGTGCTGTCTAGACCAATTCCGGAGCTGAACATGGAATTTTTAGGATAGAATTTAGCTAAATTAATGTAATTTAATGTTTTATTTTATCCTAGGGGCCAAAATTAACCGGTTCAATTGCTATTTATATGCTTTATGGATGTCATATAGAATTTTTAATCCCACCTTTAGGTTATAAACATGCTCATGCATTTTTTTTATATATTATAAATTGTTATAATGTATGTTTAAATGCATGGATTTGTTTTCATATTTTTTAATATAAGTGTATATTAATTATATAAAAAAATTGGAAAGCATGAATCATGTCATTACTTAAATTAAATATAAATAGTTATTTTTAATGTGATGAATGAAGCATGCTTGTTTGATTTTCTTGATTGACTTATAATTGTTATAATAAAAGAAAATCAAAAATTGCATGAAGCATGAAACATCCATAGTTAATAATATAATTGTTATATTATTCATGCAATTAGTGTGGTTTAATTATTTAATTTGAATGAGATTGTTGAATGAATTAAACCCTAGATTCTTGATTATAGGATTAATCATTAAAATTTGAAATAGTTCTTTATTATTAATGATTAGAAACCGTCAATCTATAATCAAGATTTGCATGCAAACATAAGATCACAGGATAAATTGGATTAATTTTAAATTGTTTAAAATTAATTAGACCTAGATCGTTTTCTAATAAGATTAGAATCTTTTCTTACTTAGTATTTAAAAATAGTTTTAATTGACTAAGTAGGAAAAACATTGCTATGATTATAAGGGAACTCCACCGGTAATATTCTGTCTAAGGCTGGGGGTATTTAAGTTGACGGTTTACGGAACACCTCCTACTTGGGAACTGACCTGGAATACCGGAGTTGAATTAATCATAGTTAAATGTTAGCATGCAATGTCACTAGGTTTATTAAAAGTGTTTAATGCACCAAGATCTTTAGAGTAAAGACTTTACATTACTGAGGTTATAAGGGAACTCTCTCGGTAAAGTTCTGTCTAAGGCTGGGGGTATTTAAGTTGACGGTTTACGGAACACCTCCTACCTGGGAACTGACCCGAACATTGAGTTGAATTAACCATAGTAATGTTGACTTGCAATGTTGGGTTTATTAAAGGAAGTTTAATTCACCCAAAAGATTGCAATTGAATCTTTTCCATAATTGTTATAATAGGATCAGACTTAGATAGATTGACTTAGCCGAATACTATCTAAGTTAAATAACCCTATATTAAC
This sequence comes from Luffa acutangula, assembly GCA_036850905.1. Lineage (NCBI taxonomy): Eukaryota > Viridiplantae > Streptophyta > Magnoliopsida > Cucurbitales > Cucurbitaceae > Luffa > Luffa acutangula. Next base: position 7,364,218 of record CM072087.1, on the reverse strand, counting down.
CTTAGGACATTTCTAGTGGGAGGAAAGTTACAAAACGAGATTTAAATCAAGTTTTGCTCCCACGTCCCTATATTCAGAACGTGAGATTCATGCTCGGCTTCGAGTCGCCTTAGGAGCGGCCTCCCTTCGGAAAGTGTTTGCATGGATCAATATCAAGGTGAATGGGAAAAATGTCTAGAGTAAGTGGGAGCGGGACACGTGTCAACGTATCCCTCGGTCTCCGCCCATAGTTCACACCGTGAGAGTCCTATGATCCGCCTGCAGGTTGTCCTGGCGCAACCATCCATTCGGAGGGCCTGGTCATATGATTCGGAACATCGTGAACTCCTGAAAAGGATAGGAGCTCTTAGGCTAATCACCAACAGTTGTCTTTCCCTTCGGTAGCCTGTTGGTGCGTGCCTCTGAGATCTGAAAGTGGGAGGGTTACACTTGCGAGGATGAGTTAAAAGTGTTAACAAATCCTTGACCGAACAACGGTGGCTAATGTCTATAGGAATATGAGTTATTCTGGAATTAGAATTAGCTGAGAGGTGTCTCATTTCAAAGGAGGAGTGGCTGATCAACCTTCGGTGGCTGACATTCTAAACCTCTGAAACGTCGTTGCAAAACTAAATCGATAGTTTTAGGGTTCTGTGATTGTCTGTTTTGCTAAATTGATTGGATTGTGTGCAATTGTTTGCTTGTATGATGGGTTAAGGCAAAGATAACTAATACGGTCATTGTTTGTTTAAATTTCAGCAATGTCTTCCTCAATTGTCTCTCTGCTTAAAAATGAGAAATTAACCGGCGAAAATTATGCTACGTGGAAGTCGAACCTGAATACGATTCTTGTTGTCGATGATCTACGGTTCGTCTTAACGGAGGATTGTCCTCCAGCCCCTGCTCGTAATGCATCCCAAGCAGTTAAGTATGCTTATGACCGCTGGACAAAGACCAATGATAAGACTCGCGTCTATATCCTAGCCAGCTTATCTGAAGTTTTGGCTAAAAGGCATGAGAGCATGGTAACAGCAAGGGAGATTATGAACTCTCTCAAGGAGATGTTTGGACAACCGTCCTACCAACTCCACCATGACGCTCTCAAATACGTTTATAGCTGTCGCATGAAAGAGGACACGTCTGTTCGGGAACATGTCCTGGATATGATGGTCCAATTCAACGTGGCAGAGGCAAACGGGGCGGTCCTAGATGAGCGTAGTTAGGTTGCATTCATCTTATAATCTCTTCCGAAGAGTTTTCTACAGTTTCGAAGCAATGCAATGATGAATAAAATAACATTCAACCTGACTAGCCTCCTGAATGAGCTACAACTCTATCAGTCTCTTCTTAAGAACAAGGGACATATAGAAGGAGAGGCAAACGTTGTCCACTCTAAAAGAAAGTTCGAGAAGGGTTCATCCTCTGGAACTAAATCTGTAGCCACTTCTTCAAAGAAAACTCAGAAGAAGAAAGGAAACAAGGGGAAAGCTCCCAGCACTGCTGCTAAAAGCAAGGGAAAAGCCAAAGCTATGGCAGACAAGGGCAAGTGTTTCCACTGCAATGTAGATGGACATTGGAAGAGAAACTGCCCAAAGTACCTTGCTGAGAAAAAGAAGGAAAAGGAAGGTAAATTTGATTTACTTGTTTTAGAAACATGTCTGGTAGAACATGATGAGTTTACCTGGATACTTGATTCAGGAGCAACTAATCATGTTTGCTCCTTCTTTTCAGGAAAATAGTTTCTTTCGGCAGTTGAACGATGGGGAAATGACACTCAGGGTCGGAACTGGAGAAGTCATTTCAGCTAAAGCAGTGGGAGCTGCGAAGTTATTTTTTAGAAATAGATTCTTACTTTTAGAAAGTTTGTTAATCGTTCCCAAGATTAAGAGGAACTTAATTTCTATTTCATGTTTGATTGAACAATCGTATACAGTTACTTTTGATATGAATGAAGCGTTCATTTATAAAAATGGTGTACTTATTTGTTCAGCCAAATTGGAAAATAACTTGTACCTTTTAAGACCAACCGAAAACAAAGCACTTTTAAATCACGAATTATTTAAAACTGCTGAATCTCAAAGAAAAATGCAAAAGATTTCTCCATCAAGTAACAATACTCATCTTTGGCATCTTAGACTTGGTCATATAAACATCGATAGGATCGGTCGTTTGGTAAAGAATGGACTTCTAAGCAAGTTAGAAGATGATTCACTACCACCTTGTGAATCTTGTCTCGAGGGAAAAATGACCAAGAGACCCTTTACTGGAAAAGGTTACAGAGCCAAAGAACCCTTAGAGTTAATACATTCGGATCTGTGTGGTCCAATGAATGTAAAAGTTCGAGGAGGGTACAAATATTTCATCTCATTTATAGATGATTATTCAAGATATGGTTACTTGTACCTAATGGGACATAAGTCTGAAGCCCTTGAAAAGTTTAAGGAGTTTAAGGCTGAAGTTGAAAACCTATTAGGTAAATCTATTAAAGTACTTCGATCTGATCGAGGAGGGGAGTATATGGATCAAAGATTCCAGGATTATATGATAGAACATGGAATCCAATCTCAACTCTCAGCCCCTGGTACACCTCAGCAGAATGGTGTGTCAGAAAGGAGAAATAGAACCTTGTTAGACATGGTTCGATCAATGATGAGCTATGCTCAATTGCCTAGCTCGTTTTGGGGGTATGCAGTAGAGACTGCAGTATACATCTTGAACAATGTTCCCTCGAAAAGTGTTTCTGAAACACTTTTCGAATTATGGAAGGGGCGTAAACCTAGTTTGCATCACTTTCGCATCTGGGGTTGTCCAGCACACGTGCTTGTGAAAAATCCTAAGAAACTGGAACCTCGTTCAAAACTGTGCCAATTTGTTGGTTACCCTAAAGAAACGAGAGGTGGTTATTTCTATGACCCACAAGAAAATAAGGTGATTGTATCGACAAACGCCACTTTCTTAGAGGAAGACCACATGAGAGATCATAAACCACGCAACAAAATAATATTAGGAGAAGCTACTGAAGAATCATCAAGAGTTGTTGATGAAGTTGGACCTTCAACAAGGGTTCATGAAGGAACTAGTTCTTCAGATCCATCCCGTCCATCTCAAACGTTGGGAATGCCTCGACGCAGTGGGAGGGTTGTATTACAACCTGACCGCTACTTGGGTTTAACTAAAACTCAGGTTGTCATACCTAATGATGGCATTGAGGATCCATTGTCCTATCGATAGGCAATGAATGACGAAGATAAGGATGAATGGGTCAAAGCCATGAACCTGGAAATGGAGTCAATGTACTCCAATTCTGTATGGGAACTTACAGATCTACCAAATGGGGTAAAATCCATAGGGTGCAAATGGATCTATAAGAGAAAAAGAGATGCAGCTGGAAAGGTACAGACCTTCAAAGCTAGACTAGTGGCAAAGGGTTATACCCAAAAGGAAGGGGTTGACTATGAAGAAACCTTTTCTCCTGTAGCCATGTTAAAGTCCATAAGAATTCTCTTATCCATAGCCACATATTATGACTATGAAATATGGCAAATGGACGTCAAGACTGCCTTTCTGAATGGTAATCTTGAAGAGAATATCTTCATGTCTCAACCCGAAGGGTTCATAGCCCAAGGTCAGGAACAAAAGGTTTGTAAGCTCAATCAATCTATTTATGGATTGAAACAAGCGTCCAGATCATGGAACATTAGATTTGATACTGCAATCAAATCTTTTGGCTTTGACCAAAACGTTGATGAGCCTTGTGTGTACAAGAAAATCAACAAAAGGAAAGTAGCTTTTCTAATACTTTATGTAGACGATATCCTACTCATTGGGAATGATGTAGGATACCTCACTGACATTAAGAAATGGCTAGCAGCCCAATTCCAAATGAAAGATATAGGAGAGGCTCAATATGTTCTGGGAATCCAAATCATTAGGGATCGTAAGAACAAAACGCTAGCCCTGTCTCAAGCAACGTATATTGACAAGATGTTGTCTCGATATTCGATGCAAAACTCCAAGAAGGGACTACTATCCTTCAGACATGGGGTACACCTGTCTAAGGAACAGTCTCCTAAGACACCTCAAGAAATTGAGAACATGAGACACATTCCTTACGCCTCAACTGTGGGCAGCTTAATGTATGTTATGCTCTGCACTAGGCCTGACATATGTTATGCAGTGGGAGTAGTCAGTAGGTATCAGTCTAATCCAGGGTTGGACCACTGGGGAGCGGTTAAGAATATCCTCAAGTATCTTCGGAGAACGAGGGACTACATGTTTGTGTATGGAGCTAAGGATTTGATTCTTACTGGATACACTTACTCTGACTTTCAAGATGATAAGGATTCAAGGAAATCCACATCAGGGTTAGTATTCACCCTCAATGGAGGAGCAGGAGTGTGGAGAAGCATCAAACAAGGATGCATAGCAGACTCAACCATGGAGGCTGAGTATGTAGCAGCTTGCGAAGCAGCTAAGGAGGCAGTATGGCTTAGAAAGTTCTTGACTGATTTGGAAGTGGTTCCGAATATGAACGTGCCCATAACACTATATTGTGACAATAGTGGGGCTGTAGCCAACTCAAGAGAACCTCGAAGCCACAAACGAGGTAAACACATCGAGAGGAAGTATCACCTGATACGGGAGATTGTGCAAAGAGGAGATGTGATCGTCACTAAGATCGCCTCGGAGCACAACATCGCTGATCCATTTACGAAGGCTCTCACGGCTAAAGTGTTTGAGGGTCATCTAGAGGGTCTAGGTCTACGAGATATGTATGCCATCTAATCTAGGGCAAGTGGGAGAAATGTATAGTGGGTATAAGGATGCCCTAGTTCATTGTATTAATATACATGACATTTCCAGCTTTAGATTATTGCATTTACATCCCACTAACTAGTGTTTTAGTTCAAGTGGGAGTTTGTTGGGTTTTATGCCCTAAACCTCGTAGATAGTGAATGTAACCGTTGACCGGATATTAATGAAATAATATTGATATATTTTACCATTAATTGTTATTAGTTATTTTATATTTGTCTTTGCCTAATAATAACCCTAATCCAATAAACTAGACATCCAAGGCTGTAATATGAGTCTTGAACTATATGTAGTGACATATGGGATCATTGTTCAAGAAACAGCATAAAGGGTCTATAGTATAGGGATAAGACTGGGTGCCTTATCCTGGTGACAGTATGGATACTACCCACTTTGTATTTGATACAAACGTTGCGATCCAACGCGTTCGTGTAGGAGACATGCGAGTGGAGGTATCCTATGCAATGAGTTTGCATAAGACCGGACCGCAAAATAGTAACCACTGGTTATAACACCGTTAACTAGTTGGTTTTCTATTTCACTAGGACGACCTAGACAACTTAGTCTTAATCCTGAGTTGATTATGGACTCCTGCTCATGAGAGATTGTCCTTTGATTTGTATGGGTGAGAGTGGCCAATACGTCGACTCAATAAGCCTACCACTTTGGGGACAAGACCGAATGGGGAGCTGGGAACATAATCATACAAGATGGAATTCACTCCTTCCCGACTTTAGGGAAGCAGATGAGTGTTCCCTTAAGTGGTTACTCCGAGTCTTGAACAACGGGCCCTACCCTTTCAATGGCACGAGAGGGTTTTCTGTTTGATGGCTGGACCACAAACAGGTTGTTAATTAGAGGAGAATTGGTACTTAAGGAAATAGAGGTAATCGAGGGGTAAAACGGTAATTTGACCCAGCTGGTGTTACGGACACTCGTGAAGGACTAACTAGTCGATATTGGTCTAGATCCGTGGACACAGAAAATATGTCTGCAGTGAGAAGAGTGCAACTGTGAGTCTATAGTGGAATGTACACACAGTTAACGAATATTGATTAATGTGGTTAATGAGTTTGACCAATTAATCTCACATCGTTGGAGCTTCTGATCTGCAGGTCCATTAGGTCCCACTGGTAGCTCGTAAAGTAATTTGAGGCAACTAAGTAATAAAAGTAAATTGAAAATGTTCAATTTATTAAGGGAAACAAATATAATATATATTGATATATTATTATGAGAGAAATTAATATTTGAAAAGTTCAAATATAAATTTATGGATGTTTGAAAGAGTTCAAAATAATGAATTAATTAATTTAAGGCCTAAAATGTGTTTGGGCAAATTAATTAATTCTAGGCCGGGAATTAAATATGTGATATTTAATTGGTGGTTAATTAATTAAAGAATTCATTAACCGAGAATTAATCAATTATGGAAATAATTAATCACTTAAGGAAGTGATTAATCATTTAAGGAAATGATCTAATCACTTATGGAAGTAATTAGTCATTTGTGGAAAAGATTAATCAATTATGGAATTGATTAATCATGATTGATTAATTAAGGAATAAAGATTGAATCAATTATGGAAAAGATTGATTTAATTGAATATTTTATTCATGGCCTCTCTTCTATAAATAGAACACTAGACCTAATTGGTCATGACACTTGACACTTGACACTCTTGAAAGACAAGACCTAGAATTCTCTCTAGCCTCCCTCTTAGAGAAAGACTCCCACAAGTATTTTGCCTCCTAGACTTAGAGACATATCGGTGTAACCTCTGTGGTGATTGTGTCAATCAAAGAAGAATTTCCAGCGAAGAAAACCTTAAAGCGGCTGTTGCGTTTTCGTTCGTGGAGCGTCGTCGGCGAAGAACGGTCAATTCTACAACGGAGGTTTGTAACGGTTCTTCCTCTTTTCTTTAGAAAAGGTTAAAAATAAATTTAGATTTATTTTAGCATGTTTAAACCAATTTTACAGCGGCTTTAAAGGTTGTTTAAAGTTTTGTTTGAGTTATCGTAACGATATTTTAATGTTAATTAATATACGGCGTAAGGTCCAATCGATGCGCTTCCGCTGCGTGGGGACTTTTATTCCCTTCACATGAATGATTGACTTGCTGCATTGGTGGATATCCGTGGACACAAAAATATTCTACAGTGAGAAGAGTGCAGTTGTGGGTCTTTAGTGGAGTGACCCACAGCTAACGAATGTTGACTAACTTGGTTAATGAGTTTAGTCAATTAGTCTCGTATCGTTGGAGCTTCTGATCTGTAGATTCAATAGGTCCCACTGGTAACTCGTAAAGAGACTTGAGGCAATTAAGTATAAATTCTAATTTTTTTTTTTTGAAAGGAAGTATAAATTCTAAATTTAAAGTGTTCAATTTATTTAAGGGAATCATATAATGTATATTGATACATTATAATATAAAGTTTATGAAACTTTATAATATAATTTTGAATTAATTTAAAAATTAATTCCTGAGAGAAAATATTTGAAAGAGTTCAAATAATTAATATGAATTGGCTTCATATTAATATAAAAAAACTAATAAAATCTGTAAGATTAAATATATGATATTTAAGTGGGTAATTAATTAATTATTCATTAAATTAAATATGAATAAGATAATAGATTTGATTAGTTCTTATTCATGACCTTTTCCGTCGGAAAAGGTCTTGACCTTTTTCCTATAAATAGGACCTCTGGGTGGGGTGAAAGGCATCCCATTCATTCTCCCACTCTTAGAGAATTCCCCTGAAGGCTCCCTCTAGACTCCCATCCGTCTCCTGCCTCTAGAAGTCTCAAAGTCATACCGGCGTAGCCATAGTGGTGGTGTTCGCAGTAGTTCGTGATTATTTCACAAGCAGTTGGTGAATTTAATCGGAGTCGTCAACGAGAGTAAGTAATTTGTTACTATATAAATTAGATTTAGATCGAATATTTTTGTATGCTTAGCCTTAATATAAATTTAGAATAGTTCTAAGATTATTGCCAATATATTGGTATTTTAGATTAAACAAATTTAATTACGAATTGGTCCCAATCACCCTTTCGCTTTATGAAATTACGGAATTGCAATCCTTCAGTTAGTATCAGAGCCAATCGAAGATCTAATTTTGTTTCTCTGAAATTTTCATTGGCTATTGGTGGGATTGATTAATGCATAATGCATGTATGGTTTGCATTGGACTGCTTAGGTTAATTTTATGGCCGTAAATTTTACTGTTTTTTATGTGATTTGATCATGTAAGGGCCTAGTGTTTCAGGTATTTTATGTAAAATCGAGTCTAGATTATGTTTTTTATGAGATGAAAAACGTTGAATTCACGACGAGAAGAAGCCGCAGTGTCGCAACGATGCGTTGCAAGCGTCGTGACGCTATCACGATGTGCGTTACGGTTTCGCAGGCAGTTCAAGGTAGCTGACGGTCTGGTTCGCACGGTCCATCTGGGTTGGGACCGATTTGGTCCGATTCAGCTGCAATTTAGCTCGGTTCGTGGTTTTCGTGGTTCGTTCGAAGTGGTTCGGTTCGGTTCGAGCGGTCTAGACCGATATTTGGAGCTGTAGAATGACTTTTAAGATAAAATTTAGCTATAATTATTGTAATTTATGCTTTATTTTATCCTAGGGGCCAAAATTAACCGGTTCAATTGCTATTTAATTGTTTTATGGATGTCATATAGCTTAAATTCCCACCTTAGGTTAAGCATATTTATGCATATTTATTATTATAAAGGTTATAATGTATGAAATATGTATGAATTTTATTTTCATAGATGTTTAATATAAAGTGTTATATTAAATGGATGAAAATTAAATTGCATTGAGCAGGACATTACCTTAGTTTAATATAATTGTTATTTTAATGTATGTCATAAATGCTATTGTATGGTTATAAATTATTTAGAATTCGATTGTTAATTTATGTCACTGTTGAAGGAGAAATTTTGACCAATCACAAATTGTCACGTCATTATTTAAAATTAATGACGAAATTACAAATAATTAAATTTGGGATCAAATTATAAATTGTCATGTGTCCCAAATTTAATTTGAAGACAAAGTTGGTCAATTATAAGTTTATAGAGCCAAATTTCTATTTGATCAATTAATTAAAATTAAATCAGTTTGATAAAATTAATTAATTTGACCAATTAATTAAAAATAATAATTATTTGGATCAAATTTGGGTCTTTTAAATATTTGGGTAATATGGTTTTTGGTCAAATATGAACCAGACCCAAGACTAAATAGTTGAGCCCAAGACCAATAAAGTCCAAACCCTACTTGTTGGCCCAAAAGTCACCAGGGCCCATCCAGCGAGAACTCTATAAATAGAGGGGTTCTCTTCCATTTTCTAGGAGGAGAATTGGGAAGCTCTCAACCAGAGTCAGAGAATTCAGAGAAACTCCACAAATACTTCTTGAAGACTGAAGACCCTTCAGGACTAGAAGACTTCAACAATCCTTAAAGACCAAAGACTCTTCAAGACTTCAACTGTAATGCCCCAGGTTTTTATACACTAACCTAGCGACATTACTAACTCTAAAACAAAACTAACCGAATGCACCGAAAATTTTTGTAGCATAACAGCATACATAGGACTAAATCAAACTTTTCTAAACACCTGTTAGAATAAAACAACACTTCTATAACATTTTCAACAACACCACCATACTACAACACAGCAGAACTCCAGAGAACAAGCGAGTCAGGTCTCGCATAATAACAAGCAACTAAAAAAAGCATCCACGACCAAAAACTCAACTAAGCACAACTAAATACACTTTAACTTAATAGAAACAAACTTGATCATTGTAAACAGAAATAAGAGATAGAGTCTATTAAACAACTCAACTAAGTCTAGATCAGTCTCAACAAGAATAATTTCAAGACTAAATCAAACGGACAAACAGTTGTCCAACATAATAAACAACTACTATCCTATTCAAAAGAAATAAAAAGGGAAACAACGCGAACTAGCTATGGTCCCTCCTCATGCGCCTCCTCTGCATCACCATGGTCAAGGCAGTCCTCAAAACTTGCACAATCTAAAATGTTGGGGGGAGAAAGGGGAGGGGGTCAGTACAACCATGGTACTGGTAACCAGCCCCTACCTAAAAAGCCATCAACCAACAACCAAGCAAACAACATGTTTTTCATATGCAAACAACATGCTTCTTAAAGCTGTAAACACATCAACATGCACAAAATCGAGTACAATGAATGACTCTCCTAAGTCAAACCACATGCATCTCTCTATGCAACTCATTAACCACTCATGCTCCCCGATCTTACTCAACAAACTTATTTAGCCCTCACTTGGCTCTCCAAGACTGATCCTTCGAGTCGCATTGTCCCCTAACCATTTGCACCGAGGGCCACAATACTCCCTACGGAGCTCGACGTTCGACCCTTGACCATTTGTACCCAAGGCCTCGAACTGTGCATCGCCCCTTGGCCATTTGTACCCAAGGTGCACTGATGCTTTCTAGACTCATCACATCGATCCCTGACCATTTGTACCCAAGCCCTCGGTGCTCCTCTTAAAACCACTGGTGACATGCCACCCCTCAACCATTTGTACCCGAGGTGCACTGACATTCACCCAACTTGCCTTTCTTTCATATTCAGGTCGCTGGCCTCTGTATTACAACTACCTAGAATGCATATGCCCTGTAACATGCCTCTAGACTCATGTACTATGCCCACCAAGCATATACATACCACAACGCAAGCTCACTACTATGCATAACTCAAGTATGCATAACAAACTATCATGCTTTACAACCAACGTCACACAACAATAGTTCATGCTATTCGAAGATATCATGTATACATATCATAGCAGAAAGTAACACTTTACATGTATGCATAAGCATAGAATCCAGAAGCAAGCAACAAGTGAATAGTTATAAAACATAAATAAAGCGAGTAAACATACAACGTGCATCATGCAATCAAACAGACTTCAGCAGATAGAAACTACTTACATATAAAGCGCTCGTAAGCGATCCTAAAAGTCCAACCAAGCTTCTAAACAATAGAATAATCGCTTAAGAGTTAGAACCAAGCTTAAGAACCTACTAAATCTAAGGAATGAAGGGAATAAAATTCCCCACGCAGCGGAAGCGCATCGATTAGACCTTACGCCGTATATTAATTAACATTATAATACCGTTACGAAAACTCAAACAAACTTTAAACACTCTTTAAAACTGCTGGAAAATTGGTTTAAACATGCTGAAAAATAAATCTAAATTTATTTTCATGCTTTTCTAAAGAAAGAAGGAAGAACCGTTACAAACCTTCGTTGTAGACTTGACTGTTATTCGCCAACGACGCTCCAACGATCAAAACGCAGCAGCCGCCTTTGATTTTCTTCGCTAGAAATTCCTTATTTGAATGACACAATAACCACAGAGGTTACATCGGTATGTCTCTAAGTCTAGGAGGCAAAAGACTTGTGGGAGTCTTTCTCTAAGAGGGGGGCTAGAGAGAATTCTAGGTCTTGTCTTGAGAGTCTAAGAGCAAGAGCAAAGTGTCAAGTGTCTTGGACCAATTAGGTCTAGTGTTCTATTTATAGAAGAGAGGCCATGAATAAAATATTCAATTAAATCAATCTTTTCCAAAATTGATTCAATCTTATTCCTTATTTAATCAATCATGATCAATCAATTCCACAATTGATTAATCTTTTCCACAAATGACTAATTACTTCCACAATTGATTAATCTTTTCCACAAATGACTAATTACTTCCATAAGTGATTAGATCATTTCCATAAAAGATTAATCACTTCCTTAAGTGATTAATTATATCCATAATTGATTAATTCCCGGTTAATTAATTCTCTAATTAATTAATTAACCACATATTTAATTCTCGGCCTAGAATTAATTAATTTGCCCAAACACATTTTAGGCCTTAAATTAATTAATTCATTATTTGAACTCTTTCAAACTTCCATAAATTTATATTTGAATTTCTTCAAATATTAATTTCTCTCATAATAATATATCAATATATATTGTATTTGTTTCCCTTAGTAAATTGAACATTTTCAATTTACATTTATTACTTAGTTACCTCAAATTACTTTATGAGCTACCAGTGGGACCTAATGGACCTGCAGATTAGAAGCTCCAACGATGTGAGATTAATTGGTCAAACTCATTAACCACATTAATCAATATTCGTTAGCTGTTTGTTCATTCCACTATAGACTCACAGTTGCACTCTTCTCACTGCAGACATATTTTCTGTGTCCACGGATATAGACCAATATCGACTAGTTAGTCCTTCACGAGTGTCCGTAACACCAGCTTGGTCAAATTACCATTTTACCCCTGGGTTACCTCTATTTCCTTAAGTACCAATTCTCCTCTAATGAACAACCTATTTGTGGTCCAACCATCAAACAGAAAACCCTCTTGTGCCATTGAGAGGGTAGGGCCCTTTGTTCAAGACTCGGAGTAACCACTTAAGGGAACACTCATCTGCTTCCCTAAAGTCGGGAAGGAGTGAATTCCATCTTGTACGATTATGTTCCCAGCTCCCCATTCGGTCTTGTCCCCAAAGTGGTAGGCTTATTGAGTCGGCGTATTGGCCACTCTCACCCATACAAATCAAAGGACAATCTCTCATGAGCAGGAGTCCATAATCAACTCAAGATTAAGACTAAGTTGTCTAGGTCGTCCTAGTGAAATAGAAAACAAACTAGTTAACGGTGTTATAACCAGTGGATACTATTTCGCGGTCCGGTCTTATGCAAACTCATTGCATAGGATACCCCCACTCGCATGTCTCCTACACGAACGCGTTGGACCGCAGCGTTTGTATCAAATACAAAGTGGGTCGTATCCATAGTGTCACCAGGATAAGGCACCCAGTCTTATCCCTATACTATAGACCCTTTAGGCTGTTTCTTGGACAATGATCCCATATGTTGCTACATATAGTTCAAGACTCATATTACAGCCTTGGATGTCTAGTTTATTGGATTAGGGTTATTATTAGGCAAAGACAAATATAAAATAACTAATAACAATTAATGGAAAAATATATCAATATCATTTCATTAATATCCGGTCAACAGTTACATTCACTATCTACGAGTTTTATGGCATAAAACCCAACAAGGAATGCTTAAGAAAAGGATTTCTTACCAAAACCAACTTGATTCTTAACAAGAGGAGTCAGAAAGAGCCCAAACGTTCAGCCCACAAATGGTCTGGAACATGTGCTGTCCAACGATCAAAAGTCTCCAAAACCGCTAATCTGAGTCCTCTAGCCCATGAGCATTCGATTCCAAACCCTTTCACACAGTGGGTCACAATCCGAAAGCAACTCAAGGACCTATTCGAAGTGGGTGCGCATTAAAGAAACATGCTGGAAAAAACGCGAGGAGAAGAGTAAATCGATGCTAGACCACGACAGGAGAAGAACACCAATGCTCGAGTGTGTGGGTCTCACGAATTCACACCATAGGGGAAAGAACAACACTGCTGAAGTCTCTCCCTTGCTGATTACGTGTGGTGTGGTTACTGAATACATAGAGGGGGCAACACCGAAGAGAATAACCTGGTGGTTACTTGCTACTCTGGTCGAAGGAAACAAATACGAGAGAGAGAGAGAGAAATTTACGCACGATACAAAGAGAAGAAGAGAGATTTGAGACCTACCTGTTGTGGCCGACAGAAACACAAGAAAATGAGGCAAGGCAAATGGCAGCACGCGGGAGAAGGGGAGAGAGAAACTGTCGACGAGTCTGCTGCTTGGAACGTAGACGACGTGAGCGGGAGAGACTAAAAATCGCATTGAAGGTCGTGGGTTGCTCGCTAGACAATATAGAGACGAGAGGGAGGGAGCGATGTCGGCTTGACCATATACTACGCACGGAGAGGATGCCAGAGATAGAAGCTACACTCGCGGGAGAAGATGCGTGACGGAAAACTCACGGTGGCAGCCCTTCCACACGTGAAGAGAACACAGGATTTTTTGTTTTTGGGGGGGGGGGGGTCTGCGACTGGCGTACTGAAGAAGGAGAGATGGAGAGACTTAGAAGAAGATTAGGGCTTTCTTGATTTATTTATTTCATTTCTTTAAGAAAAACACCTTAAGAAAAGAAAAAACCCAATTTAAATAGGAGGGAAAAAGGCTTGAATTAACCAAATTAGTTCCATTTAAATCTCCTAACTCTTAAAATATTTGGAATGGAAAATATCCCAATTGATTAAGGATTTGGGTCTTTTGAAATTTAAAATAAATATCGAATATTAAACTTCCAAACTTTAGAAAATTAAAGATTTAATTAAAAACTCTTTTTCCCTAAATTATAGAAATTTAATTTATCGACCCAAGGCTAAACTTAAATTCTAATTATTCAAATTAGAATAAACAAGCTCAATTAATCCCAAAAGGGTTTGATTTCGAAACGCGGGGTGTTACAATCTCCCCACCTTAAGAACTTTTGTCGTCGAAAGTTGCTCACTTAACCACTTTGGACAACTGGCCTTGACTCCAACTCTGATCTCTCAAGGCACTTAATACCAGTGGCTTTCAACCCATCAAACCATTTTTTGGTGCTCATCTTCAACTTCAACACTTGGAACAAGTTGTGTTGTACATACACATTGGTAACAAAGACAACCAATGAACAACTAGACCAACGTGCATAGTGATCTTCAAATGGTCCAATATAATCGAAGTTACGCTATCCGATCCTAACAACACAGAGGACTCCTTTCCACTAACGATACTTGAAGAAACCAGGGTCGTTGATGAATTTTCCAACCAACAACACATGAAGCACAATGTGTTGCAGATAACACATGTGGCCAATTCAACTTATAAATAGCTAGACCAATGCGCTCAAAGATCTGGAGTAGTCCAATATATTTGAACTAAGCTATTCATTCACCAGAATATGTAGAACTCCCTTTTATTAAAGCTTCTTGAGAGAACACAAGTGACCAACATCAAAACTCAACCTTTGCACCTATCACCTTCACAAACCATTTGACTTCACTGGCAACTTACACATTTTTTTTTCTCATCCTTCGGATAGCTTCGTTAGTAGGCTTTACTAACTTTTTCTTTGTTAGCAACAACAACTTACTAAGCAACTGAGCAATTCGCTCTTGTGCATTATGCATGCCCATAATGTTTCTTAAATCTCCTATACATCTTGGTTTTATGAGAATGCACTGAAAAGGTGTCTTATGCGCCTCTTACAACCAATCACGCTTTAGAGGATAATCCTTTGGCACAACAACCTTGATATAACAAAGCTAAACTTCCGGTGAGGGTAAAATTCCCTTGATCTTCCTCACTCATGCGTTGAACCAATTCTAGATCTTCTTGATGGCTATCAGCAATCCACTTTTTCAAACTAGGCACCACTAAAGTTGAGCAAACAATACTGAAAAGGCTTCCGCTGCCAACTCAACTTTTTTAGCAATTAACCCTTTAAGCAGAAGACTATGAGATGATACTGAGAATGCTAACTTGATTTCTTGCTAAGAGCATACCACAATTTCCATGTCAAGTGCTAATTGACCTTACAACCATAATTCTTTACTAGATCCAAACAATTCCTTTATCCTAAGTCAAGCTCTTCTTGCATAAAGAAACACTTCCGACTCTCTGTGATCTAAGAGTTCGGATACTTCCTCCATAAGGAAGGTGTCTTCAGATACCTAAAGTCAATATTGCAACTACGACTCCTAAGTCATGAGTGTGAAATAGTTAAACTCATATTTCCTTAGTTGACACAAGGTGTGAACATCTTTTCCATGTCGCATTAGTTTTCAACCTTCTCATTTTTCTTTAAGCGCCAATAATGACCACTAACCTCTTGTACCATCCGGAACAATTAACACCGAGACTGTAGCCAATTGATCCTTTAACCCCTAGAAATGCTTCTTACAAACTTCGCTTCGAGCAATAGCGATATAATTGAATCTTGCGATTGAACTGAATTCATGGTGCTACCAAACTAGCAACATTCTAAACAACCTCCTAGCTTCAAAAGGTAACTTTCCAATCCAAGAAAATCGTGACTTTCAACCATTATATTTGGTTGGACCAATTACCAACTTCTTCTACTTTTACTTCAGTAAGACTCGCTGGGATACAGTCCGTAGAACCCAAATGTCCAAGAAAGCAACCTTATCCAAACAAAACTCATCCTTTGAATAACGTACAACTCACTACATCCCAAAGCTGCCAAAACTTGCTCGAGGTGCTCTTTATGAGTCTTCCTTAGTCTTTAAATAAACCAACTCATAACCAAGGAACGATACAACGAATGAGTCCAAAAGATCTTGAAAATCTTGTTTGTGAAGCCCAAAAACTAGAGGAGCATTAGTAATCCAAAAACATCATGTTCTTGTGATGCCCACACTTGGTTTTGAAGGCAACCTTGGAACAACAGCTTCCTTGACCCTTACCTGAGGGTAACCTCATCACAAATCCAACTTTGGTAAAACCTTAGCTCCTTGAACTTGGTAAAAAGAAATCACCACTATGATGGGGAGAATACTTATCTTTTATTGCCACATTGATCAATTCCCAATAAGCAATGCCTAGTCTCAATGAACTGACCTTTTTCTTCACCAACAAAGTTGGGGAGACACAATAGGGTGAATAAATCCCTCGTCCAAGAGTTCTTCCAATGGCACCTTAAGTTCCTTCCTTGAACTGGTATCATTTGATAAGGTATCTTGAATAATAGGTTGTCCCAAGTAACAACTCTATTCAGAAGTCCATGACATTTGCAAAATATGCTCAAGCGTCAAACTACAAGAGACACTTGACCTTTAGGGTAGATGCTATCTTTTGGATTTCCAACTTTATTTCTTTGAGTCTAAAACTTCAGCCAAATGATAATGTAAAGACAGTTTCCTTATTAGATCATTCCATGGTTTCTTAACTAAAGCCAACCAATCCATATTCAGTAACGACGACGAGGTCTAGCATATTCCAACTTGACAACCTTGCTCCACAGATCTTGCTTGCAAAGAAAGTCCACCAATTTTACTACTTCCTATGGAAATTCTCTTAATTCTCAACGGTCTTGGTTTCACTTGCTAGGATCTTCAAGCCAACACACTAACCTTCCAAGGTAAAAAAGATCCAACCTTAGGTCCGCTTTGCTGGTCATCTGCAACTACCACTACTAATTGGGCCTCACCAAAGAAGAACCAACACGAAAAAAAAGGCTTTCAACGTCAATGCCACCTAAGGTACCAGATGAGGAACATGGGAATTCACATCGAGGTGTGGATTGACTTTAAGAACACTGGGAGAGCCAAAACGACCATTTTCTCGACTCTCGCTAGAACTCATCATTCAGAGGGGAAATAAAGAACTTGCTTAATCAGCCTCCATAAGAAGTTTGAATAGGATGGACTAACATCGAACTGAGCCAACAACCTAGACCTGATAGCACACAACATGCACCAACAAAAAACACATGAGCTATCTAAGAATCTATGGCACCATCCTATGCCTACTAACAAGAAACATCACGAAACAATGACAAGATAATCAAGAGCTATCTAGATATCTATTGGAGCATCCTACTCCTACTACCAAACAAGAATCACACAACAAAGCAAGATATCTATCCGGCTACAAGGAGCATCCTAAGCCTAGCTACCAAATAATAAAGCAACATTAAAAAGTAAACATGCTCAACAAGGCAAACAAGACAGTCAACAAGCATACAAGGAAGCTAACAATAATCATGCAAGGTACACGAGATACAGTCAATAATCATGCTTGCATAAAAAAGATAACAAATATTCAGCAACAAGGTAATATAACACTATTATTCCAACATACCTGGTGATGGAGAGGAGAACGAGGAAGACCATTACCCTAAACTACCAAACAACCTAGATTTCCTAAGTCAGTCTACAAGAACAACTCTGCTCTGATACTGTTGGGTTCCTAGAGTGAGTAAAAATAAGTTGGAAATAGACTCTAGACTCTGTGCAAGTATACACAATCCACAACAAGTAATAAGTATTATCGAATCCAAGGTCTGAACTAGCTTCCACTTTATCTATTTTGTATAACTTTTCAATGGTTTCAAAGATGGTAAAAAATGATTGGTTTTTATAAGAATAATGTTGAAGCAAAAGAAATGACAGGACAAAAAGTAAACAAATAGGCAGACAGATTAGAAATAGGCGTTGGTCAGGATTTAGTAATTGTTTTAAAAGATGCTCTAACAATATTATTGATCATGCAAAACTCTCGCAATCTTATTAGCAGATTCCTCCCGGAACTCTATATCATTTTGAATGTGTTTCAACCCCAATGAAGTACTACCGATCAAGCACTAGGCAGCTGGCTATCCCTAGCTCAGTCACTGGCCGCGTTCACCAATACACAATGATCTAGTGTGATTAATCGCTACACACTCACTAAATCATCCCTGAAACTAGAGAGAGATATTCATATCGGCTGGCCAGGCGACCATAAAATAGAATTGAACACAACAATTAATCAAGATGCATTAATCAATATTTATTACTAGAAATGAAGTACGACAATCACATTGTTTCCTGACCAACGCCTAAGCTACTTAGTTCATAAGATGCATGGGAACGCACGTTACAATCTGAGTAAGCGTATCCATAATTACAAGATAATAAAAGGCAATTTTAATTCCCTTGAACAGCTTTAATCGATGGTCTTCTTGATGGTCTCCAATCTCTCCTCTATTCGGCTACCAAAATGGAAATCAGAATGATCTCTTCCCCCAAAGTGGAATGAGTTTGACTTGGGCAGTTATCTCCTTTTATAGAATGATAGGAGGCTTGAGTTAGGTTGACCTAGACACGTGGATGGCTCTCCTTGCTCCTTTATCCCGAGAATAGCTTAACAGAATTTGGTTTGTTAAATTGGCTAACGAGTTGTGACGTGTTCTCCTCGCTTTGCTGCAGCACAGAATTTGCTCCCTCCAGTCGCTCAACAATGCATTCTGCACAAAATAAATTCCAAAGCTTCCATTCTTCCAAATGGGTTAAAACATATAATATATATCTAAAACCAACGCTATTAAGCACAAAAGACACACAAACCCCTATAGAAATAAGGCCTAAATAACTACCTTTTGGACAGTTATCATATACCAACTGTAACGCCCCAGGTTTTTGTACACTAACCTAGCGACATTACTAACTCTAAAACCAAACTAACCGAATGCACCAAAAATTTCGGCAGCATAACGGCATACATAGGACTAAACCAAATTTTTCTAAACACCTGTTAGAACAAAACAACACTTCTATAACATTTTCAACAACACCACCATACTACAACACAACAGAACTCCAGAGAACAAGCGAGTCAGGTCTCACATAATAACAGACATCTAAATAAAGCAACCACGACCAAAAACTCAACTAAGCACAACTAACTACACTTTAACTTAATAGAAACAAACTTGATCATTATAAACCGAAATAAGAGATAGAGTCTATTAAACAACTCAACTAAGTCTAGAGTCTCAACAAGAATAATTTCAAGACTAAATCAAATGGACAAACAATTGTCCAACATAATAAATGGTGCGTGGCTAGCTGAATGGATGAAATATGAGATAAGATGGTTAATAATAAGAAGGTTAAAAATCACTTTTGGTCCCTAAACGTTCATGAAAGTAGCAATTTGGTCCCTGAACTTTGATTTGTAGATTTAGTCCCTGTACTTTCAATTTTGTAACAATTTAGTCCCTGAACTTTAATAAGTAACAATTTAGTCCCTATACTTTCAAATTTGTAACAATTTAGCACCCATACTTTCAAATTTGTAACAATTTAATCCTTATCGCAAAAAAAATCATCAAAATTAAATGTCGATTTTTATTATTTAATGATTAAATATTATCGTTTATTAACATATTGGGTCCCAAATTAGTTTATTAATCTATCTAGGTAAGAAATTTCATTAAATCTTTACATTAATTTTTTACAATAGGGACTAAATCGTTACAAATTTGAAAGTACAATGACTAAATTGTTACTTATTGAAGTTCAGGGACTAAATCGTTACAAAATTGAAAGTACAGGGACTAAATCGTTACAAAATTGAAAGTACAAGGAATAAATCGTTACTAATCAAAGATCAGGGACTAAATTGTTACTTACATGAAAGTTCAGGGACCAAAAGTGATTTTTAACCTAATAAGAAAGAAATATCCAGCCAACACTTAAGTGCAAGTATACACTGTCGCACGTAGTAATAAAAAAACCTCAGAAAGTATTCCAAGGGTATCGATCCCACGAGGACTAAATTGGAAATTTAGATTTGATGAAGAAAATGCTCAAATGATTCCTTTTGATAAGGTAACCAAAGAAAATGATAAGTTGATTGATTGGGTTTTTGAAAAGATAAACAAAACATGCAAATAACTAATAAAGAATAACAATAAGATAAAACGAGGTATTCAACATGGATTCATCCCTAGGGTAACAACCATACTTATGCAATATCTAACTTACGAGTGTTTAATGCATTGGGTCAGATTTAACTTCCTTTTGGCCATTGTTTCTAAAAACCGTAAGAAGGCTAAGCGAGTACCGTTATGCCCATTTTTGGGACTCGACTCCGACATAGATAATTCACGATTGCAACCTATAACCCTATAGTCGATATAGGGTGCCTTAGGCAGCTTGCCCTATACCGCCAAACAATCTCTTTCGAGCTTTTTCTCCTATATCACCTTTATGAGAACCGATATTCTTTGTCCCTTTCGAGATCAAACTCACATAGCATGCAAAGTCTAAGTGATCAAATTAAACTTACCAAGATCATAATGATATTCAATAAAGAATGACATGCATTAAACCCTACTTAAGCAAATAAAACACTTTCAAGCCATTAAACCCTAAGGGAATTCACCACATTGAACCCCTCAGCGGCATTTAGCTAATCATGATGGGATAAAAAGAAAATGAACACATTTTCATTGAAATAATGATGCAAAGAATACAACAGAATGAAAAGATTCAAAAGCTAGAATTTAAAGAGATAGCTAAATATTATGGGTTTTTTGTTTAAACAATCATTCTAGAGTTCGCTAAGACACTCCACTCTCTCACTTTTACAAGATGGGAACGGGTAAAACTCTCTACAAATCACAAGGTTTGATGTCTAACTCTCTCTCGGGTTAGAATTTGGTCATCTAAGAAGGACCTCGGGCATCCCTGCTCATTGGCGTCGAGCCAGGGTTCTGTCACTACCCTTTTCTTCCAAGTGAGTTCTGCTTGATTTTGATTTCGAATCTCGAGCTTATATAGTGTAGAAATTGGTTGAGGAGCTCCAAAATAGGTGTTGGAAGGTTGCTCAGTCAGTTTCGAGGTCAAAACAACCAGTTAGGTGCGAAGAAGACTCGTCAATAACGACCCGCGTGTGACTCGGAACGACCTCTGTTTTTCCAGAAATGTAGTTGCATTTCATTTTTGCGTTCCCAGAAATGTGGTCACATTTCTCGGGAATTCTAGCTTCTCCTCTGTTTTTCTACAAAGTAACAAACTAAGTCAAATTTGTTTCCAATCAAGTAGTTTTAAGAACAAATAAGTATAATTCAACAAAAATGACTCTCAATACCCTAACTTCATCAAATTAACATATTTTGAGCTCAAAAATAGTAAAATTGACCTAAACAATGAATATTTGACCAAGAAATGAGCTAAATATAAGGGTAAAATAGGTACATTTCTTACCCTTATCAATAAACAACTACTATCCTATCCAAAAGAAATAAAAAGGGAAACAACGCGAACTAGCTATGGTCACTCCTCAAGCGCCTCCTCTGCATCACCATGGTCAAGGCAGTCCTCAAAACCTGCACAATCTAAAATGTTGGGGAGAGAAAGGGAAGGGGGTCAGTACAACCATGGTACTGGTAAGCAGCCCCTACATAAAAAGCCATCAACCAACAACCAATCAAACAACATGCTTTTCACACGCAAACAACATGCTTCTTAAAGCTGTAAACACATCAACATGCTCAAAATCGAGTAAAATGAATGACTCTCCTAAGTCCAACCACATGCATCTCTCTATGCAACTCATTAACCACTCATGCTCCACGAGCTTACTCAACAAACTTATTTAGCCCTCACTTGGCTCTCCAAGACTGATCCTTCGAGTCGCACTGTCCCCTGACCATTTGCACCGAGGGCCACAATACTCCCTACGGAGCTCGACGTTCGACCCTTGACCATTTGTACCCAAGGCCTCGAACTGTGCATCGCCCCTTGGCCATTTGTACCCAAGGTGCACTGATGCTTTCTAGACTCATCACATCGATCCCTGACCATTTGTACCCAAGCCCTCGGTGCTCCTCTTAAAACCACTGGTGACATGCCACCCCTCAACCATTTGTACCCGAGGTGCACTGACATTCACCCAACTTGCCTTTCTTTCATATTCAGGTCCCTGCCCTCTTTATTACAACTACCTAGAATGCATATGCCCTGCAACATGCCTCTAGACTCATGTACTATGCCCACCAAGCATATACATACCACAACGCAAGCTCACTACTATGCATAACTCAAGCAAGCATAAAAAACTATCATGCTTTACAACCAACGTCACACAACAATAGTTCATGCTATTCGAAGATCTCATGTATACATATCATAGGAGCAAGTAACACTTTATATGTATACATAAGCATAGAATCCAGAAGCAAGCAACAAGTGAATAGTTATAAAACATAAATAAAGCGAGTAAACATACAACGTGCATCATGCAATCAAACAGACTTCAACAGATAAAAACCACTTACATATAAAGCACTCCTAAAAGTCCAACCAAGCTCCTAAACAACAGAATAATCGCTTAAGAGTCAGAACCATGCGTAAGAACCTACTAAAACTAAGGAACGCTTAAGAAAATGATTTCTTACCAAAACCAACTTGATTCTTAACCAGAGGAGTCGGAAAGAGCCCAAACGTTCAGCCCACAAATGGTCCGGAACATGTGCTGTCCAGCGATCAAAAGTCTCCAAAACCGCTAATCTGAGTCCTCTATCCCATGCGCATTCAATTTCAAAGCCTTTCACGCAGTGGGTCACAATCCGAACGTAACTCAAGGACCTATTCGAAGTGGGTGCGCTTAAGTCTATGAAATCGAGATTGTTAGCCTCTAAAACTTGAAAGGAATGGAGGTTCTAGAGAAGAAACTGCTTACAGACAGAAGGCTCGTGCAACTCACACCATTTAATTAAAGAAACATGCCAGAAAAAACGCGAGGAGAGGAGTAAATCGATGCTAGACCACCGACAGGAGAAGAACACCAATGCTCGAGTGTGTGGGTCTCACGAATTCACACCATAGGGGAAAGAACGACAACACTGCTGAAGTCTCTCCCTTGTTGATTGCGTGTGTCGTCGTTACTGAATATGTAGAGGAGGCAACACCGGAGAGAATAACCTGGTGGTTACTTGCTACTCAGGCAGAAGGAAACAAATACGAGAGAGAGAGAAGATGAGAGATTTGAGACTTACCTGCTGTGGCCGACGGAAACACAAGAGAGCGTCGACGAATTTGCTGCTCGGAACGAAGACGACGAGAGTAGGAGAGAGTGAAAATCGCGTTGAAGGTCGTGGGTTGCTCGCTGGACAATTTAGAGACGAGAGGGAGGGAACGATGCCCGTTTGACCATCTACTACGCACGGAGAGGACGCCGGTGATAGAAGCTACACTCGCCGGAGAAGAAACGTGATGGAAAATGATAGCGAGCATAGCTAGCTATTTTTCTCTGATTAATTAAGCTAGTCTTTTACAATTATTTGTCCAAATTTATGCATTTTTATGTTTTATTTGTAGGAAGTTTGTGTTTGAAGCTTAATTCAGCAATTGGAGTCAAATGGAGTTTTCAATCTAAAAAAAAAACAAAAAAAAAAAAATTCATAGCGTCGCGACGCTAGGACCAGCGTCGCGACGCTATCGACAAATTTTCCAAAATTGCGGATCGCGACAGCGTCGCGACGTTGTCTGTAGCGTCTCGACGATATCAACAGATTTTCTATATAATCTTCTTTTCATGCTACGACCAAGGGGAGCCCAATTGGTGAGATTTTAGCCCTAATTTCGACTAGAGACCTTTGGTGGGAGCTAAAGGCAAGGCCAAAGAGTGGGAATCAAGCGAGAAGACGTGGAGATCGTGACGGGGACGTGCCAGTTTCGACGGATTCAAGTTTTCCTTTCTCTTTCCCTTAACTTTTGTAGTTTTTATGGCTTTTCTTTCAATTAGTGTTTGTGGGTTTAAGACTATGAATTTCTAGTTGTTTGTCTTAGGGTTTGATGTAGTTGTTTTTAGTTTGTTGGATTAATTTGTGATATGAATATGCATTTATTTTACCTATGCAATTATGGTTAAATGCTTTCAATTACTTGATCACTAGTTGAATGATTTGAGTGTTGATTCTTGCTCGGGAGAGGGGATTTGGCCTAAGACTTACTTTATTTAATTGCATGACTAAAGTAGAAATTCTAAGTTTGTGACGGGATTTGGAATAACTTTAGAAGTTGCTTGAAGAACTAAACTCAAAGCCTTGCATGTTAATGAACTTAGATAGGGATATCAAGTTGGTTGCATGCATGAGAATCAATTATGCTCGGGAGAGATAATTGTGATAAAAGGTTCCTAGACTTGGTAGAATAATTGCATGCTAAATTCATTCCATTAATTAATCCTCAATCTCAACAATGAATTCAATTCCCTAAGAATCTTTCCATTTGAGTCTCCACCTTTATTTTACGCCTTTTGTCTTTAGATTTATCTTTATCATTGAGTTTTACTCCCTAAATAAAATTGAACAAAAGTATTCACGGTACTTAATTTGCTAGAAAACCAATCCAGAGGACGACACTCGTTTTACACGAAAACACTATATTATTACTTGACCCGTACCCTTGCGGTAAGCAAATTTCGCATCAGAAAACTCACGGTGGCAGCCTTTCCACACACGAAGAGAACACGAGATTTTTTTTTTTGGGGGGGGGGGGTCTATGGCTGGCGTACTGAAGAAGGAGAGAGGGAGAGACTGAGAAGAAGATTAGGGCTTTCTTGATTTATTTCTTTCTTTTCTTTAAAAAGAACACCTTAGGAAAAGAAAAACCAAATTTAAATAAGAGGGAAAAAGGCTTGAATTAACCAAATTAGTTCCATTTAAATCTCCTAACTCTTAAAAGATTTGGAATGAAAAATAACCCAATTGATTAAGGATTTGGGTCTTTTGATATTTAAAATAAATATCCAATATTAAACTTCCAAACTTTAGAAATTAAATATTTAATTAAAAATCATTTTTTTCCTATATCATAGAAATTTAATTTATCGACCCAAGGCTAAACTTAAATTCTAATTATCCAAATTAGAATAAACATGCTTAATTAATCCCAAAAGGGTTCTATTTCGAAACGCGGGTCGTTACATCAAGACCCCAAGACTTCTTGAAGACTAAAGACCCTTCAAGACTAGAAGACTTCAACAATCCTTGCAGACCAAAGACTCTTCAAGACATCAAGACCCCAAGACTTGTCGAAGACTGAAGACCCTTCAATACTAGAAGACTTCAACAATCCTTGAAGGCCAAAGACTCTTCAAGACTTCAAGACCCTAAGACTTCTTGAAGGCTGAAGACCCTTCAAGACTAGAAGACTTCAACAATCCTTGAAGACCAAAGACTCTTCAAGACTCCAAGACTTCAAAAGCTCAAAGAATCAATTGAAGCTTCAGACTCGAGAACAAGCGTTACAGCCTTCGAGTGAAACACATTCACACACAAGATATAGAATAAGAGGATTAAAGTTAGAGATTGTACACCCACACACATATTACATCAATACAAATATATTGTTTATTCCACGTGTCTCCATCTTCAAAGTTACGTGTGAACAAATTGGCACGCCCAGTGGAATAAACAATATATTTTTTTACACGTAAATTCGAAGATGGAGACACGTGGAATAAACAATATATTTGTATTAATGTTGTATGCGTGTGGGTGTACAATTTCTAACTTTAATCCTCTGATTCTCTCTCTTGTGTAATGTGTTTCACTCGAGGGCTGGAACGCTTGATCTCGAGTCTGAAGCTTCAATGGATTCCTGGAGCTTGAAGTCTTCCAGTCTCGAAGAAGTCTTTAGTCTTCAAAAAGTGTTGATTTTCTGAAGAGTCTTTGATCTTCAAGGAGTGTTGAAGTCCTTAAGAGTGTTTGGTCTTCAAGAAGTGTTGATGTCCTGAAGAGTATTTGATCTCCAAGGAGTGTTGTAGTCTTGAAGAGTGTTTGGTCTTCAAGAAGTGTTGATGTCCTGAAGAGTCTTTGATCTTCAAAGAGTGTTGAAGTCTTGAAGAGTGTTTGGTATTCAAGAAGTGTTCAACACTTAAACTTATGAATTGTAGAGAGTCTTCGGTCTTCAGACTTGGTGGAGTTTGTCTGAATTCTCTGCTTCTGCTTGAGAGCTTTAAAATTCTGAACTCTTGTCTTTGTGAGAGTGTAGAATTTCTGAACCCTTGAAATGAAGGAGAACCCCTCTATTTATAGAGTTCTCGCTTGATGGGCCCTGGTGACTTTTGGGCCTAACAACTTGGACTTAGGCTTTATTGGTCTTGGGCTCAACTATTTAGTCTTGGGTTTGGTTCATATTTGACCCAAAACCATATGACCCAAATATTTAAAAGACCCGAATTTGATCCAATTAATTATTTTGTTAGTTAATTGGTCAAATTAATTAATTTGATCAAAATAATTTATTTTCTAATTAATTGATCAAATAGAAATTTGGCTCTTTAAATTTATAATTGACCAACTTTGTCTTCAAATTAAATTTGAGACACATGTCAATTTAATTGGTCCCAAATTTAATTATTTGTAATTTTGTCATTAATTTTAAATAATGACATGACAATTTGTGATTGGTCAAAATTTCCCTTTCAACAAATGCCCCTTTTCGAGATTTAGGCACAATTTATGTGTGAGTCAATCTCGAAAAGAAATAGTTCGGAACCAAAACTTAAGTATTTTTTTTTTTTTTTTTTGTTAAATTTTTACTTCACTTGATGTGTCAATCAAAATATGAAATTTGGGCAAAATTTTGATTGATTTTGATTTTGTACTAAAGTTTGACATAAAAAATTTGGATTATGCTCAAACTTTAATTTGAAATAAAATCCCAATCTTTTTTATGTATTTTTTTATTATTATTTTTTTTTTGGCTTGAATGGAAATTGAATTCGAATTTATTGAAATTTCAATTTGGGATAAAATTTGGATTATGCCCAAGCTTTAATTTAAGTAAATTTAAGACTGCATCCAAAATTTGGTGGGAATTTGCAATAAAATTTTCATATGCAACTTAGAAAATTTGATGTGGGATAAGAGTTTAATTATGATAAAATTCAGTTTTAGCTCAATCCAAATCTATTTAGGAGTCTATCAAATCAATTTGAACTTATCTCCCAATTTGATTTAAATCAAATCTCATACTTTGGATTAAAATTTGAAACAAAATCCCCAAATTTTTATCTTTCAATTGGATTTAAATCAAATCTCATATCTTTGGGTTAAAATTTGAACTCATCCCAAAATTGATGAAGATTGTCGTTGGAGATAAGATTGATATTTGAACCCATCCCAAAATTAATGAAGATTGTCGTTGGAGATAACATTTATATTTGAACTCATCCCAGAATTGATGAAGATTGTCGTTGGAGATAAGATTTATCTATTTGAATCCAAACTTTCCCTTCTATAAATAGGGTTGAACCTCAGTAGGGGAGAGCACACATCAATTCCAGAGCATTCAAGAAAGGATTCAAGTAGGAAGCTTCCCCCTCCCTTTAATTTTCTTTCATTCTACTTTTTTTTTTCATTTTTCTCCTCTTTTGGGAGTTTTGTTGAATTTTCGTGCTACTAACGTCAATTTGTTCACACGTAAATTCGAAGATGGAGACACGTGGAATAAACAATATAGTTGTATTAATGTTGTATGCGTGTGGGTGTACAATCTCTAACTTTAATCCTCTGATTCTTTCTCTTGTGTGTGAATGTGTTTCACTCAAGGGCTGAAACGCTTGATCTCAAGTTTGAAGCTTCAATGGATTCCTGGAGCTTGAAGTCTTCCAGTCTTGAAGAAGTCTTTAGTCTTCAAAAAGTGTTGATGTTCTGAAGAGTCTTTGATCTTCAAGGAGTGTTGAAGTCTTTACGAGTTTTTGGTCTTCAAGAAGTGTTGATGTCCTGAAGAGTCTTTGATCTTCGAGGAGTGTTGTAGTCTTGAAGAGTGTTTGGTCTTCAAGAAGTATTTGTGGAGTTTCTCTGAATTCTCTGACTCTCGCTGAGAGCTTCCCAATTATCCTCCTAGAAAATGGAAGAGAACCCCTCTATTTATAGAGTTCTCGTTGGATGGGCACCGGTAATTTTTGGGCCAACAACTTGGGTTTGGGCTTTATTGGTCTTGGGCTCAACTATTTAGTCTTGGGTCTGGTTCATATTTTACCCAAAACCATATGACCCAGATATTTAAAAGACCCAAATTTGATCCAAATAATAATTTTTTTTAATTAATTGGTCAAATTAATTAATTTGATCAAACTAATTTAATTTTAATTAATTGATCAAATAGAAATTTGGCTCTATAAACTTATAATTGGTCAACTTTGTCTTCAAATTAAATTTGGGACACATGGAAATTTATAATTGGTCCCAAATTTAATTATTTGTAATTTCGTCATTAATTTTAAATAATGACGTGGCAATTTGTGATTGGTCAAATTTTCTCCTTCAATGGTCACCAAAGTGGCAATTTGTAATTATTAAAATTTTATAAGTGTTATAAAATTTAGTATCTGTTAACCTATAACAAAGAATTGTATTCAAACATAGGATCTTAGGAAAATTAGATTAATTTTAAAATGTTTAAAATAATTAGACCTAAGATCATATTTCTAATAGGATTAGAATTATTCTTACTTAGAATTAAAAATAGTTTTAATTGACTAAGTAGGAAAAACATTACTATGATTATAAGGGAACTCCATCGGTAAAGTTCTGTCTAAGGCTGGGGGTACTTAAGATGACGGTTTACGGAACACCTCCTACCTAAGAACTAACATGGAATACCAGAGTTGAATTAATCATAGTTAAATGTTAGCACGCAATGTCACTAGGTTCTTTAAAGAGTTTAATTCACCTAGATATTTAGAGTAAAAAGTTTAATTCACCTAAGACATTAGATTAAAGACCTCCATATAAGAGTTATATAAGGAAAAGACTTAGATAGATTCATTTAGCAAGAATTTACCTAAGTAATAGACCCTGTAATTATAAAAATAGTTAGTGGGAGGAAATATATCAAAACCTGATTTTCATAAATAAAGTTTTGCTCTCACATCCTCAAAAGTTCACTACGTGAGGTCCATGCTTGGCCTCAAGTCACCCTGGGAGTGACCCCTACAGATGGTGTCTGCATGGATCAATATCAAGGTGAATGGGGCAGTATTTTATAGTAAGTGGGAGCAAGACACGTGTCAACGTATCCTACGGTCTCCTCCATTAGGTTGCACCGTGAGATCCACATGATCTGTCTTCGAGTCGCCCTCGAAGCGATCACCCTGCGGAGGGCTTGATCATGGGAGTCGGAACAACGCAAACTCTAGAAATGGATAAGGTTTCTTAGGTCCATTTCCAACTTTGAATTTTCCTACGGTAACATTGTTGGGGCCGACCTCTGAGATCTGAAAAATTGAGGGTCACACTTACGGGAAATTGTTAATGTGTTAATAATTTCCTGACCGCAAAAAAAAAACGGTAGCTAAGAACTATTGGAATATGAGTTATTTTGGGAATAGGGATTGGCTGAGATTGTCTCAATTCAAAGGAGGAGTAGCTGACTGTCCTACGGTAGTTGTTGTTCTAAACCTCTAAAGTATCGTTGCAAAATGAATGTTTACTCTATGGGTCGATCTTTACTTTTGCTAAATTGATCGGATTAAAATAATACTATTATTTTGTGTAAGGGGTTGATGCAACATCACTTATTAAGTTAATTTGTTTGTTCTCAGCATGAAACGTTCTTTGTATGCCACGAATAACGCAAATTACAAAACTGGTATTTCAAATACAACTAAGAAAATGAACTTAAACATTAATTGCGTGCAATTGGCCTTAACTGAGGATGTTCCTCAAGCCCATATGTCTAATTCATCTGAAATTTTTCATGATGAATATGACATAGACTACTTAGCACATCTCAATGAAAATAAATTTGATGTATTGGTCATTGAAATGTGTATAGTGGAAAATGATGATACAACCTGGATCCTTGATTCAGGTGCCACTCATCACGTATGCTCTTCCTTGGAGGGAATGAGCTCCTAGCAACAGTTGGATGCTGGAGAAATGACTCTCAGAGTTGGGACTGGGGAGCTCATTTCAACTAAAGTAGTGGGAGATATTAGAATGTTCTTCTCCAGGGAACACTATATGTTATTAGATAATGTATATAGTTCCCAAAATAAAAAGAAATTTGATTTCTATTTTTGTTTGCTAAAACAAGGATATTCAGTGTCTTTTTCTGTGAATGAAGCTTTCATTACTAAAAGGGGTACTGATATCTATTCTGCACAAAACGAGAACAATTTGTATGTTTTAAGACCAATAGAGCCTAGGGCTATTTTGAACAATGAAATGTTTAAAACAGTTGAGACTCAACCAAAAAGGCAAAAAGTTTCTCAAAGTACCTATCTTTGGCCCTTGAGACTTGGCCACATAAATCTCAATAGGATTGGGAGATTTGTTAAGAATGGACTTCTAAGCAAGTTAGAAGATGGTACTTTACCTCCGTGTGAGTCATGTCTCAAAGGTAAAATGACCAAACGACCTTTTATTGGAAAAGGTTATCGTGCCAAGGAGTCCTTAGAACTCGTACATACGGATCTCTGTGATCCAATGAATGTAAAAGCTCAAGGAGAGTATGAGTATTTCATCTCATTCATAGATGATTATTCAAGGTATGGTTATTTATACCTAATGAGTCATAAGTCTGAAGCCCTTGAAAAGTTCAAGGAGTACAGGACTGAAGTTGAGAACTTGTTAGGTAAGACCATTAAAACACTTCGATCTGATAGAAGTGGAGAGTATTTGGACTTAAAATTCCAGAACTATTTGATAGAACATAGAATCTCGTCTCGACTCTCTACACCAGGTATACCTCAACAGAATGGTGTATCTGAAAGGAGAAACAAAACCTTGTTGGACATGGTTCGATCTATGATGAGCTATGCTCAACTGCCTAGTTCTTTTTGGGGTTATGCAATCGAGACTGCAGTTTATATTTTGAATGTAGTTCCCTCAAAGAGTGTTTTTGAAACACAATTTGAGCTCTGGAGAGGGCGTAAAGCTAGATTACGTCATTTCAAAATTTGGGGTTGCCTTGCACATGTAATAGTAGCAAATCCAAAGAAATTGGATTCACGTTCAAAATTATGCCTATTCGCAGGCTACCATAAATAAACAAGAGGTGGATACTTTTTCAATCCACAAGAAAATAAAGTGTTTGCTTCTACAAATCCTACTTTCTTAGAAGTAGACCACGTTCGAGAACACAAGCCACGCAGTAAAATGGTGTTAAGTGAACTTTCTAGTGAAGCTACAAATGAATCAACAAGAGTTGTTGATGAGGCTGGACCTTCAACAAGGGTTGTTGATGAGCCCAGTACACAGACTGGACGTTCAACAAGAGTTGTAGATGAGCCCAGTACATCTGGTCAAGCCCATCTTTCTCTATAGTTAAGAATGCCTCGACGTAGTGGGAGGTTGTTACTCAACCTGAACGCTATCTGGGTTTAGCAGAAATTCTAACTGTCATACCTGATGATGGAGTTGAGGATCCATTGACCTTTAGACATGCAATGAATGGTGTGGACCATGACCAGTGGGTTAAAGCTATGGAATTATGGAATTCCAATCCTTCAATGTCAAGACTGCCTTTTCTGAATGGCAATCTTGATGGGAACATCTTTATGTCTCAACCAGAGGGGTTCATTGTTCAAGGTCAGGAGCAAAATTTTTGCAAGCTTAGACGATCCATTTATGGTTTGAATCAAGCTTCCAGATATTGGAATATAAGGTTTGACACTACGGATGAGCCTTGTGTTTACAAAAGGATTATCAACAGTTGAGTAGCTTTTATGGTGTTATATGTAGATGATATTCTTCTCATTGGGAATGATGTAGAATATCTAGCTGACATTAAAAATTGCTATCGACTGAGTTCCAAATGAAAGATTTGAGTGAAGCTCAGTATGTTCTAGGGATTCAAATTATCAGGAATCGTAAGAACAGAACGTTAGCCCTGTCTCAAGCATCATACATAGACAAGATGTTGTCTAGATATAAGATGTAAAATTCCAAGAGGAGTTTACTACCCTTCAGGCATGGAGTTCATTTGTCTATGGAACAATGTCCTCAAACACCTCAAGAAATTGAGGATATGAGACGGATCCCTTATGCTTCAGTTGTGGGCAGACTTATGTATGCCATTTGCTATGCAGTTGGGATAGACAGCATGTACCAGTCCAATCAAGGGTTAGACCACTGGACTGTAGTTAAAAGCATCCTCAAGTATCTTCGGAGAACGAGAGACTATTAGCTTGTGTATGACTCTAAGGATTTGATCCTTACAGGATACGCAGACTGCTAAGGATTCTAGGAAATCTACATCAGGGTCAGTATTTACCCTCAATAGGGGAGCTGTAGTCTGGCGTAGCATCAAGATATGTACATAGAATAATCTAGCATAGCATCAAGATATGTACATAGAATAATCTAGCGTAGCATCAAGATATGTACATAGAATAGTATCAGAGAGATCGTGCAACGAGGCGACGTGATCGTCACAAAGGTAGCCTTTGAGCACAATATTGTTGATCCATTTACGAAGGCTCTCACGACTAAAGTGTTCGAGGGTCATCTAGAGGGTGTAGGTCTGCGAGATATGTACATAGAATAATCTAGGGCAAGTGGGAGAAGTGTAATGGGTATTATGAATGCCCTAGTTTATTGTATTTATCTGTATTTGTACTTTTCATATATTATACATTATTAATACAAACCACTATTCCTACTTCAATGATTATTCATTCAATTTTTATTGTTGGTGTACATTTCCCACTAGAGTTTTAGTTCAAGTGAGAGTTGTTGGGTTTTATGTCCTAAAACTCGTAGATAGTAAATGAAACAAATTAATTGATCTTAATAAAGCGTTATTTGAGTGATTCAGTAATTTGATTATTGAATAATCAAGTTTACATTAATAAACCCTAAATCCAATAAACTAAGATCCAAGGTTGTTTAAATGAAACTTGGACTAGTATGTGGGGACATACGGGGATTGGTGTCCAAGTAACAACCTAAAAGGTCTATAGTATAGGGATAAGGCTGGGTACCTTATCCTGGTGACACTGTGTGATACGTCTCACCTTGTATTCGATACAGATGCAATGATCCAAAGCATCCATGTAGGAGACATGCGGTTGGAGGTATCCTATGTAATGAGTTTGCATAAGACCGGACCGCGAAATAGTAACCACTAGATGTAACGCCGTTAACTACTTTAGGTTTCTATTTCAATAGGATGACCTAAGTAACTCAATCTCAATCCTTAGTCTTTTATGAACACCTTTCAAGAGGGATTGTCCTTAGATTTGCATGGGTAAGAGTGGCCAGTTTGCCGACTCAATAATCCTACCATTTCAGGGGCAATACCGAATGGGGGCTGGGAACATAAAAGTACAAGATGGAATTCACTCCTTCCCCAATTGGGGTAAGTAGATGTGTGTTCCACCAAGGACTGATTCTAGGGCTTGAACAAAGGCACGTCGTCCTTTCCTGCGCTGAGTGGAACTCCTGTTTAGTGGTTGCACCCTAAACAACTTGTTCATTAGAGGGATCAGTGGTACTTAAGGAACCAGAGGTAACCTAGGGGTAAAACGGTAATTTGACCCAACTGGTGTTACGAACACACGTGATGGATTGACTTACTAAATTGGTCGATATCCGTGGACACAGAAATATTCTGCAGTGAGAAGAGTGCAGCTGTGGATCATTAGTGGAGTGACCCATAGTTAACGAATGTTGACTAACTTGGTTAATGAGTTTAGCCAATTAGTTCCGCATCGTTGGAGCTTCTGATCTGTAGGTCTATTAGGTCTCACTCGTATCTCGTAAAGAGACTTGAGGCAATTAAGTATAAATTGTAAGTTGAAAGTGTTCAATTTATTTAGGGGAATCATATAATGTATATTGATACATTATAATATAAAGTTTTTGAAACTTTATAATATAATTCTGACTTAATTTCAAAATTAATTTTTGAGAGAAGATATTTGAAAGAGTTCAAATAATTAATATGAATTGGATTCATATTAATATAAATAATTTAATAAAATCCCTAAGATTAAATATATGATATTTAATTGGGTAATTAATTAATATTTATTAAATTAAATATGAATAATATAATAGATTTGATTAGATCTTATTCATGACCTTTTCTTATAAGGAAAAGGTCTTGACCTTTTTCCTATAAATAAGACTCCTAGGGTGGGGTGAAAGACATCCCATTCATTCTCCTACTCTCAGAGAATTTTCCTGAAGGCTCCCTCTATGCTCTCACCAGTCTCTTGCTTCCAGAAGTCTCAAAGTCATACCGATGTAGCCATAGTGGTGGTGTTCGCAGTAGTTCGTGATTATTTCACAAGTAGTTGGTGAATTTAATCTGAGTCGTCAACGAGAGTACGTAATTTGTTACTATATAAATTAGATTTAGATCTAATATTTTTGTATGCTTAGCCTTAATATAAATTTAGAATAGTTCTAAGATTATTGCCAATGTATGAGTATTTTAGATTCAACAAAATTAATTTTGAATTGGTCCCAATCACTCTTTCGCTTTATGGAATTACGGAATTTCAGTCCTTCAATCTCAACCCTACAACAAATGTATGACACTGAGATACGCCCATTAGGCCGCATTCAACATACCCCTCATTATATTGTTGACACATCAATTTCTCCTCCTAATGTTAAACGTTCAGCTGGAAGACCACGAAAAAAGAGAATTTTATCAAGTAGTGAAAGGAAGCCTACTTCAAAATGTGGAAGATGTGGACAATCAAAACATAATCGGAGGTGTTGCAAAAACCCAAGGTTGAATTGATTCTCCTACACCACTTTCATCGTTTTCATCTAGTCTACATTCGTAACTTTTCTTTATTGTGATTTTCTTTTTATTTTGGGGTAGGAAACATGTTTGATCTTTTTCAATCATGCACCACTTGTTAGAATCACATTTGATCTTTTAATAAATTGTAGTGTTGCCCATTCAACATTTTTTTTTTTTTTTTTGCATTATATTGTACCGATGAGTTTTCCTTTGCTTATATATCAAACTTTACGTAAACCCAATTTGCTTAAGTTTTCTTAATCATTTACAATGTCCTTATATCCGAAATATAAGGATTGATTTATATTTCGTACCTACCACATCGTAATTCCCAACATTAATAGTGTAAATGTATTTTCATTCCAAAAATTTGTTAACCAAAAGTAAACTAATAATATTCTTAGGTGAACCATAAAACAAATAGATAAATTCTAACAAATAAATTATCAACCAAAAGTAAATAAGTATGTTTCTTAAGTCAACCATAAAATGAATAAAATAGACCAAACGACACATAAATATTAGTCAAACTCACGAAAGATAAATATTAAAAATATTTACTCTGGCTGGATTAAAAATTCGAATGATGCCTTGAGATATCTTCTAGGAAGTTTTCCTGAAAGAGGCAGCTTATAGTTCCCCTTTAAAGCTTCAATATAAACACCAGTCGAAGCTATAGTTGAACCAACATCCTTTTCAACCATTCTCTCATCCTTCTGGTGCATGGGATCGATATTTGTATTTATCTTCAAAATTTACATGTAATCGATTAGTATATATAAAAAATCAAAAGTTCATATTGCTACATTTATATTGATAAATTGTCAAAAGTAGATTATCCTCATTAAGCACACCTTCCCTTTTTCGATGCATATTTTCCTTTTGCTTGAATGTAACCATTGGCTTCTTTTTATTGCGATTGCAAAGAGACAAGATGATTAAGTTAAAAATATATCATTTAAAACCTTAATGAAGCAAGTTGATTAATAGGTATATACCTCAAAAAATGTATTACATTTAGTATTTATTCTCAACCCTTCCATTGCTCGTGGTGAAAGTTGTCTAACATTCCTCGTTTGGTTAAAAAAATGCACCCTAATTTACCAAGATTGAAAAGTTAGTCAACACATTAGTATCACAACAAAAGAGAACTAAAGTTTAACATCATAAGGAATAAACTTGTATAATGTTCTTTCCCTTCTTCAATCTGTTCAAATAATTTTCATAAACTTTATCTTCATCAATTGATCGTATAATTTTGTCGTCTATATCTTTTGTCACCTAACATAAATACTCCATATTTAAAATGATGGGTTTTATGTCCTAAAACTGGTGGATAGTAAATGTAACAAAATTAATCGATAAACCTTTATTGAGATTATTCAATAAGTAGTTATTGAATGGTTGTTTAATTATGCATTAATTAACCCAAATCCAATATACTAGAACCCATGGCTATATATAATGAACACTTGAACTTTATGTGTAGACATAAAAACGAATCAAGTTCAAGTAATAGCAAAAAATGGAATATAGTATAGGGATAGAGGTTTGGGGCCTTATCTTGGGGACACTATGTGACGTGGCACACTTTGTATTTATTACATACGATGTGATCCCAAATCGTTCATGTAAAGACATGTGAGTGGGGACGTCCTCTGTAATGAGATTGCATAAGACCAGGACCGAGAAATACGTCACTTTCCTTTATAACACCGTTTACTGTGAAACTGACTATTTCATGCGATGGCCTAGGTAACTCGTTCTTAATCCTGAGCTAGCTATGAACTCCTGTTTATTCGGGATTGTCCTTTGATTTGCATGGGTGAGAGTGGTCCAACATCGTCGACTCAATAAGCCTACCATTTTGGGGTTAAGACTAGGTAGATAGCTAGGGACATAGTCTTGCAAGACAGAATTCACTCCTACCTGCCTGTAGGGATGGAAGAGGTTGCGACCTTAAGTGCTAACTCCGAGTATTGAACAAAGGCACGCCGATTCTCTCTTGGCACAAGAGGATTTTCTTTTTAATGGTTGGACCATAAACAAATTGTTCATTATAGGATCAGTGGTACCTAAGGAACAAGATGTAACTTCAAGGGTAAAATGGACTTTTGACCTGGCGTAGTTACGAACAACCTGTGAATGGTCGACTTACTAATTATGGTTGTATCGGGTGGATAGAAATATATCTACAGTGAGGGGAGTGCAACTACGAGCTATAGTGGAGTGTCCCGTTAGTTACCAAATGTTGGTTAATTAGGTTAATGAGATTAACCGATTAATCTTGGATCGTTGGAGCCCATGATCTGTAGGTCCATTAGGTCCCCCTGGTAGCTCATACGGAATTAACCTTAGAACAAAATGATGAAAGAATTTGTAGACGTTCAAATTCAATTTAGGGAATATGTGTTAATTATATGTGATATACTTAATGTATTATAATTTAATTATGAATTAAATTATAAAGAGAGATAAACTATTTAAATGTATATTATGAATATGTATATGATACATATCTTGGTTTAATTTTGACGAATGAATAAAGATCCATATTTAGTCAATCAGTTTTGAGAGAAGTCGGGAATGGTGCATTAGTTGATTTAATATTTAATATTAAATTTAACCAATATAATTAATTGAAATTTTTGTAATTACTTATATTGGAGATTAGTTTTGTAAAATTAATTATATGAATTAATTTAGAAATGAAATTGATGTTATTTTATAAAATCAATTTAGAAATTTATTATGGAATCATGTTTTTCAAATTGAAAAACCATTTCATGCATAATTCCATGAAAAGCCACCTTGCCCCTTGATTCATCAAATTTCACTAACTCATGTGCCTCCATATATAAACTTGTTTTTTCTTGAAGCTTGGATGATGGAGTTGGCTGAAGTCTAACATGCAAATTACAGAATGCACATTTCTCTCTAATTTTTGCTTCAGTTTTCTTGAGTATTCAATACTTTATTCTTCCTAATTCATCACAAATGGCTCCCACAAGCCCGTTCTATGACCGGAGAATAGCAGGGAGGATCTTGATGGTCGTCCATGAAGTGTTCGTGTGAAGAATCATCCAACGAAATTGAAGAATTCAAGCTATAAAGGTAAGTTTTCATTGCCTCTGTTTTTCAGTTTATTTACATGCTTTTAATTAGAGAAATTAATGAAATGAAACGTCCAAGATCGTCAAATGCTTTTGCACGAGTTATGTAAACTCCTACATAAAAACAATCATAAGCTAGCATTATTAGTAAAAAGATTCATACCTTGGTTGGTGTTGATGCTTCTTCCTCATTTCGCCCTTCACTTAAAACGTCTGTCTCCAAGGTCTCCAAATGGCTATCCTCCAACTATGTTGGGAACATGCTGGTTTGGAGGTAATTGACCACCACTCGAACCATCCACATCATGATTTCTATAAACACACAACCCTTTTTCATGTTCATGTTCACTAATCCCTTGTTCATTTATGCCTTCATTCTGCTCATTTTCCAATCTCTCTACTTCTTTAGTGAAAGTTGATTTTTCCTATAAGATATTGACTGAAAGAATTGGAATTCCGTAATTCCGTAAAACGGAAGCGTGATTGGGGCCGATTGGTAAACTACCAATACATTGAAAATAAACTTAGAACTATTCTAGATTTGAATTAAGGCTATGCATACAAAAATATTAGATCTAAATCTAATTTATACAGTAACAAGTTACTTACTCTCATTGACGACTCAGATTAAATTCACCAACTGCTTGTGAAATAATCACGAACTATTGTGAACACTACTAGTATGGCTACACCAGTATGACTCTGAGACTACTAGAGGCAGGAGACTGGTGGGAGCCTTCAAGAGAATTCTCTGAGAGTAGAAGAATGAATGGGATGCCCTTCACCCCACCCAGGGGTCCTATTTATAGGAAAAGATCATGAATAAAATCAAATCTATTGTCTTATTCATATCTAATTTTAATAAATAAATAATTAATTACCCAATTAAATATCATATATTAAATCTTAGGGATTTTATTAAATTATTTATATTAATATGAATCCAATTCATATTAATTATTTGAACTCTTTCAAATATTTTCTCTCAAGATTTAATTTTGAAATTAATTCAAAATTATTTTATAAAGTTTCATAAACTTTATATTATAATGTATCAATATACATTATATGATTCCCTTAAATAAATTGAACACTTTCAATTTACAATTTAGAGTTAATTGCCTCAAGTCTC
Source organism: Luffa acutangula (assembly GCA_036850905.1). NCBI lineage: Eukaryota > Viridiplantae > Streptophyta > Magnoliopsida > Cucurbitales > Cucurbitaceae > Luffa > Luffa acutangula. Next base: position 7,324,915 of record CM072087.1, on the reverse strand, counting down.
TTTTCGAGCTACCAGTGGGACCTAATGGACCTGCAGATCAGAAGCTCCAACGTTAACTGTGGATTCACTCCACTAAAGACCCACAGTTGCACTATTCTCACTATAGACATGATTCTGTGTCCACGGATATAGACCAATAACAGCAAGTTAGTCCTTTACGAGTGTTCGTAACTCCAGCTGGGTCAAATTACCGTTTTACCCATGAGTTACCTCTACCTCCTTAAGTACCATTGCTCCTCTAATCAACAACCTATTTGTGGTCCAACCATCAAACAGAAACCCCTATCATACTAGTGAGAGGGTAGGGCCCTTTGTTCAAGACCTGGAGACACCACTTACGGGAACACTCATCTACTTCCTCAAAAGTCGGGAATGAGTAAATTCCATCTTGTGTTATTATGTTCCCAGCTCCCCACTTTTTCTTGACCCAAAAATGGCAGGCTTATTGAGTCAGTGTACTGGCCACTCTCACCCATGCAAATAAAAGGACAATCCCTCGTGAATAGGAGTCCATAATCCACTCAGGATTCAAACTAAGTTACCTAGGTCATTGATAGCATGCATAACGAGCTATATTTCCCGATATATTTTAGTTCGTCTTTGAGTGGTTTTGGGCCAATTTAATGCACTTTCATGTTCTTTTTGTAAGAATTGATTATTGGAATCAAAAAAGAGAAATTGGAGATAATGAGGTGTTCGGGAGCTAAAAAAGAAGCAAAGAAATTTAATAACGAAAAAATTTGGAGTTGCCCAACTCGAGAAGGCATTAGGTGTGAATCTGTGACAACGTCACGACGCTGCCCTAGAGTTTCGCGACGCTATGACAAGAGCCTCTCGACGCTATCGATGTTTTCCTAAACGGAATGCTGGATTTTGGGGTAGCGTCACGATGCTGTCCATAGCATTTTGATGCTGTCGACATATTTTCTATAAATTCAACACTTTCTTGCACGGCCAAGGAGAGTCCATTTGGTTAGATTTTAGTCTTAATTTCGACTAGAGATCTTTGGTGGGAGCTGAAGCAAGGCCAATGAGCGGGAATCAAGCGAGACGACGTGGAGATCGTGACGGGGACGTGCTGGTTTCGACGGATTCGAGTTTTCATTTCTCTTTCCCTTACCTCTTGTTTTTTTTATGGCTTTTCTTACAATTAGTGTTTGTAGTTTCAAGACCATGAATTGCTAGTTGTTTGTCTTAGGGTTTGATGTAGTTGTTTTAGTTTTTGGATTGATTTTTGGTATGAATGTGTTGTTATTTTATGCATGCAATTTTGTGTAATGCTTTCAATTATTTGATCACTAATTGAATGATTTAAGTGTTGAATATAACTCGGGAGAGAGGATTTGGCCTAAGACTTACCTTGTTTAATTGCATGACTAGAGTAGAAATTCTAAGTTTTTGACGGGATTTGGAATATCTCTAGAAGTATAACAAGGACTAAATTGAATAATATCTTGCATGTTAATGAACTTAGATAGGGATATCAAGTTAGTTATATGCATGAGAATCAATTATACTCGGGAGATGTGATCGTGATAAAAGTTTCCTTGGCTTGTATAGTATTTGCACACTAAATTCATTCCACTAATTAATCCTCAATATTAATCAATGAAATCAATTCCCTAAGAGTCTTTCCATTTGGGTCTCAACTTTTATTTTATGCTTTTTGTCTTTAGATTTATCTTTTTCATTAAGTTTTGCTCCCTAAATAAAATTGAACAAAAGTATTCACGATACTTAATTTGCTAGAAAACCAATCAAGAGGACGACACTTGTTTTACACAAAAACAATATATTATTACTTGACCTGTACACTTTCGGTAAGCAAATCTGGTATCAAGTTTTTGGCGCCATTGTCGGGGATTGGCATATTTAGTTGAATTAATATTGTGGAAAAATTGTTCGATCTTCATTTAGGGCGTATTTTTACTTTTAAGTAGGTTACATTTTTTTTCTTATTTTTTTTCCTTATTTGTTTTTGTTTCCATAGTTGTAATTTTCCTTTTTAGTTCTTTCCTTATTTTTTTGATTTTTTTCCTTTTTTGTTTTTTTTTTCCTTTTCTATTTTGTTTTCTTTGTTCTTATTTTTCTTTCTTTTTTTATTTGAGTGTTAGTCCTTTGTTCTTGTTAGGTTATTATTTGATTGGAAGCCTAATTATCATTGTTGCTTTGATTGGTTTGAATGACTTTTTATTCAACACCATATTCCAATTTTTCATCTTCAAGTTTTACCCCTTTAAAAGAAAATTCTTCCTTAGAAAGCATAGTTCAAAATTATATTGAGGAGTCTAGAGTGAGGAGTCTTAAAATTGATGAAATTATAGAAAGGACTTCAGACCCAAAGGGAAGTTAGTGAGGTGGGACCCACTTCCATAGGTTGTCTAGTGAGTCTTGTGGTCGATGATTCATTGACACCCATTCATGAGCTTAGTTCTTTCGATCATGCTAAGGATGAGTAGTTAGGGGTGAGTTGCATTAATAATGGGGAAGAACTGGAAAGTTGTAGCACCTATCAAAAATATGTTTCTGAGGAAGAAAAATAAAATGAGCTTGTAGTGTTAGAGGAAGTTCAGGAGGTAGAGGTTGAGGTTGAAAAGCCTTCGTCTATTTTATCTTCTCCATCCTTTGTAGAATATGGTTGTTCCTTTTTCTATTCTCACGAGTCAGTTTTAGAGTCAGAGTCTCTTTATTTTGATCTTCTCCTTTTATGCTTATTTTATTAAAAAATACTAAAAATAATTTTGTTTCAGGGGCCCATGAGAAGCTAGTAAGTTTGCTAGTAATCGTGAGTTTTATTGATTCAAGGAAGAAGGGCCCAAAGAAATATTAGAATTTTTATGTGCCTTGACAGACTGCACAAGCGCGTCGACCTAAAGATGTTAAACAAGCGCTTATGGGAGGCAACCCAAGTTACTTTGTTATTGTTTTTATGTTGTTGTTGTTTTTTTTTTTTTGTAGGAGTTCCCATGTTCTTGCCTTTGCCAAGCATTCATTAAAAGGTCATCATTCCAGGGCAGTATTGTTCACCCCCCTTCCTCTCTTTTCTTGTTCTCATGCTTATGTATGCTTTATTGATTTATACATTGAGGACAATGCATGTTTTAAGTTTGGGGGTGGAATGTCATGTTTGTGGAGCCCTTGAGCATCTGAGTTTGGGCTAAATTTTTTATCTTTCTTGGAATTGAGCATATGGTTGTTTTGTGGATGCTATTTTGCATGACTATGATTTCCTAGGATAGGCTTTTTTTTTGTCAATTTTTAAGCTTTTGATGAGTTGTAAGCATGAGCATCCCAAAAGGGAGACTTTCTAAAAAATTTCTAGGAAATATCTTGCATTAGTGGAGTATTTTCCTTGGTTAGAATTGAACTTAAATGCTTAGGAGCGAATTATTAGGTTCATATGCTTGTTGTCACCTCGATAGGTGTAGGAAAGAGCTAAAGAGTTAATTTTTTTTTGCAAATTAGCATGTTTAATCTTGCCTAGGAGGAAAGGAAAAAACATATGCTTATAATGATAATAAAAGAAAAATCATTCCTGTCTTTGAAAGATTGGAATTTTGTAATTCCGTAAAGCGGAAGAGTGATTGGGACCGATTCATAATTAATTTTGTTTAATCTAAAATACCAATACATTGGCAATAATATTAGAACTATTCTAAATATATATTAAGGCTAAGCATACAAAAATATTAGATTTAAATCTAATTTGTTACTTTATAAATTAACCAATTACTCTCGTTGACGACTCAGGTTAAATTCACCAACTACTTTTGAAATTATCCCGAACTACTGCGAACACCACCACTATGGCTACACCGGTATGACTCTGAGACTTCTAGAGGCAGGAGACTGGTGGGAGTCTAGAGGGATCCTTGAGGAGAATTCTCTGAGAGTAGGACAATAGATTGGATGTCTTTCCCTCTAGATGACCCTCGAACACTTTACCCGTGAGAGCCTTCGTAAAGGGATCAACAATATTGTGCTCAGAGGCTACCTTCGTGACGATCACGTCCCCTCGTTGCACGATCTCTCTGATGAGATTATATTTGCGCTCTATGTGCTTGCCTCTTTTGTGACTGCGAGGTTCTTTAGAATTTGTCACTGCACCACTATTATCACAGTAAAGGGTGAATGACAAGTTCATATTTGGAACAACTTCCAAATCCATCAAGAACTTCCGTAGCCATACAGCCTTTCTTAGCTGCTTCACAAGCAGCGACATATTCAGCCTCCATTGTGGAGTCTGCAATGCATCCTTGCTTGATGCTACGCCAGACTACAGTTCCCCCATTGAGGGTAAATATTGACCCTAATGTGGATTTCCTAGAATCCTTATCAGTCTGAAAATAAGAGTTTGTGTATCCTGTAAGGATCAAATCCTTAGAGCCATACACTAGTTGATAGTCCCTCGTTCTCCGAAGATACTTGAGGATGTTTTTAACTACAGTCTAGTGGTCTAACCCTGGATTAGACTGGTACCTGCTAACTATTCCAATTGCATAGCAAATGTCAGGCCTAGTACACAACATGCCGTACATAAGAATGCCCCACAGCATGCCTGAAAGGTAGTAAAACCCTCTCTGAATTCTGCATCTTATATCTAGACAACATCTTGTCTATATATGATGCTTGAGATAGGGCTAACGTTTTGTTCTTACGATTCCTGATAATTTGAATCCCTAGAACATACTGAGCTTCACCCAAATCTTTCATTTCGAACTCAGTCGATAACCATTTTTTAATGTCAGCTAGATATTCTACATCATTCCCAATGAGTAAAATATCATCTACATACAACACCAAAAAAGCTATTGAACTGTTGATAATCCTGTAAACACAAGGTTCATCAACGTTCTGGTCAAAGTCATAAGATTTGACAGCAGTGTCAAACCTTATATTCCAAAATCTGGAAGCTTGCTTTAACCCATAAATAGATCGTCTAAGCTTGCAAACTTTTTGCTCTTGAACTTGAGCAATGAACCCCTCTGGTTGAGACATAAAGATGCTCTCATCAAGATTGCCATTCAAAAAAGAAGTCTTGATGTCCATTTTCCAAATCTCATAATCATAAAACGTGCAATGGAAAAGAGAATCCTTATTGACTTTAACATGGCAACTAGGGAGAAGGTTTCCTCATAGTCCACCCCCTCCATTTGGGTATAACCCTTTGCCACCAGTCGAGCTTTGAAAGTCTGCATTTTCCCAGTTACGTCTCGTTTTCTCTTGTAGATCCATTTGCACCCTATGGGTTTAACCCCTTCAGGCAGGTCTACAAGATCCCAGACTTGATTGAAGTACATAGACTGCATCTCTAGGTCCATAGCTTTGACCCACTGGTCATGGTCCACATCATTCATTGCCTGTCTAAAGGTCAATAGATCCTTGATTCCATCATCAGATATGACTGCTGGAGTTTCTGCTAAACCCAGATAGCATTCAGGTTGAGTAACAACTCTCCCACTAGTCGAGGCATTCTCAACTATAGAGAAGGATGGGCTTGACCAGATGTATGATGTGGACTTTTCCTAACCGCAAGCGCACGGGTCAAGTAATAATATAGTGAAAGTAAATTCGAATGTCGTCCTCTGGATTGGATTTTTAAGCAAATCAAGTATTGTGAATAATCTCGCTCAATTTTATTTAGGGATTAAAAAGTGATGAATGAATGAGAATAAAACCAAATCAAAGCAAGTAAAAAAAATGGAATTTCAATTGGGAAAACTACTTAGGGAATTGATTTCGCCGATTTAGTTTAGGATTGATTTTAAGGAATAAGTTATTATGCACAATGGAATTATGAGCCAAAGACCCTTTAATCACAACTACCTCTCCCGAGTATAATTGATTCTCATGCAAATTAACCAACTTGATATCCCTATCTAAGTTTATTAACATGCAAGGCAATGAGATCTTTTAACCAATTCTAAAGTTAATCTAAAACCGTCATGAATTAGAAAGTAAACTTTATTCATGCAATCTTGAGTAAGTCTAGATCAAATCCCCTCTCCCGAGCTAGATTCGAAACTTAAATCATCCAACTAATGGCCAATTAATTGAAAGCATTAAATCAAGATTACAAACATAATAACATTGCACAACTTAAACCATAAATCAATCCATAAACTTAATCAACTACATCAATCCCTAAGCTACAAGTGTAGCTACTCATGAATATAAATACAAGCTCAACTAAACATGTGAAAGCCATAAATCTAACTAAAGGAAGAAAAGGGAAAAGAAAACTCAATGTAGGCCGAGTCCCGAAGTCCCCGTCACGATCCCCACGAACAATGGGTTGATTTCCAAGTCTCTCCCTTTGTTTTCAGCCTCCAAATGCTCTGTTCTTTCCTGTTTACGGCTATCTAAGGTCCCAAATCCAACTCCCCCAAAACCTAGCCGAAAATAAGCCTTTATTCTGTTTTTTCGTCTTAGCGTCGAGACGCTGTCAAGACAGCGTCGAGACGCTGCCTTCAAAACGCGCGTTTCAGGAAAGGAAATTATACATCGTCGAGACGCTCAGGTCGCAACGTCTCGACGCTGTGACCTTTACGCGCCTATTCTGATATGGAATGCTAGCGTCGAGACGCCTAAGGGCTAGCATCGAGACGCTAGTCACCTTTTGACTGAATTTTGACTTTTTTCCATTTTGATTCTTTTTCCTTCCTTTGTATCTTTTCGCGTCCCGAGCACCCGATTAACCCCAATATTGCACTACAACTCCAATCAACCATTTCCTACAAAATAAACATTAAAGCACAATAAAATGGCCCAAAAATCATAAACGACTAGCTAAATTAAATAAGTAAAGATAGCTAGCTATGCTCGCTATCAATGTACTGGGCTCATCTACAACTCTTGTTGAACGTCCAGTCTGTGTACTGGGCTCATCAACAACCCTTGTTGAAGGTCCAACCTTATCAACAACTCTTGTTGATTCGTTCGTAGCTTCACCAGAAAGTTCACTTAACACCATTTTACTGCGTGGCTTGTATTCTCGAACGTGGTCTTCTTCTAAGAAAGTAGCTTTTGTCGAAACAAACACTTTATTTTCTTGTGGATCGAAGAAGTATCCACCCCTTGTTTCTTTTGGGTAGCCTACGAATAGGCATAATTTTGAACGTGAATCCAATTTCTTTGGGTTTGCCACTAGCACATTTGCAGGACAGTCCCAAATTCTAAAATGACGTAAACTAGCTTTACGCCTTCTCCAGAGCTCAAATGGTGTTTCAGAAACACTTTTTGAGGGAACTACATTAAAAATATAAACTGCAGTCTCTACTGCATAACTAAAAAAAAAAAAACTAGGCAGTTGAGCATAGCTCATCATAGATCGAACCATGTCCAACAAGGTTATGTTTCTCCTCTCAGGTACATCATTCTGTTGAGGTATACCTAGTGTTGAGAGTTGAGACGAGATTCCATGTTCTATCAAATAGTTCTAGAATTTTAAGTCCAAATACTCTCCACCTCGATCATATCGAAGTGTTTTAATGGTCTTACCTAACAAGTTCTCAACTTCAGTCTTGTACTCCTTGAACTTTTCAAGGGCTTCAGACTTATGACTCTTCAGGTATAAATAACCATACCTTGAATAATCATTTATGAAAGAGATCAAATATTCATGCCCTCATCGAACTCTTACATTCATTGAACCACAAAGATCCGTATGTACGAGTTCTTAGGGATTCTTGGCGCGATAACCTTTTCCAGTAAAAGGTCGTTTGGTCATCTTACCTTCGAGACATGACTCACACGGAGGTAAAGTACCATCTTCTAACTGGCTTAGAAGTCCGTTCTTAACCAATCTCCCAATCCTATTGAGATTTATGTGGCCAGGTCTCAAGTGCCAAAGATAGGTAGTTTGAGAAACTTTCTGCCTTTTTGGTTGAGTCTCGGCTGTTTTAAACATTTCATTGTTCAAAATAGCCCTAGATTCTATTGGTCTTAAAACATACAAATTGTTCTCCATTTTTGCAGAACAAATATCAGAACCTTTTTTAGTAATGAAAGCTTCATTCACAGAAAAGGACACTGAATATCCTTGTTCTAGCAAACAAGAAACAAAAATCAAATTTCTTTTTATTTTGGGAACTATATATACATTATCTAATAACATATAGTGTTCCCTGGAGAAGAACATTTTAATATCTCCCACTGCTTTAGCTAAAATGAGCTCCTAGTCCCAACTCTGAGAGTCATTTCCCCAGCATCCAACTGTTGCCAGAAGCTCATTCCCTCAAAGGAAGAGCATACGTGATGAGTGACACCTGAATCAAGGATCGAGGTTGTATTATCTTTTTCCACTATACACGTTTTAATGACCAATAAATCAAATTTATTTTCATTGAGTTGTGCTAAGCAGTCTATGTCATATTCATCATGAACAATTTCAGATGAATTAAACATGTGGGCTTGAGGATCGTCCCCAATTAAGACCAATTCCATGCAATTAATGTTTAAGTTCATTTTCTTAGTTGTATTAGAAATACCAGTTTTGTAGTTGGCGTTATTTGAGGCATACAAAGAACGTTTCATTACTGAGAACAAACAAATTAACTTCATAAGTATTGTTGCATTAACCCATTACACAAAATAATATTATTATTTTGATCCAATCAATTTAGCAAAAGTAATGATTGACCCATAGAATAAACCTTCATTTTGCAGTGATACTTCAGAGGTTTAGAACAACAGCTACCAAAGGGTAGTCAACTACTCCTCATCTGAATTGAGACAATCTCAGTCAATCCCTATTCTCATAATAACTCATATTCCAATAGTTCTTAGCTACCGTTTTTTCGGTCAGGAAATTATTAACACCTCAACAATTTTCCGTAAGTGTGACCCTCCATTTTTCAGATTTTAGAGGTCGGCCCCAACAATGCTACCATAGGGAAAGTCAAAGTTGAAAATGGACCTAAGAAACCCTATCCATTTCTTGAGTTTACGTTGTTCCGACTCCCATGATCAAGCCCTCCGTCGGGTGATCGCTCCTAGGGCAACTCGCAGGCAGATCATGAGGATTTCACGGTGCAACCTAATGGAGGAGACCGTAGGATACAATGACACGTGTCCTGCTCCCACTTACTATAAAATATTCCCTCATTCACCTTGATATTGATTCATGCAAACACCATCCATAGGGGGTCACTCCCAAGGTGACTCGAGGCCAATCATGAACCTCACGTTTTGAACTTTTGAGGACGTGAGAGAAAAAACTTGATTTATGAAAATCTTGTTTTGATATATTTCCTCCCACTAAGTATTTTTATAATTATAGGGTCTATTACTTAGGTAAATTTCGGCTAAGTGAATCTATCTATGTTTATGCCTGTATATAACTTTTATATATATAGGTTTTTTTTTATCTAATGTCTAGGTGGATTAAACACTTTTAATTACCTAGAGACGTTGCATGCTAATATAACTATGGTTAATTCAACTCAAGTTCTGGCTCAGTTCCCAAGTAGCAGGTGTTTCGTAAACCGTCATCTTAAGTACCTCCAGCCTTAGACAGAACTTTACCGGTAGAGTTCCCTTATAACCAATAGTTATGATAAATCTTTACTCCAAAGATCTGGGTGATTTTTTTCAAAAAAAAAAAAATCTCGGTGAATTAAACTCTTTTAATTGACCTAGTGACATTGCATGCTAACATAACTATGGTTAATTCACCTCAAGTTCCGAGTTAGTTCCCAGGTAGCAGGTGTTCCGTAAACCGTCATCTTAAGTACCTCCAGCCTTAGACAGAATTTCATCAGGAGAGTTTCCTTATAACCATAGTAATGTAAACTCTTTACTCTAAAGGTCTAGGTGAATTAATCTCTTTTAATAAACCTAGTGACATTGCATGCTAACATTTAACTATGATTAATTCAACTTCGGTATTCCGAGTTAGTTCCTAGGTAGGAGGTGTTCCGTAAACCGTCATCTTAAGTCCCCCCAGTCTTAGACAGAACTTAACCAGTGGAGTTCCCTTATAATCATAGTAACGTTTTTCCTACTTAGTCAATTAAAACTATTTTTAATTCTAAGTAAATAATTCTTATTCTATTAGAATTATAATCGGCTTAGGTCTAATTAATTTTAAACATTTTAAAATTAATTCATTTTAACCTAAGGTCCTATGTTTGCATGCAACTCTTTGTTATAGGTTAACGATTTCTATTCATTAATTTTATAACTTTTATAAATTTTAATGAATTTAACCTATAACATGCTACTATGGTGAAATAAATTCACAATCAAATTCTAATTAATTTATTACCACACAATAGCATTCATGACATTAATATTAAATAATATAACATTTATATTAAACTAAGGTAATGTCATACTCATTGCAATTTAATTTCCTTTTAATTAATTGAACTCTTAAATTAATTAAGCCACAAAAATTTAATAACATGCATTGACATTTTCATACATTAATATAACTCTTTATATTAATCGCCCATGAAAATAAATTAAGCATATAAATTACTTATAAAAATATAACTCTTATACTTTTAAGCTAAAGTAATTACATGCTCAATGCTTCTCAATTTTCATCCATTTAATATAACAATTTATATTAAACATTCATGGAAATTAAATTCATGCATAATTCATATATTATAACAATTATAAATAAATATGCATGAATATGCTTAACCTATGGTGGGATTATAAAGTATATGATATTCATAAAGCAATTAAAATAGCTACGTATACGGGTTTTGGCATCCTAAGACTCAAAACAATAGAAAAATTACAATAATTAATATATCTGAGTCCTATCCTGCCTTGAACCAGCTTAAAACAGCCTCGAACCGCGTAAACTCTTCAAACCGACGAGAAATTGAGCTGAACGGTGTTGAACCAGCTTGAAATAAGCTTGAACCGACCAAAAAATACACTGAATCGGACGGAAATCAGCCCAGACCGCGCTAACCAAGCCAAAAACTGTGCGAACCGGTCAAAATCCAGCTGAACGACGCTGAACCAAGGAGAACCGGTCAAACCGGGTCCGACTCGTGTCTGACGAACCGTTGACCACTCCAGCAACTGCCCTCAAACCGTACGCGTGTGCCAAACCACATGGATAACAGCCCACCAACCCACAACGTGCAACTGCACGGTAACTACCCAGCCCACGAAACGCACCACTAACAGCCCACACACGCGTAAAAATAAATCATGGCATTAGAACTGACCACAACAAAATTCGAACCCACATCCAGGAAGATACAAGACTCATGCCCCAGCAACTAAGACGCATCTTTGTTTGAAGTCTTAGATTACGCATATTTTATTTGTTTAATAACGCATGAACAGATCCGCTCCGTTTCTGGATTTTTCCCTCAGCGTTGGGACGCCAATAAGTAGCGTCTCGACGCTGGCTCTCGACATTTTCGAACATTGCGATTTCCAACGCGTTTCTTCCCCGATTTAGCTTCAAACTTCACCGATTTTCACAACAAAATAACTACAATCGATAGACACGGACTTATAGACTCGATTCGCAACAAAACGCCCAAAACACCGGGTCCTTACATTGATCAAATCAACAAAAATTACAAATCTAATGCCAAAAAAAAAAAAAAACTACTAGCAAACTTTTATACATCAAATGCACAATCAATCCCACAATTCAACCAATGCAAATTTTAGAGAAACAAAATTAGATCTACGATCGGCTCTGATACCAATTGAAGGATTGAAATTCCGTAATTCTGTAAAGTGGAAGTGTGATTGGGACCGATTCGTAATTAATTTTGTTTAATCTAAAATACCAATACGTTGACAATAATATTAGAACTATTCTAAATATATATTAAGGCTAAGCAAACAAAAATATTAGATTTAAATCTAATTTACAAAGTAAGAAATTACTTACTCTCGTTGACGACTCAGATTAAATTCATCAACTACTTGTGAAATTATCATGAACTACTGCGAACACCACCACTATGGCTACACCGATATAACTCTGAGACTTCTAGAGTGATGGTCCACAAAGTGCACGGGTCGCAACAAGTAATATAAAACGGTAGGTAATACTGAGTATCGAATCCACAGGGGGGCAAAGTGAAACTTAAGCAAACAAAGATTCCTTGAGCACTAAAAGTACATAGGTGAAATAATATTTAGGGACCGGATCATGCAATCAAAGAAATTAAAAAAAAATGAAAGCAATAAAAGAGAAAATTTGATCAATCGAGAAAAATAAAATGTGGAGAAGGAGTTTTTTTTTTTTTTTTTTTTAATGGGAAGAGGGGTCTTGAAAATCAATTATTAGCTAAACATTCATGATAATTATCCTATCTCATTGCCCAACTAATTATAATCCTAGAATCTCCGTTAATCACATAGGCTCTCCTGTCGGTTTCCCCTAATTGTAATTAATTCATTTTAACAACCTAAGTGTCCTTAGGGTCATTAAAAAATCATTAATTATTACGCTCTAATTCATTTTAGGAATCTAAGTTTAATCAACTAATCTCGTTGTCACGACGGACAATTAAACTAGTTGCATAGATTACGATCTATCATAACTTCTCTCCGTCGAGTTTCCATTAAGAATCGAATCATCACACAATTGGCCAGATTGCATAAAGTATTAAGCACATCCATACAAATAATTATGAAATAGGGCAACAGACAGGTAATTATAACAACATTTTGACTATAATTTCATTTCAAGACCCCAAATTGGGGTTTAACTATACAAAGCTAAAATATCCACAAAATTTACAATGAAAAGAATAATTAAGAGCATAATAAAAGGAAAGGAATTGACCGTCGAAAAACCCCTTCGCTGACGCTTCGGAGTCCCGCCGAACACTTCTTGAGCCTCCTAAGATGCTCCCCAAAATTCTTCAAAATTTTCCCACTAAAGAAAGCTCTAAAAAAGGCTAGAAACCCTTGAGAGAAGCTCCAAATGAGCCAAAGGAAGGAAGGAAAGAATGGAGGAAATGGTGATTGATGATAAAATGAGACACCAAGGGGCGCCTTTTATAGGATTGGACAGGGGGTAGCGTCGCGACGCTGATTGGCATAGCGTCGCGACGCTGTGACGACATCAGCTTGGCGCCCAAGAAATGGACAGCGTCGCGACGCTGTGCGTTTTCCAGATTTTCCAGCTGCGGATTGGGCTTCTTTTTGGGCCTCCATTTCATTTCTTTTGGGTCTTTTTCACATGATTGATCTCTTTTGACTCCCGTTTTGATCCAAGCATGGAATTTGGGCTTGAATCGTTTCATTCTGGGCACTTTTTCCCCAAAATCCACAACTTTGCTCCTAAAGACCAAATGACAAATTTCATTAAATATTTTCAATAAAAACACAATTAAAGCACAAAAAAGCCTAATAAATTGGGACTAAAATAGTGACATTTCTGCTCGCTATCACACCCCCAAACTTAAGCTTTTGCTAGTCCCGAGCAAAATAAATTCTTAAGATACATGAAATAGAATCGCTCAAGCCTCAATGATTTTGGAATTCTCAAGATAGAATGGAAAACATGCAAATGGAATAAGCAAGCACCGCATACTCTTGAAGAAATCTTAAACTAGTTTGAACTTAAAATTAATGAATAGCATGCTCAAGACTTATCTATTGATTCTCTTACTAACCTAGATTAGTCTTGTGGCTTTCTCCATTTGTTTTCCCCCTACATTGGCTAAGAGCCCCTAATAGGTCGGAGTTCTTCTATCATGCAAAAAAAAAGAAACTAGGGTGCCTGATATTTTTCTTTTTCATGGGGGAGCAAAACTAATTATTGTTCACTTTTCTTTTTCTTTTGCTACTCCCCCAAACTTGCATTTTGATATCTAATGGTACTAGCTTTCACACTACGATGCAGGGACCCTTAACCCGAATTTTATTCTTTGGTTGGCCTAACTGATCACACCGCAGGTAGCTTTTTTTACCCCTAGGTTTTTTCTTTCGTGCAAGCAAAAATTTTCTTTTTCAAAAGATTTTTCTTTTCTCTCATTTTCTTTTGTTACTTTTGCTTTTCTCTCAACAGACATAACATTTTTTTTTTGTAGCTAGCTCTTTAGAACAATCAAGCATGAACTTCCTAATATTAGAAACTAAGCCTATCGGGGTGACCACAAACTTTAAAAATCATAATAAGAATCTAGATTTTCAAAGACGTCATTAGATAAGACTATTGCAGGCTTTAGACATCAAAACTAAGTATCAAAAAATTTTAAAATTTCACAATTTCTGTCGTGCTCCCAGATTCCACAACATATAAACCATTTTCTCCCAAAACTTCTAAAATCACATCATTGGCTATCATAGCTATCTATTCATGCATCCAACATAATTTAAATATGCTCAACACAACGAAAGCCTCCCCCCAAACTTAAACTAAACATTTTCCCCAATGTTTTAAAAATAGTAAAGCATAAAGAGGGATACTGAGACTTCCCTGAGCTAGGAGCGTTTCATCCTCCTCCTTTGGATCCGGAAAAATGGGATTTTTGGAATTTTTAGATTTACTAGGGTGATCCTGCAAAACAAAATTGGATCACAGAGCAAAGAAAATTATTTACCGCAAAAACAACTATCTAAACTGTAATCCTTGGGTTGCCTCCCAAGTAGCGCTTTCTTTATTGTCTTTAGCTAGATGAGGCTCGACACGCTTACGGAGGCTCCAAATAAAAGTTTTCATCATCCTCTGGGCCCTGCAAGAAATCACGCACCAAATTGCACACTAAAAACACGGGAGAAAAAAAACTTTCTCCTAGCCCATCATCACTAAAGAGATTGCAATTACATTCCAGAAAATATGTAGCCGCATCAAATCTCTTTTCTAGATCTCTATTCACAAAACAATTATTAACAGATTCATCAAGCGTTATGATATCTACCGGTCTGGGATCTAAAGGTGGCCTATCAATCATGCCAGTCCATTCATTAGATTCAATATCTACATGCTCAGTAGATTCCTCAGACTCAGAATTAAAAAATTATTCAACTAGGCTATCATATGACTCACTATCAGAAGAATTAAAGAATTCAAGAATTTCTGGATCAGATTTTATACTATGCACAGATTCGAGTTCCTTTGGGTCAGATTCTATGCTATCTACATCATTAGGACACGAATCAAAGTTATTAACATTATCAGGGTCCATGCATTCAGGAATATCAAGATTAGACTCGATAGATTCAGTGTTATCATGATCAAACTCAAAATTATCTATCAAGTAATCTTTTTTATGCAATTCATGCTCATCCTCAATGTCAGGCAAATCAATATCATCATCAAAACCATCGATTTCAGGCAAAGTTAATTCATTCTCAAAAGAAGGTAAGTCATCAACTGTAGTTTTTTCATTCTACAAGCAGACAAGTCTTATTCATTTTCAAAGTCAGACAATTCTAAATCATTCAGCTCATTCTCAAACAGGGGGTCATCTAATAAAGTATTATGATCAAAATCCCCATCATCCATAAGCACTTCTCTTAAGCCTAGGCCAAGATTATACTCTACCTCTTCATCATCGTCAATCAAGTATTCAGGACCAATAGAAAAAGATGTATGCAAACTACAAACAGACTCATCTTGGCCAAAAATACTAAACACGACTTTTTGATCATTAATGTTCAAGGTAAGCTTACCTGTATGCACACCAATCTCAGCCTTACCAGTCGCTAAGAAGGGTCTGCCTAGAATAATGGGCACCTCTCTATCCTTCTGCATATCCAGTACCACAAAGTCTACGAGGAAGATAAATTTTTTGACTTTCACCAGCACGTCCTCCACAACATCCATCGGGTGGGTAATCGATCTATCAGCAAGCTGGAGAGTGACGTCGGTGTCCTTCATTCCTGTTAAACCAATCTTCCTGTAGACAGAATATGACATTAAATTTATACTAGCACCTAAAACACATAAGGCCCTATTGAAAGATACTTCTCCTATGATGCAGGAAATAGTAAAACTCCCTGGGTCTTTCTGTTTAGAAGACATCTTTCCAGAAACGATGGTACTACTACTTTCAGACAATTTACAAACTTGCTTTTTTCAAACTTTTCTTCCTAGAAAGCATTTCTTTCATGAATTTCCCATAATTAGGCATGTTATACAAGGCATCTACTAAGGGAATATTCACAAACAATTTCTTAAACATTTCTAGGACTTTCTGAAACTGCTCATCTAATTTAAAATTTTTAAAGCATTGAGGAAAAAGTAACTCCCTGTAATCAAAGGTTTGACATTCTCCCCTCCGCTTGGGCAGACTAATGTGCAAGGCTCTGTCATGATGGTTGCATGGAACCACTTCTTCCTCGTTCAGTTTCTCTTTATGCATGTCATCCTGCTTTTCATCTTCTTTTCTTCCTGCAAAATTGTTAGAAAATCCACAATTAAAATCAATAGAGTTAGGAGGATGTTGGGACCTTTTAGAGGAGGCTTTTTGTGCCTCAGCCCTTTCATCTTCATCCTTGCTCTTTTTTTCTTCCTTCTTCTTTTCTGAATTGATCTCCAGCTTCCTACCACTTTTTAGTGTCACCATCTTACACTGCTCTCTTGGGTTAGGTTCAGTGTCGCTTGGAAATTTTCCCTTCTGAAGGACATTCACCGCTGAAGCGATCTGTCCTATTTGAACTTCCATATTTTTCAGAGCTGTGTCGTGGTTATTAACTGTCGTCTGGAGATTTACGTTCAACACTTTCTGTTCTTTAATAAACAGAGCCACCATCTCCTCCAGGTTACTCTTCTTTTCAGGCGCACTGGATGATGCAAAACCTGGCAGTGGCTGCAAAACATTATTCGTGTTCGAGTAAGAGAAGTTCTCATGATTGCGTAGACTGGGGTGGTAGAAGTTCGATACTCCTTGAGTGAATGGTATGTTTCCTATGTACTGGACTTCTTCCAAATCTTGACCTTCCTTCTTTGTATAACCTTCAGCTAAGGTGGAAATGGATTTGACCACCTTAGATGAAGTTAACTTGTTCAGGGCGTTGGTCAGAGATGCCATCTGTGCCTTCAATGAACTTGACTCATCTAATTCATAAATTCCAGCCTTCTTAGAAATTGCTCCCCTCTCGGTCGGCCACTGATAACTGGTTGCCGCCATTTCATCAAGTAGGTCTTTGGCTTCCGTTACTGTCTTGGAAAGAAAACTTCCTCCTGCTGATGTGTCTAGAACTGTCTTGGTGGAGGGATTCAATCCATTGTAAAACAACTGCACTTGGAGCCAATCCAGATATCCATGTTGGGGGCACCGCCTAAGCATCTCCTTGTATCTTTTCCATGCCTCGTACAACTGCTCCTTGTCAAGCTGCCTAAATGTTCCGATCTCAGTCCGGAGCTTGGTAGTCTTGGCCGCGGGAAAAATTTCGTCAGAAAAGTCTGGGCAAGCTCGTCCCATGTACTAATACAGCCCGTCTCGACTGATTCGAGACAATCTTTTGCCTTGTCTTGTAGAGAAAATAGGAACAACCTCAATCTTATAGCGTCGGCCGAAACTCCATTCATTTTTACTGTCCCACATATTTCCAAGAATGATCGCAAATGTGAGTGTGGGTCCTCAGAAGGATGTCCCTTAAAACAGTTATCGTGCACCATCTGAATCAATCCTGTCTTTAACTCAAAATTGGTAGCTTGGATTGGGGCGTAAACAATTCCAGAATTCTCGGTGGGAGAACTGGCTGTAAAAAGTCTCTGATTGGCTTGGGAGCTTCATCTTGATGGGCCATTGCTTCTGCTAATCTTTTCTCTCTACGAATGGTTCTAAGAGTCCTGTCAATTTCAAGATCTAGCGGAAACAAATTAACCACTTTGTTCCTTCGCATACAATACTCCCAACCAATCAAAAGAACCAAACAAAAAAAAAAAATTGATATTAAAAAATTAATGAAAGAAAAATATTTACACATAAATTACTATTTATCCCTTTCATTTCGATGTCAAGAAAAATTGACTTGCTTAAAAATCAAGCCTCCCCGGCAATTGCGCCAAAAACTTGATGGTCCGCAAAGTGCGCAGGTCGCAACAAGTAATATAAAACGGTAGGTAATACCGAGTATCGAATCCACAAGAAGGCGAAGCGAAAATTAAGTAAGCAAAGATTCCTTGAGCACAAAAAGTACTTAGGCGAAATAATATTTAGGGACTGAATCATGCAATCAAAGAAATTAAAAAAAATCAAAGTAAATAAAGAGAAAATTTGATAAATCGAGAAAAATAGAATGTGGAGAAAGAGATTTTTTTTTTTTTTTTTAAATGGGAAGAGGGGTCTTGAAAATCAATTATTAGCTAAACATTCATTATAATTATCCTATCTCATTGCCTAACTAATTATAATCCTAGAATCTCCGTTAATCACATAGGTTCTCCTGTCTGTTTCCCCTAATTGTAATTAATTTATTTTAAGAACCTAAGTGTCCTTAATGCCATTAAAAAATCATTAATTATTACGCTTTGATTCATTTTAGGAATCTAAGTTTAATCAACTAATCCCGTTGTCACGACGGGCAATTAAACTAGTTGCATGGATTACGATCTATCCTAACTTCTCTCCGTCGAGTTTCAATTAAGAATCGAATCATCACACAATTGGCCAGATTGCATAAAGCATTAAGCACATCCATACAAATAATTATGAAAAAGGCCGGCAAGAGACAGGTAATTATAACAACATTTTGACTATAATTTCATTTCAAGACCCCAAATTGGGGTTTAGCTATACATAGTTAAAATATCCACAAAATTTACAATGGAAAGCATAATTAAGAGCATAATAAAAGGAAAGGAATTGATCGTCCAAAAACCCCTTCGCTGACGCTCGAAGTCCCGCCGAACACTCCTTGAGCCTCCTAAGATTCTCCCCAAAATTCCACAAAATTTTCTCACTAAAGAAAGCTCTCAAAAAGGCTAGAAAACCTTGAGAGAGGCTCCAAAGGAGCAAAAGGAAGGAAGGAACAAATGAAGGAAATGGTGATTGATGATAAAATGAGGCACCAAGGGGCGCCTTTTATAGGCTTGGACAGGGGGTACCGTCACGACGCTGATTGGCACAGCGTCGCGACGCTGTGACGACATCAGCTTGGTGTCCAAGAAATGGACAGCGCCGCGACGCTGTGCGTTTTCCAGATTTTTCAGCTGCGGATTGGGCTTCTTTTTGGGCCTCCACTTCATTTCTTTTGGGCCTTTTTTCACATGATTGATCTCTTTTGACTCTCCTTTTGATCAAAGCATGGAATTTGGGCTTGAATGGCTTCATTTTGGGCACTTTTTCCCCAAAATCCACAACTTTGCTCCAAAAGACCAAATGACAAATTTCATTAAATATTTTCAATAAAAACACAATTAAAGCACAAAAAAGCCTAATAAATTAGAACTAAAATAGCGACATTTTTGCTCGCTACCATAGAGGCAGGAGACTGGTGGGAGTCTAGAGGGAGCCTTGAGGGGAATTCTCTCAGAGTAGGAGAATGAATGAGATGCATTTCACCCCACCCTAGGGGTCCTATTTATAGGTAAAGGCCAAGACTTGTTCCTAATTGGGAAAGAAGGGTTATTCCTAATAGGAAAAAGTCTCTAATTTTAATAAATAAATAATTAATTACCCAATTAAATATCATATATTTAATCTTAGGGATTTTATTAAAATTAAAATTAATATGAATCCAATTCATATTAAATCTATTTGAACTCTTTCAAATATTTTCTCTCAAGAATTAATTTTGAAATTAATTAAAAAATTATATTATAAAGTTTCATAAACTTTATATTATAATGCATAAATATACATTATACGATTCCCTAAATAAATTGAACACTTTCGATTTATAATTGCCTCAAGTCTCTTTACGAGCTACCAGTGGGACCTAATGGACCTACAGATCAGAATCTCAAACGATACGAGACTAATTGGCTAACCTCATTAACCAAGTTAGTCAACATTCGTTAACTGTGGGTCACTCCACTAAAAACCCACAGCTGCATTCTTCTCATTGTAGAATATTTATGTGTCCACGGATATCGACCAGTGCAGTAAGTCAATCCTTCACGTGTGTTCGTAACACCAGCAAGGTCAAATTACCGTTTTACCCTGGGTTACCTCTGGTTCCTTAAGTACCACTGATCCCTCTAATGAACAAGTTTTTTAGGGTCCAACCACTAAAGAAAAATTCCTCTCGGGCTAGGAGAGGACGACGAGCCTTTGTTCAAGCCTCGGAATTAGCCCTTAGGGGAACACACATCTACTTTCCCCAATAGGGGAAGGAGTGAATTTCATCTTGTACTGTTATGTTCACAGCCCTCATTCGGTCTTGCCCTTGAAATGGTAGGATAATTGATTCTGCAAACTGACCACTCTCACCCATACAAATCTAAGGACAATCCCTCCTGAAAGGGGTTCATTACAGACTTAGGATTGAGATTGAGTTACCTAGGTCATCATATTGAAATAGAGACCTAAACTAGTTAACGACGTTACATCTAGTGGTTACTATTTTGCGATCCGGTCTTATGCAAACTCATCGCATAGGATACCCCCACCCGCATGTCTATCGAATACAAGGTGGGTTGTATCACATAGTGTCACGAGGATAAGGTACCCAACCTTACCCCTATACTATAGACCTTTTAGGTTGTTACTTGAACACCGATCCCCGTATGTCCCCACATACTAGTTCAAGTTTCATTTAAACAACCTTGGATCTTGGTTTATTGCATTTATGGTTTATTAATGCAAACTCGGTTATTCAATAACCAAATTTCTGAATTACTCAAATAACGCTTTATTGAGATCGATTAATTTGTTCTATTTACCACATACGAGTTTTAGGGCATAAAACCCAGCAGTCTTTGCTTTTAAGAAAATTTATGTCATGGCTTGTGCACAATATGCAATGTTTAATAATATTTAGGCAAAAAGATCTACCTCTTTTGTGAACAGTTAGGCCAACCAAGAGTAAAACTCGGGTTATGAGTCTCATTAATAGGTGTGTGAAAGCTAGTGTCACTTATAAATGCTTGATGTAATTTTCAATTTGAAGTGCCTAAGTATGGATGAAAACAAACTAATTTGTTCCATTGACTCATTAGTAAATACTTAGAGCCAATGTAGAGGGAAGATGAGTTGAGAGTTTAATAATCCAATCCCGAGCTATTAGAGTCTAATCTAGCTAAGTTGGATTTTTCTTATGCAAGCTAATTTTGGAAAACTTTTGATTTGTCTCCCTCATTAAACGTTCTGTCACTACAAGGAAAAGGTATTTTAATAGCTTTTTAATATAGCATTTTTGAATAAAGGTTATGAAAGAAAATATTAAAAAAATAAAAAATTTGATATAGGCCCGTGCGCGTGATATCTTTGACTTTGTCCCTCTTCTCTTTTTCTTATTCCCTCTCTTTTCCCCAAAACAAAAACCAACATCTCTCTCGTTCCTCTTTGTCTTTCTCTCTCGTCCCTCTTTGTTTCCCTCTACTGAAGAACAGTGCTCAACCTTGCAAACCCATGTCTCTCTCTCTATTCTCCCTTGCGTATCTCTGTCTCCCATTATCGCTTGTTTTTGTATTGGTTTCTTGGAGTTGTTCTTCTGGCGTACCTTCACTAAAGCTTTGTCCAAATTCTGAGAAGAGTCATCCTGTCGTGTCATAGTAGACCAAAGGCTCTCCATATTGTAGTAAGTTCTGGCGTTCTCATCAAGGGCATGAACAACTATTTTACCTAAAAGAGAATATTCAAATAAAAACTATAAACATATTGGTAGCAATCAATTAGAATATACAGATTGAGAACTTTTCATTAAACATGATATTGTCCATGTGTTGTAGTGAAATAATGTTACCAAGGAGCCTATTAAAAGTATACCTTGGGACTGATATTGTCCTAAGCACAAGTATGGACTCCTATAGTTTTCTCACTTTTGTCACAATTGGAGTACATTTATTTTATTGACATGGAGGGCAACATACTATCACACTAGGTAAATTTTTATTTGGGACAACTCTTTCAAGAGCATCTTTTGCTAATTGGATAAATATTCAAGTTTCTGAGAATTAAAAAATACAAAATATATTTTTTAATTTTGGTAACTTTTTAAGTTCCACACTTCTTCAGGCTTCATGAAAATAGCATAGGGAAAAAGAGATGGATAAATTATAAAGCATATAACACATGAAATCTTGAGAAAAGAATTTTTTGGTTTGGTGATCATTATATCTAAGCTCTTCTGGCTACTGTGTGGTCTGTGGATTGCCCAATTTTTTTTTTTATATGAGAAAAGACTAGCTTTCATTAACATGGGGGTTGAGATTCTAACAAAGGGGTTGAAAAATCATTGAGTGTTCTTTTCTACCAAATTCCAAGTTATATACCTACAATAGCTTCAAAACCAAATTCCAAGTTATATACCCATGAACTTTCCTAAAGGTGTAACCTTACTCAAACATAACAATCCTATAGAACTTCCAAGAATTAAGAGTGCCTAAGGTACTTCCAATACAAGGGTAATTACACTTCTCCTAGGTATAACAGAGGTGGTAGAAAAATGCCTTTTCAACCTAACTTGAATGCAGTTAGCCAAGGACATGAACAAAAACTTATGGAACTTTAATGGTAGAAAAATGCCAAGGAGTTGATTAAATTGGGTGCAAAGACTTTAATGGTTTCTAGGAATCTTCCAATTGGGTGTAATCCAAAGTGTCTCAAAATTTATGGAACTTCCGTTCAAGACTCTAAAAATGGTTGCTTGAATTGGCTAAATAAGTTTTTTGAATACCAAAACGAACAACTATGTGGTTTGCAACAACAATCTCTAACGATTTCAGAATTGCTTTAACTAAAACACAACTTAAATGTGATAATCTGTTTTTCCAAATTAAAAAATTAGAAATAAATACTTACCAGCAAGATTGTGAGAGGCAAAAAACTGAGGCAAGGAGATCGAAATAGGATCGAAATAGGAGTTAGCAAAAAAAGACTCAAGAAAAAACCATAAAACCTTGCGTGCAGAACTGCCAAGAGAGAGATTGAAATAGGAGAGAGAGAACTCACCAAGGAATTCCTACTACCGCGCTTTCTTGGTCACTACGCTCGCCGGCAATGGTTGGAAGGAGGACTAGCGGCGACGATCGTGCTGGACGACGAGAGAGAATTGATGGGAGTCAGTGAGATGCGACGGGAAGGCAGCGACGGTTCGGGAGTTTGGTGAGAGGGAGGGCGGGGGTGTTGGGCGTTCGATGAGAGGGAGGAAGTGCCTTCAGCTCATTAGCTAGCTGGCCCACTTGCAACCCTAGGACTCTCAATGAAGCTTGCTGACTTGGGATTGCGACATCATTTCGTGCCATATAATCCTTCATCATTGACTCCAAAGAATTACCCGAACTTTGTTGGGGCAAAGCCTGCTTATTTTGCTGGGGCAATGCCTCTGATTTAGCAAATCCGGACTGGTTCGCCACCTTTTGCTATGCATTGCTTCCTTGCCCTCCCCACGCAAAATTGGGGTGGTTGCGCTAACCTGGATTATAAAAGTTAGAATAAGGGTTATTCCTTTGATTACCTGCAAAAAAACACAGAAGCTGGATTGTTAGGACAAAACTCATAATTATGCTCTTCACCACAATAAACACATGATTCTTCTGTAACTTGATTTACAACTGCAGCAGATTCCACCACTGGCGCTTGTTGAACATTGCTTACCACAATTATGTTTTTAAGAGCCTTAGCTAATGCTGCAATATCGGCCCTAATGGTAGACACACCATCAACTTCTATCACACTCTTAACTTTCTTACTAGAGCCTCTAACATTTGACCATTGACAAGTGTAGGTTGATATTCTCTCTAAAATCTCATAAGCTTTATTAAAGGTTTTTGCCAAAAGGGCCCCTCCCGCAGAAGCATCAACCATACACTGGGTTGCTATGTTTAACCCATTGTAAAATGTTTCTATTTGAATACAATATGGTAAACAGTGGTGGGGACACTTTCACAAAAGCTCCTTAAACCTATCCCAAGCCTCACTAAAAGTTTCTTCCTCATTCTGCCTAAATCCCACTATCTCACTCCTCAACTTGGCACTTTTAGTTGTTGGAAAATACTTACTAAGAAATTTCTCTATTAGCTCATTCCAACTGCTTATTGATCCTGGAGAAAGAGAATTCAACCACGTTTTTGCTCCATCTTTAAGAGAACAAGGAAATAGGGTTAATCTAAGGGCATCTCTCGAAACTCCTTTGATAACAAATGAATCACTAACTCCTAGAAAAGACTTAAGATGTAAATGGGGGACCTCATATGATAAGCCATGAAATTGGCCAACCATCTGTAACATGTGAAACATGACTGGTTTCATTTCAAAGTTTGTTGCCTCAATAACTGGACATATTATCACTGGATTTAACTCGTCATTATTGGGAAAGCATACGCTCTAATGGCTCTGCCCCTATCAATCGCTACAAGAATAGGATTCTTAGCCTGATTATTTTGCTGTCCATTTTGCTCCAGCGGTGGATTTTGTTGCATCGCACAGTTCGTCTTCGAGATTCACTTGATTTTTTTTTAAAAAAAATCTAATCCGAAGGGGATCGCTCATACACCAAAGTCACACCTACAAAACAAAAAGAAACAATAAAAAAGTTCACGCACCAAATCACCAAAAATATAAAAAAAAAAAATCAATCAAATAAAACAAATTCAAGTCCCCGGCAATGGCGCCAAAAATTTGGTGCAATTATGAAGTGGTTAAAAATATGAGATAAATTAACTCCAGAATACTGTTCAAGTATACACAATCTAGCAGCAAGTGATAAGTATTTATCGTATCCATAGGGTCTTGAAATGCCTACCTCTATTGATTTAATTTTCCTTTTTAGTGATTTCAAATGGTTGGTTAAATTGGTTGGGATTTTAAAATGCTGAAACAAAAGATATGCGAAAGCAGTAAATGGTTACGACTAGAGAAAACGGAATGGAAACTGACACAGGTTAAGACTTCTGTAATTGTTTATAAAGAGTCTCCAACAATTCTTTTGATCCGTCAATCTCATGCAGTATTATAAGCGGGATCCTCCCGGAACTCCGGATTTTTTGGAATATGTTTAAACTCCAATGAAACTCTACCGATCAAGCACTAGGCAACTGGCTATCCCTAACTTAGTCACTGGCGTTCACCAATACAAAATGATCTAGCATGAATTATCGCCACACAACTCCTAAATCATCCCTGAAACTAGGAGAAGCTATACATACCGGCTAGCTAGGCGAGCACATAATGAAATTAAAGATAAAAAATAATTCAAGATGATCATGATCAAATAGAATTTCAAGATTTTATAAATATAACAATCACATAATTCTTAACCTATGCCTACAAAGTAATTAGTTCATGATTGAAAACATAAAATACATTAAAATCACGATAAGCACATCCATAATGCGAAATACACAAGAAATACTAATCCTCTTAGTAATTGGGGGATGAAATGGTTGCTCCAAACCACCAAGAACATGGAAGAACTTTATCTTCTTGAGTGGAATCGCAAATGGTCTTCTTAGATCTCCATTCTGCCGTCAATTCGGCCTTCGCCTGATTGATTCAGTGTCCAAGTCGTGAATGCCTTTATCTTTGACGACTCCCTCATTTTATAAGATGAGGTTTAACCTAATTAGGTTAAATTTGACACGTGGATGGCTCTCCAAGCTTCCTAGATCCAAAAATAACTCAGCTAACACCACTTTATTAAAATGGATAACGAGATGTGACGTGGCAGTTTTGCTCCCAGCTTTGTTGGATCGTGGAAATTGCTCCTCCAAGTCGCTCAACAATATTTTCTACACAAAATAACTTCTAAAGTCCCCATTCATCCAAATGGGTTAAAATATATAATATTCATCTAAAAGCAACCCTATTTAACACAAATGACACACAAAATACTATAGAACTAAGGCCTAAATAACTGCCTTTTGGAGAGTTATTACTAGCTTTACTTCACAAGAAGTAACTACTAAATAGGTATGGACTCTATACTTTTGTAATATATAATTGTTAGTAAACTATTTTTAGATTTGTTGTATGACTATCCTGTAGTTATGGTAGCCAATGATTTGAGTATAGGGTGGTAGTTAGTGCTTCAAGATTGAGTATTGAGTATTGGTTGTTTTGTTCATAAATTATCATAACAATGGGGGTGAGTTGGTTTCTATGTAGGTAAGTGTTATGTTTATTAATCATTGGTTACTTACTAAACTTGGTTAAATTTAGTTGTTTACGTTTGTTATAAGTTTTCATACTTTGGTTGTTTTTGTTTAAAGATGCTATAAGTTCATTACGTGTTCTTTAGTTGTTTGGTTTTGTTTGAAGGTTTATGAGCATGTGGGGGGTGAGTTAGTTTAGCTTTGTTTTTTGAACTTGTTCTTATGTTTGAAACATTGGGTAAGGAAGCAAGATTAGTTCATTTGGTAGTTTATTTTTTATAACCTTCGAAAGTTGAGGGGTGAGTTACTTCTAGCTAGTTCGAGTTTATGTTTCTTAACCTTTGGTTACTTAGCAAAAAGTTGGTAAAGTTTGGTTGTTTATGTTTGTTATAAGTTTTGATGTTATGCTTCTAAAACCTTGATTGTTTTAGCCTTTTTAGTTCCCTTGTTATTGATTTTGAGCATGTGAGGGTAGATAGCTTTGAGGGCATAGAGATTGGAGAAGAAGGAAAGGACCTCGTCCTTGATCTCTTTCTCCCAATCAATCAGAACCCCCTACTGTTTATTTGTCCCCATCATAGAGATTGGAGAAAAAGAAAAGGACTTGTTAAAGATTTTGAGCAAGTTATGTTCATGATTTGACTTTATTACAGATGTTTATTTGTCTTCCATATTCAATGGGCATGTTTTTATAAGTAGTTATAGGTCTTTCATGTGTGATTGGATATTTGCTACTGTTGTTTGAATTGCTAATGTTCTTTTGTAAACACATACATAGTTTTGAATGATTTTAGTGTGGCCTGTTTTGGGGGGAGGGGGGAGAGAGGAGGGGGCGGTTATAAAAAGAAGAGGATATAAAATTTGATCTTTAACTAGATCAGATTCCTTTGCATTATGAGGTGATATGATGGAGTGAGTTCAACATGGGTATTTGAATCTATTAGTAACTAAAATTACTAATTTGTTTTGAGTTGGTCTAGTCTTCCTAGTTTCTAGGAAATAGTTGAGTCAAGTCTAAGTTGCTAATTTTGTGGAGTTAGTGGGATTAGTTGTGGAATCTATTTTTAGATTCAAGTTATGTATTTATATGGAGTTTTCTAGAATGAAATTATCACACTTTCCCATTGTTATCATTTCCCTCTCATTTCCCATTGTTCTCATTTCCTCTCATTAGTTAGAACTACATTGGTATCAGAGCCCCCTATTCTTAAGGGATCTGTGAGTGAGAATCAGTGAAATATCTCCGAGAGAAACTGAGTGATACACCTGTGAGAGTTGTTAGAGATGGAATCCAACAGTCTTTCTTCATTGGCTCCACATGTGATTGATGGTGAAAACTATCAGGCATGGGCTATCAGAATACAAGCCTACATGGAGGGTTGTGATTATTGGGAAGCAATTGAGCAAGACTATGAGATTGCTCCACTTCCTGATAACCCAACAATACATTAGATCAAGACTCACAAGGAGAGGGTCACCAGGAAGGCAAAAGCTCGAGCTTGCCTATATGCAGCTGTGTCTCCCGCCATATTGAACAAAATTATGACCTTGAAGTCAGCAAAGGAGATCTAGGAGTTCCTTAAAAGTGAGTATGAAGGTGATGAGAGGATTAAAGGCATGAAGGTGTTGAACTTGGTGCGAGAATTCGAGAGAATGCAAATGAAGGATTTTGAGTCCATTAAAGAGTACTCAAATAAGTTGATTGAGATTGCTAACAAGGAAAGAGCATTAGGAACCAAATTATCTGACAATAGATTGGTTCAAAAGATTCTAGTTTCAGTATCTGAGAGATATGAAGCAACTATTGCTTCTTTAGAAAATACTAAAGACCTCTCTGAAGGGAATAAAAGTCCCCACGCAGCGGAAGCGCATCGATTGGACCTTACGCCGTATATTAATTAACATTAAAATACCGTTACGAAAACTCAAACAAACTTTAACCAAACTTTAAAGCTGCTGTAAAATTGGTTTAAACATGCTTAAAAATAAATCTAAATTTATTTTCATGCTTTTCTAAAGAAAAGAGGAAGAACCATTACAAACCTTCGTTGTAGACTTGACCGTTCTTCGCCAACGATGCTCCAATGATCAAAACACAGCAGCCGTCTTTGGTATTTCTTCGCTGGAAATTTCTTCTTTGATTGACACAATCACCACAGAGGTTACACCGGTATGTCTCTGAGTCTAGGAGGCAAAAGACTTGTGGGAGTCTTTCTCTAAGAGGGAGGCTAGAGAGAATTCTAGGTCTTGTCTTTCAAGAGTGTCAAGTGTCATGACCAATTAGGTCTAGTGTTCTATTTATAGAAGAGAGGCCATGAATAAAATATTCAATTAAATCAATCTTTTCCATAATTGATTCAATCTTATTCCTTAATTAATCAATCATGATCAATCAATTCCATAATTGATTAATCTTTTCCACAAATGACTAATTACTTCCATAAGTGATTAGATCATTTCCATAAATGATTAATCACTTCCTTAAGTGATTAATTATTTCCATAATTGATTAATTCCCGGTTAATGAATTCTTTAATTAATTAACCACCAATTAAATATCACATATTTAATTCCCGGCCTAGAATTAATTAATTTGTCCAAACACATTTTAGGCCTTAAATTAATTAATTCATTATTTTGAACTCTTTCAAACTTCAATAAATTTATATTTGAACTTTTCAAATATTAATTTCTCTCATAATAATATATCAATATATATTATATTTGTTTCCCTTAATAAATTGAACATTTTCAATTTACATTTATTACTTAGTTGCCTCAAATTACTTTACGAGCTACCAGTGGGACCTAATGGACCTGCAGATCAGAAGCTCCAACGATGTGAGATTAATTGGTCAAACTCATTAACCACATTAATCAATATTCGTTAACTGTGTGTACATTCCACTATAGACTCACAGTTGCACTCTTCTCACTGCAGACATTTTCTGTGTCCACGGATCTAGACCAATATCGACTAGTTAGTCCTTCACGAGTGTCCGTAACACCAGCTGGGTCAAATTACCGTTTTACCCCCGGGTTACCTCTATTTCCTTAAGTACCAATTCTCCTCTAATGAACAACCTGTTTGCGGTCCAACCATCAAACAGAAAACCCTCTCGTGCCATTGAGAGGGTAGGGCCCTTTGTTCAAGACTCGGAGTAACCACTTAAGGGAACACTCATCTGCTTCCCTAAAGTCGGGAAGGAGTGAATTTCATCTTGTACGATTATGTTCCCAGCTCCCCATTCGGTCTTGTCCCCAAAGTGGTAGGCTTATTGAGTCGGCGTATTGGCCACTCTCACCCATACAAATCAAAGGACAATCTCTTATGAGCAGGAGTCCATAATCAACTCAGGATTAAAGTTGTCTAGGTCGTCCTAGTGAAATAGAAAACCGACTAGTTAACGGTGTTATAACCAGTGGTTACTATTTCGCGGTCCGGTCTTATGCAAACTCATTGCATAGGTGTTGGGTTCCTAGAGTGAGCAGAAATATGATATGAAATACTCTAGAATTCCTGTGCAAGTATACACAGTCTGCAACAAGTAATATTATCAATCCAAGGTCTGAATGAGTTTCCACTTTATCTATTTTGTATAACTTTCTAATGGTTTCGAAGATAATAAAGATGTTGGGTTTTATCGGAATTATGCTGAAGCAAAATAAATAACAGAACAACGAGTAAACAAATAGATAGACAGATTAAAGACAGGCGCTGGTTAGGCTTTAGTGATTGTTCTAAGATATGCTCTAGCAATATTATTGATCATGCATTTCTCGCAGTATTATTAGCGGATTCCTCCCGGAACTCCGGATCTTTTGGGATATGTTTCAACCCCAATGAAGAGCGACCGATCAAGCACTAGGCAACTGGCTATCCCTAGCTCAGTCACTGGCGTTCACCAATACATAATGATCGTAGTGTGGAGAATTGCCACACACTCTCTAAAACATCCCTGAAACTAGAGAGAGCTATCCATACCGGCTGGCCAGGCAGGCATAAAATAAGAATAAGCACAACAATTAACCAAAATGCAATAGTCAATTTATTACTAGAGATGAAGCACAGTAATCACATTATTCCTAACCAACAACCTAAGCTACTTAGTTCATAATAAGCATAGGAATACGAATTACAATCTGAGTATGCATGTCCATAACTACAAGTTAATAAAGAAGGTAAACTCCCTACTCAGCTTGCGGTTGATGGTGTTCTTGATAATCTTCAATCTCCCTAACTATTCGGCTTCCAAGGGAAAACATGGAATGACTTTGACTTTGACGGCTACTTCCTTTTATAGAAGGATGGGAGGCTCGAATTAGGTCAACTAGGACACGTGTAAGGCTCTCCTTGATCCTTTATCACGAAAATAACTCAACAGAAGTCGGTTCATAAAGTTGGCTAACGAGCTGTGATGTGGCAGTTTCTGCTCCCAGTTTTGCTGCAGCATAAAATTTGCTCCTTCCAGTCGCTCAGCAGCATAATCTGCACAAAGTGATTTCCAAAGCTTCCATTCTTCCAAATGGGTTAAATCATGTAATATCTCTCTAAAACCAACCCTAATAAGCATAAAAGACACACAAATCCTTATATAAATGAGGCCTAAATAACTACCTTTTGGGCAGTTATCAATAGGATACCCCCACTCGCATGTCTCCTACACGAACGCGTTGGATCGCAGCGTTTGTATCAAATACAAAGTGGGCCGTATCCATAGTGTCACCAGGATAAGGCACCCAGTCTTATCCCTATACTATAGACCCTTTGGGTTGTTTCTTGAACAATGATCCCATATGTCACTACATATAGTTCAAGACTCATATTACAGCCTTGGATGTCTAGTTTATTGGATTAGGGTTATTATTAGGCAAAGACAAATATAAAATAACTAATAACAATTAATGAAAAAATATATCAATATTATTTCATCAATATCCGGTCAACTGTTACATTCACTATCTACGAGTTTTAGGGCATAAAACCCAACACTCTCAAAACTCAAGGTGATAGAAGTAGTTAGTGCTTTGCAAGCACAAGAGCAGAGGAGGTTGATGAGACAAGAAGGAAGCATTGAGGGGGCATTGAAAGCTAGAGTGCAACAGGGAGAAGGTGGAAGATAGAGGAAGGGGAAAGGGAAGAAGGGAAGTGGCAGCAGTAGCTCAGAGTTTGTTTCAAAGGATTCTGTAGAAGATGTCACTTATTAGGGCACATTGAACGATTCTATAAGGAAGCAAAAACTCAACAGCAAGGATGAGCACGTGTTGTAGTACAACGAGAAGAAGATCAACTCTTTGTGGCTACTAGTTTCTCATCAGTAACTCAATGTGATGGTTGGTTGGTTGATAGTGGGTGTACCAATCACATGACAAGTGACAAAGAGTTGTTCAAGGACCTTGACAAGTCATTCAAGTCAAGGGTGAAGATAGGAAACGGTGAGTATCTAGAAGTAAAGGGGAAGGGCACAGTGTCAATAGAGAGGTGTGCTGAAACCAAGTTGATTACTAAAGTGTTGTTTGTCCCTGAAATTGATCAAAACTTGTTAAGTGTTCGTCAATTAGTAGAGAAGGGATTCAAAGTGTTGTTTGAAGAAGGAAAGTGTCTCATTTCTGATTCCAATGGGAATGAGTTGGTCAAAATAAAGATGCAACACAAGAGCTTCTCGTTGGATCCACTCGAGAAGGAGCAGATAGCTTTCAAGTGTCAAGTAAATGACACTGAGTTATGGCTGATAACTCTTAGTAAAAGAGTTATTTATCTTATCTTTTAGATTGGATTCTTTAATATGGGGGTAATTGGCTAGCATATTTTGGTGTTTTTCCTCTATAAATCTCATGCTTTGGTCTGAATCATCTTTGAGGAAATAGTTAATATGTTGCTACTGTTTTGAAGGTGAAATGCATTAAATTTGGTGTACTTATAGTGCAGATCCATAAAGCCATTGTGGTAGCAGACTAAAGGCAGCATGTGTAGAGTTGAAGTGATTGAGGAGCTGAAGATGGAATTGCTGGATCAATTCTGGAGCAAAGTTCACACGTGATTCTCACGAGGAAAAAATCAATTCATTAAATGAGGTGGCACTTAGTAGTACAATCAGCTCTTTCATCCAATGGGAGGCTGCCATCTTGCTGAAAAGAAGCTGATGTAGCCCTGAATTCAATGAAGAGAAGAGTATATTTTTTAGGGCAACCACATTTTGTGAGGAGGTATAAAAAGGAGAGGAAGAAACCAAAAGGGAGGACTCATACACAGACATTAAGAGACAGCAGGGTGGAGAAATCGAGAAGGGAAGAGAAGGAGATTCCATAGAAGAAGGAGAAGCTGACATTTGGAAGGAGCATCTTCAACAACCTTTCCATTTCCGGCTACTTCTTCCTTTATTTTTCTTTCTTCTTCTCTTGAACTTTGTGTAGCTGTGTTTTAGTTTTCTTCATGGCTTTTTCTGGTTGTTTTATTTTGTTTTCAGCTTGTAACATGAACTAATCACCTTAAGGTGAGGATTAGGATACTTTTGTATTAATCTAAACATTGGAGTTGAGCTCCTTAGCTTTCTTAATCTGGTTTTGAGGGTGTTTAATGCTGAAGCAAAGATTTCGTCCGGCCAACCATTTCTTTGCATTGTCATCTTTAGTTTTGGGAAAAACAAGGGTGGCTGAATACTCAAAATCACATTAGCTCCTTGTTAGGGTTAGTAGCTAGCTAAGTGAAGGAGTTAGGGATAACACTTCACCTAATGCACATAATACAGCATGTTTAAAATGAAGTGGGTTAATGGGAGTTAATCTGCTATTTTCGGAGATCTGGGAAGATTCTGTGAGAACCTGCTGTGTGGATTGAGAGAGCAAAGTTCTTGCTCCAGCATTCAATGTTTAGAGAGATACAAATAGTTCCTAATCCGAGCCTACTTTATTAACCTTGTTGCAAGTTTCGTTTCATTGAGCATTCTGCATTTACTTGTTTATGTTTGTTTCTGCAATTTATTTTATCAAAGCACCTTAGTTTAGACATTACTAAGATTTTATCGGTTACCATCTTGATTTTGCTAGAAACTAAGTTTGAGCATAGGAACTTTCTTGTTCTAATCCCTGTGGAGACGATATTAATATACTTATCACTTGCTGCTGGCCGTGTATACTTGCACGTGCATTGTGTGGAATTTCATTGAATATTTTAACCCCACCTTACAAGGCAACAAGTTTTTGGCGCCGTTGCCGGGGATTAGTTTGAATTTCACTGTGTTTGAACTTATTTTTGGTAAATTGGAGCTGAAATTGCATTCTAACTTGGCTGTTTGTTACTTTTTCAGGGGTTGGTTTTGTAGTGGTGTATGAACGAGTTTCCTGATCTAGAATTTGAGCTTGACCCTGAGATTGAAAGGACATTTCATAAGAGAAGGAGAGAACAGAGGAATAGGAAAAACTGCATGGACCTACCTCCTCTTTTACCTCCTGCCCACCCGAGAAATCCTCAAGAGCAAGAGAACCCACAACAACCTAACCCTGAAATGGACCGACAAGCTAGAGTAGATAATCCAGCTGAACACCCTGTCCTCCTAGCCAATGATAGGGGAAGAGCCATTAGAGCCTATGCACTCCCTATGTTTGATGAATTAAACCCCGGGATACTTAGGCCAGAAATAGAGGCACCTAATTTTGAAATGAAGCCTGTGATGTTCCAAATGTTACAAACGGTGGGGCAATTTCATGGATTACCTTCAGAGGATCCCCACCTTCATCTAAAATCCTTTTTGGGAGTGAGCGACTCATTTAGGATGCATGGAGTTTCTAAGGATGCACTTAGATTAACTCTTTTTCCTTATTCCTTGAGGGATGGAGCAAAAGCTTGGTTGAATAGTCTTGCTCCAGGATCCATCACTTCTTGGAATGAGTTGGCTGAGAAATTCCTTATCAAGTATTTTCCTCCCACTAGGAATGCTAAACTTAGAGCTGAAATAGTTTCCTTTAGGCAGTTTGAGGATGAATCTTTTAGTGAGGCATGGGATAGATTTAAAGAGTTGTTAAGAAAATGCCCTCACCATGGACTTCCCCATTGTATCCAAATGGAGACTTTCTACAATGGATTGAATCTGAATACACAGAACATGGTTGATGCTTCAGCAAATGGTGCTCTGCTGTCAAAAACTTTTAATGAGGCATATGAAATATTGGAAAGAATTTCAACCAATAGCAGCCAATGGTCTGATGTGAGAAGTGTGGCTGGAAAGAAAGGTAAAGGAATGATGGAGGTAGATACTGTTACTGCTTTCAATGCAAGGTTTGACACCATGGAGAATATGATGAAGAAACTGGCTTTAGGATTTGAAAATTCGAATTTAACTCCTAGTGCAAACAAAAATGTAGCAGCAATCAATATAAGTCAAAATACTCCAGACTCTTGTGTGTATTGTGGAGAAGAGCACACCTTTGAATTTTGCCCCAGCAACCCAGCTTCAGTGTGCTATATTGGGAATCAAAACAATCAGCAAAATAACCCTTATGCTAACACCTATAATCCAGGGTGGAGGAACCATCCTAACTTTTCTTGGAGTGGCCAAGGAATTAATTCGCAAGGCCTCCAAGGACAGCAAAAGATGAATGGTCCACCTGGATTTGGGAAGCAAAATCAGCAGACTATGCCCCAACAAAAGAATTCTGTCAATCAGTCCAACCAAGGAACAAGTTCTCTCGAAAATCTGTTTAAGGAATATATGGCGAGAAATGATGCTGCCATGAGAAACTTGGAGATACAAGTGGGACAATTGGCAAGTGAGATGAAGGCTAGACCCCAAGGAAAATTACCTGCTGATACTGAGGTCCCAAAGAGAGAAGGTAAGGAGCAAGTTCAGGCTATTGAATTGAGGAGTGGTAAACCTCTTGCTGAACCCAAAGTTTTGATCAAGCAAAAGCAGAAAAGTAAAGAGACTGCTGTACAAACAGAAGGTGAGAATATTGCTGAAAAAGATTCAGGAGTTGAAGAGGTTGAAGAGATCCCAAGGACAACACCCATAGAGCCACCTAAGCTAGTCCCGATCTCCATCCCTGAGTTTAAACCACCTCCACCACCTTTTCCCCAAAGATTGAAACAGAAAAATGAAGAAGTGCAATTCAAGAAATTTTTGGAAGTATTGAAGCAACTTCACATAAATATACCCTTGGTTGAGGCTTTGGAACAAATGCCTAATTATGTGAAGTTTCTTAAGGACATCCTAACCAAGAAGAAAAGGTTTGGGGAGTATGAGACTGTCTCTTTAACTGAGGAGTGCAGTGCTATCTTGAAAAATAACTTCCCACCTAAGGTTAAAGATCCTGGTTCTTTTACTATTCCTGTTTCTATAGGTGGTAAAGAGCTAGGGCGAGCTCTATGTGACCTCGGTGCTAGCATAAACCTTATGCCACTATCTATATTCAAGAAATTGGGCATAGGTGAAGCTAGACCCACAACAGTTACATTGCAACTTGCTGATAGGTCCATAACTTACCCGGAAGGAAAGATTGAAGACATCTTGGTTCAAGTGGATAAGTTCATATTCCCAGCCGATTTTATTATTTTGGATTATGAAGCGGACAAGGAGGTCCCTATAATTCTTGGAAGACCATTTTTAGCCACCGGGAGAACTTTAATAGATGTCCAAAAGGGAGAGCTAACCATGAGGGTAAATGACCAAGAAGTGAAATTTAGTGTTTTTGATGCACTGAAATACCCTCTTGATATGGAAGAGTGTTCTGTTATTCAAATCTTGGATGAATTAGTTGAGGAAAAATTTGCTTTGGATTTGAGAGAGCAACACACCCAGGCATTTAGTAAAGTTACAGTAGAAGAGTTAGAGATTACTGGGCTGAAACAAGAGTCAGAAAGTGTTTGGGAAATGCAAAAGTTGAACAAAGTTTTTGAGTTGCTGGATTTAGCTGATAGGAAGATCCCACCTATGCAGCCATCTATAAAGGAACCTCCCAAACTTGAGTTAAAACCATTGCCCATGCATCTGAAATATGCATATTTAGGAGAGAAGGAAACTCTTCCCATAATCATATCAGCAAGTCTAACGCTTGAAAATGAAGGATTGTTGCTTAATTTGCTGAAGCAATATAAGAAAGCAATAGGCTGGACTTTAGCTGATATTCAAGGGATAAGTCCTTCGTTCTGTATGCATAAAATTAATTTGGAAGATGGAAATTTTAAGACAGTGGAACAGCAGAGGAGACTTAACCCAGCTATGAAGGAAGTAGTGAAAAAGGAAATAATCAAGTGGTTAGATGCGGGAATCATCTACCCTATCTCGGATAGCAATTGGGTAAGTCCGGTCCAATGTGTACCCAAGAAGGGAGGCATGACAGTAGTGGTTAATGAAGCTAATGAACTGATTCCCACTAGAACAGTAACTGGTTGGAGGGTGTGCATGGATTACCGAAGGCTTAATAAAGCCACACGTAAAGACCATTTCCCTCTACCGTTTATTGATCAAATGTTGGATCGATTGGCGGGGCATGATTACTATTGTTTTTTAGATGGTTATTCAGGGTATAACCAAATAACTATAGCCCCACAAGACCAAGAAAAAACCACTTTTACATGCCCCTACGGTACATATGCTTTTAGGAGAATGCCTTTTGGGCTCTGCAATGCTCCAGCAACGTTTCAGAGGTGCATGTTGGCTATATTTTCAGATATGATAGAAACCATGATGGAAGTCTTTATGGACGACTTTTCAGTGTTCGGAGAATCCTTTCAGAATTGCTTGGAGAATCTGGGAAAGGTGTTGAAAAGATGCATAGAAACCAATTTGGTCCTAAATTGGGAAAAATGTCATTTCATGGTCAAAGAGGGCATTGTTTTAGGACACAAGGTTTCTAGGAAGGGAATAGAAGTGGATAAAGCTAAAATAGAGATCATCGAGAAATTGGATCCTCCAACTTCAGTAAAGGGTATTAGAAGTTTCTTAGGACATGCCGGCTTTTATAGGAGATTCATTAAGGACTTTTCTAAGATTTCCAAGCCCCTTTGTTTGTTGTTAGAGGCCAATCGACCATTTGAATTTGGAGAGGAGTGTTTGAAGGCATTCAACACCTTGAAGTCTGCATTAGTCACTGCACCTATCGTCTCTAGTCCAAATTGGCAGCTACCCTTTGAATTGATGTGCGATGCAAGTGACTATGCAGTGGGTGCAATGCTTGGGCAAAGGTATGGCAAGATTATTCATCCCATTTACTATGCTAGCAAGACCCTTAATGGAGCACAATTGAATTATACCACCACTGAAAAAGAACTGTTGGCTATAGTATTTTCATTTGAAAAATTTCGGCCATATTTAGTGGGATCTAAGGTTACTGTATTCACAGATCATGCTGCCATTAAGTACTTGCTAGCTAAAAAGGATGCTAAACCAAGGTTGATAAGGTGGGTATTGCTACTACAAGAGTTCGATTTAGAAATTAAAGACAAAAAAGGAACTGAGAACTTAGTAGCAGACCATTTGTCAAGAATTGAGAGAGCAAATGTTATGCTTCCTCAAAATGAGATCAGAGACTCCTTCCCAGATGAGCAGCTTTTAATAGTAGCTCACATTAAGGATATGGAAGCACCTTGGTATGCTGATATTGCTAATTATCTTGCTTGTGGAATTTTGCCCTCTGATTTATCAAAACAACAATTGAAGAAATTTTTGCATGAAGTGCGGTTTTACTTTTGGGATGAGCCTTATGTGTATAGACAATGTGCAGATGGGTTAGTGAGAAGATGTGTATCTCAAGAGGAAGTTCCTGAAATTTTGGAGCACTGTCACACATCACCTTATGGAGGGCATTTTGGTGGTCAAAGGACAGCAGCTAAAGTTTTTCAATCTGGATACTATTGGCCCTCGGTTTTTTAAGGACTCTCATTGGTTTAGCAAAACTTGTGATAGTTGTCAGAGGAAGGGAATTATTGGCTTGAAGGAAGAGATTCCCCTTACCTATATTTTAGAGATAGAGCTCTTCGATGTATGGGGGATCGACTTTATGGGACCCTTCCCACCTTCTTTTGGTAACATATACATTCTCTTAGCGGTTGATTACGTGTCTAAGTGGGTTGAAGCCATTGCTTGCCCCTTAAATGATGCTAAGACAGTGTTGAGATTCCTCCACAAGCACATTTTCACAAGATTTGGCACCCCTCGTGCATTGATAAGTGATGAGGGATCTCACTTTGTTAACCGGTTAATGAGTAGCATGTTGGCCAAATATAACATTAAGCACAAAATTTCCACTCCCTACCACCCCCAAGCCAATGGCCAAGCCGAGATTTCCAATAAGGAGATAAAAGGAATTTTGGAAAGGGTAGTTAGTCCCAATAGAAAAGATTGGTCTCTTAAGCTTGAGGATGCTCTTTGGGCTTATAGGACAGCTTTTAAAACTCCCTTAGGAATGTCTCCTTATAGGCTAGTCTTCGGTAAAGCTTGTCACTTACCTTTAGAATTAGAACACAAAGCTTTTTGGGCTCTTAAGAAATTAAATTTTGATCATGTGGCAGCTGGATCATTGAGGAAGTTGCAATTGGTGGAATTAGAGGAGTTCAGGCAGACTTCCTATGAAAATGCCAAGATGTATAAAGAAAAAACCAAGATATGGCACGATAGGAAAATTTTGCCGAAGCAATTTGAAAAGGGTCAGAAAGTGCTTTTGTTTAACTCCAGACTTAAACTTTTTCCAGGAAAACTTAAGTCTCGTTGGTCTGGTCCTTTTACAGTTTTGGAGGTATTTCCCTACGGAGCAATCATGTTGAAGGATGAAAAAGATGGTAGGGAATTCAAGGTTAATGGTCAGAGAATTAAGCATTATTGGGGAGAAGAAGTTCAAAGAAAGTTAGCTTCTCTCCAATTAGCTGGGGATTGATGTAGTAAAAATTTTGAGGGAGCATTGTGGCTTTAACAGTGGGTTTTCAATTGAGCTCCCGAAGTTGGTTGTTTTTCTTTGAGTTTATTTATTGTTGGTTTAGTTAATTTGTTTTTATTTTATTTCTTTTAATTTCTTGTGTTTCTTGGTTGTAGATTTTTTTTTAAGAAGGCAAGGGTTTTAATATTCATCATCATTTTGGAAAAGAAGTTGATAGGATTGAATTGACTGATTTTTGGAAGAAAGTTGAAAAAGGAAAGAGGAAGTTATGGTGAGGTATAGCACGTGGCTCAAGGCTGACATGAAAGGCATGGGGAAGAGAAATTTGATAAGATGAGTAAAGATTAGGGTTTCCAAAAGGAGTGGTCAAATCGGCAATTAAGGAGAAAAAAGATTTCATTTTAATGCAAGATTTCCCCCCAAAAATCGTATTCGGTTTTTAAGAAAAAAAATCGATAGTGCCTTCATCTTCTTCCTTTTAAAGCTCCCCATAAACCCTTAAGCTTCAGCATATTCCATAGCTAATACCTCTTTTCTTAGAGTGCTAAATCGCCATAATGTCGCCAAGGACAAGAGGAAAAAAATCAGAGGCTCACCAAAGAGAGAGTAGTATTCCAGAGGAAAGCCTCGGCATTGAGCGGTCTGAGGTTGAAGCTCAAGCAAAGAAGAAGGGTAAGAAAAAGCGTGTTGTAGCCAAGGAGCCATCCGTTGTTCAGCATGCAAGCAGAGAGGAGCATGAGCAAGAGCATCCCGTTGATGATGATCATATCCCAGTAGTTGAGCAGCTGAAAAAGAAGAAGAAGAAGGCCAAGCAAGCTGAATATTCCAGCAAAGGTAAGGAAGTCTTAGTTCCGCAACCAGCGCCGGTGGATCGCTTCATCAACGAAGTTGCTAGAGCAAAGTATGAAGCTCTTCTAAGAAGAGGATTTCTGGCAGAACGAGGATTTCAATCTCCATTCAATCAGCTTCCTAGTTTTCTTCAATCTGGAATTACTAATCTCGGTTGGGATATTTTTTGCAAAAAGCCGGAGCCTGCGCGTGTCCAAGTTGTACGAGAATTCTATGCAAATATTGATGAAGAAGGGGGCTTTCAAACGATTGTCAGAGGAGTGCCCGTGGACTGGTCGCCTGAAGCAATCAATGATCTATACCACCTTCCAGACTTCCCTAGAGCCATGTTCAATGAGATGGTAATTGCTCCATCAGAGGAGCAATTAAAAGCTGCTATATCAGAAGTAGGTGTTGAGGGAGCTAGCTGGCAGATGTCTAAGAATCGTGCCCGAACATTCCTAGCCACTTATATGAAACCCGATGCAAATGTGTGGCTGGCGCTGATTCGGAATCGAATTCTCCCAACAACTCACGACTCTACCATTTCAATGGAGCGAGTCCTTCTGACCTTCGCCATAATGAAAAATCTGAGCATTGATTTGGGGAAGATAATTTCTACTGAAATTTTTCTGTGTTTCAGGAAGAAGGTCGGACGGCTATGTTTTCCAAGCACCATAACAGCGCTATGTAAAAGAGCCGGAGTTCCTATCCAAAAAGAAGACGACATCCTTTTTGACAAAGGAATCATTGATGCTGCAAATATGGATAGGCTTAGGAGAGGAGAAGGTCAGCAGAGGCAAGGAGGGCTGATGTCGGGGGTCCATAAGGCTTTGGACCAATTGGACGTGATTTTAAAGAGACTTGAGCACATGGAAGGGCAGCAGCAAGCTTACTGGTTGTATGCCCAACGGAGAGATTCAATTTTGAAGAAGGCAATGCAAGCCAACTTCACTCGGCCGTATCCTCCATTCCCTCCATTTCCAAATGAAGCGCTCGTGCCTTGGATCCCCCACCTTCCAGAAGAGAATCAAGAAGAGAATGAAGAAGAGGTCGATGCAGATCTCAATGTTTGATCAGGGATGTTGTTGAATCCCTTGCTATTTTATGTTTTATGTTATTTTGTGTTTATTGTCTGCTCCTTTAGTTTGTTTCCTTTTTATCTTGTTTTGTGGCTGTCTAATTTAAGATGTATGTGAAAAAGAATATGAATTTAATGAAATATCATATGTTGGGCTGCATTATTGTGTTATGCTTGTGCATGAGTTCTGATTTATAGAAAAAAAAAAGAGAAGAGGTGAATGAGCCTGCTGTATAAAGAATCTATGTATGCGTTGAATGAAAATCTGTTTAGCTTTGCTGGATCAATGATGTCCTTTGCTAGGGCAAAGTAGTAAGCATTGTCTCAATCTTGTTAGTTTGTGTTGCTGCTTTGAATCCCTTAGTTTGCTGTAGATCATTCAAATGTTATTGTTGTTTGTTGTGGCTGAAAATTTGTGCTGGATGAGTGTTCTGAATTGCCCATAGCTTAGAGTATCTTTGTAGCAATATCATCGCTCTTTTGCACAATAAGTCCTTGTGTAGTCCATGATTTTAGAGCCTTACTTATCTCAGCTAGTGTTTTAGGAGAGCTGCCTTCGTTAATCAAGATCTAGCTTTGTCAACTCTCAAGCCTTAAATTCTAGCTTAGAAA
This sequence comes from Luffa acutangula, assembly GCA_036850905.1. Lineage (NCBI taxonomy): Eukaryota > Viridiplantae > Streptophyta > Magnoliopsida > Cucurbitales > Cucurbitaceae > Luffa > Luffa acutangula. The sequence continues at coordinate 7,283,378 of CM072087.1, read as the reverse complement.
TAAGTTTGGGGGTCTCTCCTAGCTAATTTTCTCATTGGGGACAATGAGTAATTTAAGTTTGGGGGTGTGGTGATCCCTTTGAAAAAAAAAAAAAGCAGTAAAATAAGCCCTTGTGAGAGCACTCCTCTTTTCCTTAGAAGATGCACTCAATCCTTTCCAAATAAGAGAATCTATCTTTTTCTTAAGTAGCCGAGTAACCAGAGGCATTTATGATACCCATAGTTTGCCCTTGCGTCAAAAAGTGGCTTAGGAAAAAGAAGATTCCTCTTATAAAAAAAAAAAAAAAAAAAAAATATCTAAGAGAAAGGATGAGTGTAGCCCTGCTAGTTGCATCCCTCCCAGGACTTAGGTGAGCTTCATCATAAAATGTCGCCATTCTGAGGAGCAAGGGGGAAACAACTAATAGGATATCTTTATGGAAAAATGAGTGTTGATCCTTATAAGGTGATGAACCTAGAGGCTAGGGTGCACTTCATCATAAAATGTTGTCATTCCTAGATTAAGGGTTGTGACCTTGGGGACTCTCTTAAGGTATATATATTTATAAAAAAAAAAAAAAAAAAAAAAAAAAGGCTAGAATTAGGTAAAAGGGTTATGGAGGGTAGAGGTTGATTATCGGATTGCATGGTTGGCTTGAGGATTTGGATGCTAGTTGAGTTAGTTTAGGAGCTTGAATCTGTGGATAAACATCTTGGCATGTGCAAAAGAGTGGTGAGCTTGGTGCAGTGTATAAGCTAAGCTAGGGGTAAAAAGTACAGGACAGCATTTAAGTCTTCCAAGAGCCTTTTGTTTGAAGGAAGATTGTGTTGATCTTTTAGTGAGCTTTGGGAGTCAAAAGTGGCAGCGCAAATTTCTTGATTGAGATGATGATATATGTATGATTGGGTTATTGGCAAAGGGTGATGATTTGATCAAGGCTAGCATTACTCGAGGACGAGCAATGATTCAAGTTTGGGGGTTTGATAACTCTTAGTAAAAGAGTTATTTATCTTATCTTTTAGCTTGGATTCTTTAATATGGGGGTAATTGGCTAGCATATTTTGGTGTTTTTCCTCTATAAATCTCATGCTTTGGTCTGAATCATCTTTGAGGAAATAGTTAATATGTTGCTACTGTTTTGAAGGTGAAATGCATTAAATTTGGTGTACTTATAGTGCAGATCCATAAAGCCATTGTGGTAGCAGACTAAAGGCAGCATGTGTAGAGTTGAAGTGATTGAGGAGCTGGAGATGGAATTGCTGGATCAATTCTGGAGCAAAGTTCACACGTGATTCTCACGAGGAAAAAATCAATTCATTAAATGAGGTGGCACTTAGTAGTACAATCAGCTCTTTCATCCAATGGGAGGCTGCCATCTTGCTGAAAAGAAGCTGATGTAGCCCTGAATTCCATGAAGAGAAGAGTATATTTTTTAGGGCAACCACATTTTGTGAGGAGGTATAAAAAGGAGAGGAAGAAACCAAAAGGGAGGACTCATACACAGACATTAAGAGACAGCAGTGTGGAGAAATCGAGAAGGGAAGAGAAGGAGATTCCATAGAAGAAGGAGAAGCTGACATTTGGAAGGAGCATCTTCAACAACCTTTCCATTTCCGGCTACTTCTTCCTTTATTTTTCTTTCTTCTTCTCTTGAACTTTGTGTAGCTGTGTTTTAGTTTTCTTCATGGCTTTTTCTGGTTGTTTTATTTTGTTTTCAGCTTGTAACATGAACTAATCACCTTAAGGTGAGGATTAGGATACTTTTGTATTAATCTAAACATTGGAGTTGAGCTCCTTAGCTTTCTTAATCTGGTTTTGAGGGTGTTTAATGCTGAAGCAAAGATTTCGTCCGGCCAACCATTTCTTTGCATTGTCATCTTTAGTTTTGGGAAAAACAAGGGTGGCTGAATACTCAAAATCACATTAGCTCCTTGTTAGGGTTAGTAGCTAGCTAAGTGAAGGAGTTAGGGATAACACTTCACCTAATGCACATAATACAGCATGTTTAAAATGAAGTGGGTTAATGGGAGTTAATCTGCTATTTTCGGAGATCTGGGAAGATTCTGTGAGAACCTGCTGTGTGGATTGAGAGAGCAAAGTTCTTGCTCCAGCATTCAATGTTTAGAGAGATACAAATAGTTCCTAATCCGAGCCTACTTTATTAACCTTGTTGCAAGTTTCGTTTCATTGAGCATTCTGCATTTACTTGTTTATGTTTGTTTCTGCAATTTATTTTATCAAAGCACCTTAGTTTAGACATTACTAAGATTTTATCGGTTACCATCTTGATTTTGCTAGAAACTAAGTTTGAGCATAGGAACTTTCTTGTTCTAATCCCTGTGGAGACGATATTAATATACTTATCACTTGCTGCTGGCCGTGTATACTTGCACGTGCATTGTGTGGAATTTCATTGAATATTTTAACCCCACCTTACAAGGCAACAATGGCACAAAAGGTTGGGGAATTTTCATCAGAAAGGGTTGCAGTATCTGCAGAAGAATGAGATGGCCGTAAGAGTTCCAATTCTGGAGGAGCTGAAAACAAACTGCAGAGCTTGTTTAATAGGGAAGCAAACAAGGTTGCCTTTCAAGAAGTCACAATGGAAAGCAACCGAGAAGTTGCAGCTCATCCACACTGACTTGTGTGGACCTCAACCAACTCTCTCACTAAATGGTAACAGGTATTTCATTATCTTTATTGATGATTATACCAGAATGTGTTGGATATATTTCATGAAGCATAAATCTGAAGTAGCTGAAGTGTTTCTGAAGTTTAAGAGATGGGTTGAGAATCAAAGTGGCTGTAAGATTCAGGTGGTTAGAACTGATAATGGGACTGGATATACATCGCAAAGGTTCAATTCCTTCTGTGAAGAAGTTGGGATAGATCATCAGCTCACTGCTCCATTTTCAGTTTCAATTCCATATTTTTAGGCTATAACATGGTGTCCAAAGCCTACAAGATCTGTCAACCTCACACAGAGAAGATGGTGATTAGCAGAGATGTTCAGTTTTTGGAAGATGAGGAGTGAGACTGGACAAAAGAAACAGAGGTGAAGCAACGAGAAATCTCTCTAGATCCTGATGAATTAGTTGATGATGCACCAGTTAGAGGGACTAGACTATTGCAGGAGGTGTATGAAAGAAGTAGTGTAGCTACATTAGTGCATGAGTATGATAGAGAAATACAATACATGGGAGCTGGTGCAGAAGCCTGCAGACAGAAAAGTAATTGGAGTCAAATGGGTTTTCAAAACCAAATTGAACCCAGATGGCTCTATGAACAAGCTTAAGGCCAGGTTAGTGGTAAAAGGGTATGCACAAGTCTGGGGAATTGATTTTTCTGAAACTTTTGCACCAGTTGCAAGAATGGACACAATCAGGTTGCTACTGGCTGTGTCAGCCCAGCATGGATGGAAGGTGTATCAGCTAGATGTGAAGTCAGCATTCCTAAATGGAGTGTTAGAAGAAGAGATCTATGTTGAGCAACTAGACGAATTCATCATTCCAGGACATGAGCAGAAGGTTTATTTGTTGAAGAAGGCTCTCTATGGGTTGAAGCAAGCTACTAGGGCATGGTACAACAAGATGGATGATCACTTGTTGAACTTGGATTTTGTGAAGAGTCTGAGTGAATCCACACTCTATGTGAAGAAATCAAGTACTACTATTGCGATTGTATCTCTCTATGTAGATGACTTGCTAGTGACATGAAGTGATGATGTTTAGATAGAGATATTCAAGCAAGAAATGATGAAGGTGTTTGAGATGACTGATCTAGGTCTGATGCATTACTTCCTAGGTATGGAGATTCAGCAAAAGCAGAATGAAATGTTCCTTTGTCAGAAGAAGTATGTAAGAGAGATATTGAAGAGGTTCAATATGGAAGAGTGTAAGAGTGTGAAACTCCAATGATTCAAAAGGAGAAGTTGCAAACGGATGATGGAGAGGAACCGTCGATGAGAATGTGTAAAGAAGTCTAGTTGGATGCCTCATGTATCTCACATCCACTAGGCCTGACATTATGTACACTGTAAGTGTCCTACCTAGATTTCTTCACTGTCCAAGCAAGAATCATATGGTTGTCGGAAAAAGGGTTCTGAGATATCGAAAAGGCACACCATCTTTTGGGATCAAATTTAGTAAAGTTGAAAATTTTGAGTTGCAAGGCTACTCAAATAGTGATTGGGCTGGGTCACTAGATGATATGAAGAGCACCTCTGGCTATTGTTTCACTTTTGGCTCAGGGTGTTTCTCATGGTGTTAAAAAAAACAAGATATAGTGACTCAGTCAACTGCAGAAGCTGAGGTCATTGCAGCGCCGACAACAGTCAACCAAGCTGTTTGGTTGAAGAAATTGATGCATGACTTGCATCTGCAGCAGGAAAAGTGTGTGAAGGTGTTTGTGGATAATCAAGCCACTCTAGCCATTTCATTGAATCCAGTTTTTCATGGAAGGACCAAACATTTTAAAATCAAGTATTATGTTCTGAGAGAGATGCAGAAAGAACGAGAAGTATAGCTGGTACATTGCAGCTCAGAAGAGCAAATGGCTGATATCTTCACTAAGTCTTTTTGTGTGGGTTGTTTTCAAGCTCTTATGAGCAAGTTAGGTGTTTGTAGTATTTGAGTGATGAGGAGAATGTTAGTAACTAAAATTATTAATTTGTTTGGAGTTGGTCTAGTCTTCCAAGTTTCTAGGAAATAGTTGAGTCAAGTCTAAGTTGCTAATTTTGTGGAGTTAGTGGGATCAGTTGTGGAATCTATTTTTAGATTCAAGTTATGTATTTATATGGAGTTTTCTAGAATGAAATTATCACACTTTTCCATTGTTCTCATTTTCCTCTCATTTCTCATTGTTCTCATTTCCTCTCATTAGTTAGAACTACATATTCAGTTTATCTTGTTGGATGCAGATGCTTTATGTGCTTCACCTGATTGCGTAGAATGCCGACTATCGATCTGATTTGATGAATGCATTGGCTGTGCTTTTGTGACCTCTTTTCTAGATGTATTTTTGAGTGCTTGTAGAAAGAAATCATGCAATGTTGTTTTTGTACTTGTCAACAATTTATATGCTTTAGGCTTTCCCCTCCAAAATAGTCTAATAAATTATTACTGATTTCTGTTTTTCCATCCCTTTTTTTTTTTGTCGAGGCTTAGGTCCCTGAGTAGTTTTGTATGGATAGCCACTTGTTTTTGTCTATCTACTAAAGCTCTCGCTACAAATTTTAAGAGTTGGGAAGTGGTTTGTGCTTTTATGGTTTGGTATGTCTGCTGGTTGTTGAATAGAGGCTTGCCAAGCACATGTGGTTAAATCAATATTCCAGGTTTCTTTGTAATTGTTCTTGCACTTGTGATTATAAGGAAATTTTGGCAGTGACCAGTCCTGTAGTTTCTCTGTTCGTTTTTCTTTCTTTCTTTCCTTTTGGGAGGGGGGGGTGTTAAGAGTTTTGACTTTTGAATTTTGATTGAGTTCCCTGCTTTCACCACCAAGGTGCTAGAGTAAAAAAGTCATTAATTTTCAATTGATGTTGAGTTTTTGTGCTGCATGCAACTCATTTGGTCTTGGATGCACCTATTGGGGCTTTAACACTAGTGAACCAAACAATTGATTTTGTATGTGTGGTTCTCAGTGGATTAAATATGTATCCGATAACTGCCCAAAAGGTAGTTATTTAGGCCTCAATTATATAGGGATTTTTGTGTCCTTTATGCCTATTAGGGTTGGTTTTGGATAGATATCACATGTTTTAACCCATTTGGAAGAATGGAAGCATTGGAAATTATTTTTGTGTAGATTATGCTGCTAGGCGACTGGAGGGAGCAAATTCTATGCTGCAGCAAAACTGGGAGTATAAACTGCCACATCACAGCTCGTTAGCCAACTTCATGAACCGACTGTTGTTGAGTTATTCTGGTGATAAAGGATCAAGGAGAGCCTTACACGTGTCCTAGTTGACCTAATTCAAGCCTCCTATCCTTCTATAAAAGGAAGTAGCCGTCAAAGTCAAAGGAATTCCATGTTTTCCATTGGAAGCCGAATAGTATAGAGAAATTGAAGATCATCAAGAACACCATCATCCACAAGCTGATTAAGGAATTTATTTTCTTCATTAACTTGTGATTATGGATATGCCTACTCAGATTGTGATTTGTATTTTCATGCCTATTATGAACTAAGTAGCTAAGGTGTTGGTAGGAATAATGTGATTGTCGTGCTTCATCTTTAATAATATATTGACTATCGCATTTTTGTTAATTGTTGTGCTTATTACCATTTTGTGCCCACATGGCCAGCCGGTGTGAATAGCTCTCTCTAGTTTCAGGGATTATTTAGGGAGTGTGTGGCAGTTATCCACACTACGATCATTGTGTATTGGTGAACGCTAGTGACTGAGCTAGGGATAGCCAGTTGCCTAGTGCTTGATCGGTCGCACTTCATTGGGTTTGAAACATATCCCAAAAGATCTGGAGTTTCGGGAGGAATCCGCAAATAATACTGCGAGAAATGCATGATCAATAATATTGCTAGAGCATCTTTTAAAGCAATCACAAAATCCTACCAGCGCCTGTCTTTAATCTGTCTATCTATTTGTTTACTCGTTGTTCTATCATTTATTTTGCCTCAACATAATTCTTATAAGACCAAATCATTTTACCATCTTTGAAACCATTAGAAAGTTACACAAAATAGGTAGAGTGGAAACTAATTCAGGACTCGGATTGATAATATTACTTGCTGCAGACTGTGTATACTTGCACAGGAATTCTAGAGTCTTTTATACCATATTTTTACTCACTCTAGGAGCCCAACAAGTTTTTGGCGTCGTTGCCGGGGACTTGAATAAATTTTTATCTGATCTATTTTTGTGTATGTGCTTTAGTGGTTTGGTGCTAGAACTTTTTGATTGTTTCTTTCGTTTTTGCAGGTGTGAGTTTGTTGCATGAGCGATTCGCCTGGGGTAAGGTTTGAGCTTGATCCGGAAATTGAAAGGACATTTAGGAATAGAAGGAGGGAGCAGCGCAGAAACCAGATGGAGAACGTGCCACAACTCCCGCAAGTTCTTGAAGGTCCAGCAGCAGCAAACCCCCAGCAGAATCCGTTGCTGCAACAAAACCCGCTGTTTGAGCAAAATGAGCAGCAAAATAATCAGGCTGAGAATCCTATCCTGATAGCGAACGATAGGACCAGAGCCATTCGAGCGTGTGTTGTCCCGATGTTTAATGAGTTGAATCCAGGGATTGCGCGTCCTCAAATCCAAGCGACAAATTTTGAAATGAAACCGGTAATGTTTTAGATGTTGCAAACTGTGGGGCAATTCCATGGTTTGACATCTGAGGACCCTCATTTACATCTTAAGTCTTTTCTAGGAGTTAGTGATTCTTTCGTAATTCAAGGAGTACCTAGAGATGCCCTTAGATTAACTTTGTTCTCGTATTCTCTTAGAGATGGAGCAAAGGCATGGTTAAATTCTTTTGCTCCAGGATCAATTAGAACGTGGGATGAGTTAGCTGGAAATTTTTTGAGTAAATATTTCCCGCCTAATAGAAATGCTAAATTAAGGAGTGAAATAGTATGGTTTAGGCAACTTTAAGATGAGACTTTCAGTGAGGCTTGGGAGAGGTTTAAGGAGCTTTTGCGAAAGTGCCCACACCATGGTTTACCTCATTGTATTCAAATGGAAACATTCTACAATGGTTTAAATGGAGTAACCCGAGGTATGGTCGATGCCTCGGCTGGAGGGGCCCTTTTGGCAAAAACCTTTGATGAAGCTTATGAAATTTTAGAGAGAATATCTATTAATAGTTGTCAGTGGTCGGATGCTAGAGACACAAATAAAAAGGTTAAGAGTGTGTTAGAGGTTGATGGTGTGTCCACCATTAGGGCTGATCTTGCTATGATTGCTAACGCTCTTAAGAATGTGACAGTGATTAGTCATCAACAGCCACCAGCTATGGAGCCTACGATAGTGGTGAACCAAGTCACAGACGAAACATGTGTCTATTGTGGTGAAGACCACAACTACGAGTTTTGCCCCAGCAACCCAGCTTCTGTGTTTTTTGTAGGTAATCAGAGGAACAACCCTTATTCTAACTTCTATAATCCAGGTTGGCACAACCACCCCAACTTCTCATGGGGAGGTCAAGGAAATAACGTACAAGCGCAACAAAAGATGAACCAGCCGGGATTTGCTAAAGCGCAGGTATTGCCCCAGCAGAACAAGCAGACTTTGCCCCAGCAACATTCGGGGAGTTCTCTCGAGGCGATGATGAAAAAATTTATGGCTCGTACAGATGCCGCAATTCAAAGTAATCAAGCTTCGATGAGAGCCCTGAAATTGCAAGTGGGTCAGCTAGCTAGTGAGCTAAAGGCAAGGCCTCAAGGGAAACTTCCATCAGATACTGAACACCCTAGAAGGGAAGGTAAGGAACAGGTAAAGGCAGTAACTCTTAGGAGTGGTAAGCGATTAGAAGAAAGAATTGAGCCTAGTAAAACCCAGGTTATAGATAAAAAAGGTGATAATAATGTTATTGTTGAAAAAGAGTTGGAGTTTGGTCAGGGTGCTAGAGGTAGCAATAAAAATGCTAGAGCATCTGGTTCTGTTCCAGATGTGGAACCACCTTATGTACCGCTCCCACCTTATGTACCACCTCTACCTTTTCCTCAAAGGCAAAAGCCTAAGAATCAGGATGGTAAATTTAGAAAGTTTTTAGAGATTCTTAAGCAATTGCATATAAATATCCCTTTAGTAGAAGCTATTGAGCAAATGCCTAATTATGCTAAATTTCTTAAGGATATTTTGACTAAAAAGAAAAGGTTAGTTGAATTTGAAACTGTATCTCTTATTGAGGAGTGTAGTGTTATTCTTAAGAATGGGCTACCCCCAAGGCTAAGGATCCAGGGTCATTTACCATACCTGTGTCTATAGGTGGAAAAGAATTAGGTAGAGCACTCTGTGATTTAGGCGCAAGCATTAACCTTATGCCTCTTTCGGTCTATCGGAAGTTAGGTATTGGTGAAGCTAGGCCTACCACAGTCACACTCCAATTAGCTGATAGGTCTATCACATATCCAGAGGGTAAAATTGAGGATGTATTAGTAAAAGTGGATAAATTCATATTTCCTGTTGATTTTATTATTTTAGACTATGAGGCTGATAAAGATGTCCCAATTATTCTAGGTCGTCCATTTTTGGCTACTGGTAGGGCGTTAATGGATGTTCAAAAAGGGGAATTAACAATGAGAGTCTATAATGAGGAAGTGAAATTTAATGTCTTTAAAGCCATGAAATATCCAGACAAAATGGAGGATTGTTCCTTCATTAGGATTCTGGAGAGCACAGTTATTGAGACAGCAATACAGGATTCGGCTGATAAGCATTCGAAAAAGCATGGAGAGGTTAGTGTAGAGGATTTTGAAATTTGTTCTTTAGATAGAAAAAATGAAAAAAAAATTATTTAGGTGTGAGGATGTTTTTGACTCTTTAGATTTAGATCAAATGAAAGCTCCTCCTATTAAGCCATCCATGATTGAGGCACCATCTTTAGATTTGAAGCCCTTGTCGGATCATCTAAAGTATGTGTATCTTAGGGAAAGTAAGACATTGCCCATTATTGTTGCATCGGATTTAATGCCAGAGCATGAAGAGGCCTTAATAAAATTGTTGCAGCAATACCGCAAGGCTATAGGTTGGACATTGGCTGATAATCAGGGAATTGACCCATCTTTTTGTATGCACAAAATCACTCTAGAGGAGGGATCCTTTAGGAGTATTGAGCAGCAAAGAAGGCTTAACCCTGCAATGAAAGAGGTTGTTAAAAAGGATGTGATTAAATGGTTGGATGCTGGGATCATTTATCCAATTGCTGATAGCAATTGGGTAAGCCCTGTCCAATGTGTTCCTAAGAAATGAGGTGTCACTGTGGTGAACAACAAAGATAATGAATAAATTCCAACCAGGACAGTAACTGGCTGGAGGGTGTGCATGGATTACAAGAGGCTTAATAAAGCTACCCGAAAGGATCATTCCCCTCTACCATTTATCGACCAGATGTTGGATCGATTGGCTGGTCAGGCCTACTACTGTTTCTTGGATGGTTATTTTGGGTATAATCAGATTACTATTGCTCCTGAGGATCAGGAGAAAACCACATTCACCTGTCCTTATGGGACATTTGCTTTTAGGAGAATGCATTTTGGCCTCTGCAATGCTTCAGCAACATCTCAGAGGTGTATGCTAGCAATTTTTTCTGATATGATTGAGTCCACTGTTGAGGTATTCATGGACGATTTTTCAGTTTTTGGAGGATCATTTCAAGATTGTTTAGATAATTTAGGAAAGGTGTTAAAAAGATGTGAGGATACCCATCTAGTTCTTAATTGGGAAAAATGTCACTTCATGGTGAAGGAGGGCATTGTGTTAGGTCATAGGATTTCTAAAAATGGTCTAGAAGTTGATAGAGCAAAAATAGAGGTGATTGAAAGAGTAGAGCCACCGAATTCAGTGAAGGGAATTCAGAGTTTTTTAGGACATGCTGGATTTTATAGGAGGTTCATAAAGGATTTTTCCAAAATCAGTAAACCTCTTTGTAACTTATTGTGTACTGATCATGTTTTTGATTTTAATGTAGATTGTAGGAAGGCTTTTGAGACTTTAAAAGCTGCTTTAATCTCAACACCCATTCTTTGCGCACCTAATTGGAATTTAACATTCGAGGTAATGTGTGATGCGAGTGATGCTGCGGTAGGTGCAATGCTGGGGCAAAAGCAGAGCAAATTTATCCATCCTATATATTATGCAAGCAAGGTTTTAAATGAAGCACAAGTCAACTATACAACTATTGAAAATGAGTTGTTAGCTGTGGTGTTCGCTTTTGAGAAGTTCCAGCCATATTTGGTTGGATCCAAAGTCAAAATTTTCACGGATCATGCAGCAATAAGGTATCTAATGTCTAAGAAAGATGCAAAGCCTAGACTAATTCGTTGGATTTTACTATTGCAGAAATTCGACTTGGAGATAAAAGACAAGAAGGGATCAGAAAATGTCATTGCAGATTATTTACCGCGTCTTGATCCATCATCATCTTTGCTGGAGCAATCTGCCATCTCCGATTCTTTTCCAGATGAACAACTCTTTGTTGTTGAGGTAAAGGTAGTCAGGGATGTCCCTTGGTATGCTGATATTGCCAACTTTTTGGTAAAGGGAGTCACCCCTATTGACATGGATTGGAGGCAGAAGAAAAAGTTTAAGCACGATGAGAAATTTTTCTATTGGGATGAGCCATTTATGTATAAGCAATGCTCTGACGGTATTATTCGTAGGTGTGTTTCAGGTGCTGAAGCAAAGGAAATCCTGGAGCAATGTCACTCTTCGCCGTATGGAGGTCATTTCAGCGGTCAGAGGACAACTATGAGGATTTTACATTGTGGATTTTTCTGGCCTACGTTATTTAAGGATGCCCATTGGGTCTACAAGCAATGTGATGCTTGCCAAAGGAGAGGAAATTTAGGGCCTAGAGATGAAATGCCTCTTACTTACATTTTAGAAATTGAATTATTCGATGTACGGGGTATTGACTTTATGGGGCCATTTCCCTCTTCTAATGGCAATGTGTTTATCTTATTGGAAGTTGATTATGTGTCCAAGTGGGTGGAGGTCATCGCATGCCATCGGAGTGATGCCAAGACAGTAGCAAGGTTTCTTCAATCGCACATTTTTGCGCGGTTTGGGACACCTAGGGCTCTAGTGAGTGATGAGGGTACACATTTTGTTAATAATATCTTAATTAAGCTTTTAGCTAAGTATGGGATTAAGCATAGGATAGCTACCCCTTATCACCCACAAGCAAATGGTCAAGCTGAAATTAGTAACAGGGAAATTAAAGCTATTTTAGAGAAAGTAGTCCATCCATCTAGAAAGGATTGGTCTTTTAGGTTGGATGAGGCTCTTTGGGCTTATAAGACAGCTTATAAGACTCCTCTGGGTATGTCTCCCTATAGGTTAGTATATGGGAAAGCTTTCCATTTACCATTAGAGCTAGAGCATAAAACATTTTGGGCTATGAAAAAACTGAATTTTGATCTGAGTCGTGCAGGAGCAATAAGAATGCTGCAACTTAATGAACTGGAGGAATTTCGTTAATTTTCTTATGAGAATGCGAAAATGTATAAAGAAAAGACTAAGTTGTGGCATGACAAGAAAATTAAATCTAAAGAGTTTGCCAAGGGTAAAAAAGTTTTGTTTTATAATTCTAGATTAAAATTATTTCCTGGAAAATTAAAATCTAAATGGTCAGGACCATTTATTGTGGTTGAGGTTTTCCCCAATGGAGCAATTACTGTGCAGGACAAAAAAGATGGGAGAGTGTTCAAGGTGAATGGACAGCGTGTGAAGCATTATTGGGGTGAGGAGTTTCGGTCGAAATATCCTTCCCTAAGGTTGGTTGATGATTGAGAGAGCAGGACTTTTGCGAGAGCATTTCACAGAGCAAAATTTTGAGTTCCCAGACTTTGTATTGATTTTATTTTTCGCTGATTTGATTTTAATTTCGGTTAGGTTAGATTTGATTCTGCATGATTTATTAGATTTTATCTTTTAAGTATTTTTATTATTTTTGGTAGTTTAGATTTTATCTATTTTTGATTTGATTTAATTTTATTTTCAGGTTATTTATTTAAATTATCTTTGGATTATCTTTTCATTAGTTAGATTTTGTTTTATTTGGAATTTATTTTAAGTTATTTGAATTTTGTTTAGTTCAAATTAATAAAGATTTTCGCTAATTTATTCGGCTTCAAGAAAGATTAAAAATTGATTTGATTGGTTATTTGGTTTTCTATTTTGAAATTTGAATTTTGTATCAAAGATTCTGCAGGATTAGAAGGTTGTGGCAGCAAGATTATGGCTGGAGCAAAATAATCTGAATTAAAAGGGTTTCCGTTTGAATTTTTTATTTTTACCGTTGGATGTGGCTTTGAATTTTCGCAGGTAAATTTGCATGCATCATCTGGTGAAGCCACGTGTCGCAGAGCAATCATCCGAAGGCTTCAATGATGGACAACACATCAATTTTTACCATGGGCGTTTTGGAATCCACGATTTTACCGTTGCTAGATTCAAATTTTCAGGCTACATTAAACGGTAATATTATTTAATAGGAGCAAATCTTTTCGGTTGAGATTTCAAATTGCTGAAGCCCTATTTATTAGCAACCTCTGGTAAGCACGTTTCACTTCATCTTCTTGATCAAATCTTTGTTGCGTGCATTCTTCTTTCATTCTTTGTATTCTCTGTCAAAACCCCCCTTGCACCTTCAATGGCAAAGACAAGAGTTAGAAAAGAAAGGGAGAGTGAGGAGGAAGAGATACCTGTAACCCCCGAAGTCAGAAAGTGAAAACCAAAAAGAAAAGAACACCGAAGGAGAAAGAAGCTAAAAAAAGAAGATGGCAACAGAGAGCTGAAGAACAAGAAAAAGGCAAGAGAGGATGAGGTTGTTGCAGTAGAAGAGGGAGACCCAAAAGAATCTGATAAACAAAATCCAGAAGAGGATGAGCAGAGAATGGCGGTTACAGAAGAAGCTCGAGAGGAAATTCAGAAGCAACAGAGTGAGGATGTGCAGACAGTGGCCGTAGAGGAAGCAGGCAGAGAGCCAGCTTAGGAGGCTCGTGTTGAGGTTATCATGCCTGAACCTCCGAGACGACGCAACATTAAGCGGAAAGCTGGGCGCGTTCAGGTGATCAGGACTGATACCCCGTCGCCTCCATCATCAGATTCCGAGAAAGAAAAGGCAGAGCGAGAGGAACAAGAGAAAAAAGAGGAAGTTGAAAATAAGGCAAAGGAAGAAGAGGCAAGGAAGGCAGAAGAAGAGCGTTTGCACGAACAAAGAGAAAACAAGGGCAAAGGAATTGCCGAAGCATCGGGTGAGATTGAGGAGCCGAGGGTACCGTTCATTCGCTTCGTCAGCGAACTTGCCAAAGCAAAATATCAAGAGGTACTGAAGCGAGATTTCTTGTTCGAGCGGGGATTTGGCAGTGATTTGCCCAGGTTCTTGGAGTCTGGAATAGTGAGCCTTGGGTGGAGGCAGTTTTGTGCGAAGCCTGATCCTGTCAATGCCAATATCGTTCGGGAATTCTATGCCAATCTTGATATTAAGGATGATTTTGAAGTTATAGTGCGAGGAGTGCCTGTACAATGGAGCCCAGAGGCCATTAATAATTTGTTTGATCTCCAAGACTTTCCACATGCAGTTTTTAATGAGATGATGGTTGCCCCATCGAGCGACCAATTAAGTGCGGCGGTCCGAGAGGTAGGTGTTGAGGGGGCTCAATGGAGGGTGTCGCAGACGCGGAAGCATACATTTCAAGCTGCCTATTTAAAGACTGAAGCTAACACTTGGATGGGCTTCATTAGGCTCCGCTTACTGCCGACAACGCACGACTCTACTATATCTCGGGACAGAGTGTTGCTTGTTTTTGCCATCCTTAGATCAATGAGTATAGATGTTGGAAAAATAATTTCTACTGAGATTGCTGACTGTTGGAGCAAGAAGGTGGGGAAGTTGTTCTTCCTGAACACAATTACTATGCTGTGCAGACAAGCAGGGGTTCCAGTGGATGAGAGTGATGTGATTCTGTTCGATAAGGGGATCATTGATTCACCCAATTTGGTGCGGCTCCAGCGCACGCACGAGATACGACAAGGCGGACTTATCTACGACATTAACACGATTCTAGAACAATTGGCACTTTTGGCCAGTAGGCAGGAGTTTGCTGAAAGGCAAACTTTAACCTTCTGGACCTACGTTAGGAATCATGATGCTAGTTTGAGGAGGGCGCTACAAGAAAAGTTTTCAAAGCCGTATCCAGCCCTCCCTGCATTCCCCGAAGACCTGCTGAACCCCTGGATTCCACCGCCGCCTGCTGAGAAACAAGATGAAGAAGACGATTTGGGTTAGGAAGATTGAAGAGGGATTTGAGTGCACAATCTTTTTCATGAAATATATTGTTTGCTGGCACATTTCTAACCCCATCTTCTTATATGATTGCTTGTCTTGTTTCTTTTTAATTTTTCTGCTTTGAAAAAAATATATCTCTCCTTATGTAATATCTTTTTCTATTTTTTTAATGAAATTTCTGGATGTTTTTCATTCTATATGCACTGAGTAATGCCTAACTTAACTAATTCTCTTCTGAATTTTTGAAGCTTGGACTGGTTACGCTTAGTTAGATTAAGGTATTCTGATCTCCAGAAACCTTTTGCTTGAGCATTTCTTCTAGCCTGGACTGTTGCTGCGACAAAGAAGATTTTGAAGGTAATATTGACTTATATGATCCACTTTAAGCTTAGTTCTAGTCCCACGCTTAGGTTAAAATTCAGATAGAAAAATTTAAGATTGGGGGTATAATTTGCAAAATTAATGATTCATTGGGGATAATGAATAATTCAAGTTTGGGGGACTTTTTGCTACTCCAATTGTTTTGCTCGAGCATTCCTCTCCTTCAAGTAACAATTTGCTAGGTTATTGAGTAACTGGGGACATTTGTGATACCCACAGTTTGTCTTCGCATCAAAAGATGACTTAGGAAATGTGGAAAAAATGAGAAAAATTATTTGTTGAAAAAATTGTGTTGAAAATTTTGCTGAGAAAATTCATGGAGCAAAAATTATTTGTTGAAAAAATTGTGTTGAAAATTTTGCTGAGAAAATTCATGGAGCAAAAGTTTTGAAGGATGAATGATAATCTAGCGGTTTTTCTGTCTCCCAGAACTTAGGTGAGATTCATCATAAAATGTTGTCATCCTGAGGGGCAAGAGATGGAATAACTAAGGACTTTTGAGATTTATAAAGAGTATTGAGCTTAGTTGGTGATGAGCTTGAGGCAGGGGTATACTGCACCATAAAGTGGGTCATCCCATGCTTAAGAGCTTATGACTGTAAGGCTGCTTTAAGTCTGATAAACAAAGAAAATAAACCCCTTTAAAAATATGTTTTGAAATGTCTGATAATGGAGCTAGGTTGTGGTGAGTTCTTAGAATTGAATTGAAAGTGGTGATTATTTGTCCCTGCTGAAGGAATCATTTTGCTGCAGCAGAGCTTGGTTTTGCAGAGTGCTTAGGTAAAGGTCAAAGGTAGTATTGGATTGTCTGATTTAATTAAGCTAATTCTTTGTCTAATGTTTTTAAATTCTTAAGGAAAGGTGAGTTAGTATTGCTCGGGACGCGCAATAGTTCAAGTTTGGGGGTATGATAACTGCCCAAAAGGTAGTTATTTAGGCCTCAATTATATAGGGATTTGTGTGTCCTTTATGCTTATTAGGGTTGGTTTTGGATAGATATCACATGTTTTAACCCATTTGGAAGAATGGAAGCATTGAAAATTATTTTGTGTAGATTATGCTGCTGGGCGACTGGAGGGAGCAAATTCTATGCTGCAGCAAAACTGGGAGCATAAACTGCCACATCACAGCTCGTTAGCCAACTTCATGAACCGACTGTTGTTGAGTTATTCTGGTGATAAAGGATCAAGGAGAGCCTTACACGTGTCCTAGTTGACCTAATTCAAGCCTCCTATCCTTCTATAAAAGGAAGTAGCTGTCAAAGTCAAAGGAATTCCATGTTTTCCCTTGGAAGCCGAATAGTATAGAGAAATTGAAGATCATCAAGAACACCATCATTCGCAAGCTGATTAAGGAGTTTATTTTCTTCATTAACTTGTGATTATGGATATGCCTACTCAGATTGTGATTTGTATTTTCATGCCTATTATGAACTAAGTAGCTAAGGTGTTGGTAGGAATAATGTGATTGTCGTGCTTCATCTTTAGTAATATATTGACTATCGCATTTTGGTTAATTGTTGTGCTTATTACCATTTTATGCTCGCCTGGCCAGCCGGTGTGAATAGCTCTCTCTAGTTTTAGGCATGATTTAGGGAGTGTGTGGCAGTTATCCACACTACGATCATTGTGTATTGGTGAACGCCAGTGACTGAGCTAGGGATAACCAGTTGCCTAGTGCTTGATCGGTCACACTTCATTGGGTTTGAAACATATCCCAAAAGATCCGGAGTTCTGGGAGGAATCTGCTAATAATACTGCGAGAAATGCATGATCAATAATATTGCTAGAGCATCTTTTAGAGCAATCACTAAATCCTACCAGCGCCTGTCTTTAATCTGTCTATCTATTTGTTTACTCGTTCTATCATTTATTTTGCCTCAGCATAATTCTTATAAGACCAAATCATTTTACCATCTTTGAAACCATTAGAAAGTTACACAAAATAGGTAGAGTGGAAACTAATTCAGGACTCGGATTGATAATATTACTTGCTGCAGACTGTGTATACTTGCACAGGAATTCTAGAGTCTTTTATACCATATTTTTACTCACTCTAGGAGCCCAACAGTATCCCTTGTGTTTTCTGTTGTAAAAGAAGAGGTTATAAAAAGACCTCTTTCACCCGTCTTCGATACAAAGAGCAAGGGAGAGCTAGTCCCTGAATGGATTTGTTGCAAGAACTAGTTCCTAAATGGATTTTTGAGAAGTTGGTAATTGAATAATTTCTTTATTTACTTAATTCACTATCATTGGTGTTCACACAATCATATATTTATATATATTTTTGCAGGTGAATGACATGATACCTTACCCACACATGCAAAAGGATCAAAGATGACAACTCAACTACATGACGACTATAATCGTGAACCCTTGGTGAATTTTGTATTTTGTGAACTAATATATGTTATTAGAAATTACATTCAATGAATACTTTACCTTGTATCATTTGTTGAATACTTTATTTTGTAATGTAAATTTATTAAAAAATTTCAATTATGAATGGAAGTTATGGTATTTGATGTGTTATGAATTATTTATTGATTGTGGATTTATTAGCTAAAAATGAGGACTTTAATAATTAATTTAAATGAAATTGAAATATTATTATTAATTAATTTCTAGCATCAAAAAATTATTGTGGGAAAAAAAGCTATATCTTTTATAGGCATGATCAAAAGCAATAAAAAAAATTTAGATAGCAAAAAAGAAATGCTATCAAAAGGTTATTATAATAATTATAGTAATTAAAAAACACTAAATAACTTTTTTATAGCCTAATATTAAAGCTATAAATACTATATTATTGCATTAAAAAAGTGCTATTATGTGTTAAAGATAGCACAATATTTTAGCTATGTAAACATATTATAACTTTAATAAAAAACGCTATAAAAAGTTTTCATAGCGATGTATATGAGCTATTCCTTCATACTCTATTATAGCATCCATTATAGCTATACAAAAACGCTATAAAAAGTCTCAGACTTTTCATAACATGGGCTGTCAGGACTTTTGAAAAAAGCTATAATAGGTCTTTTATAGCTTTTTTTGTTAGCTATTATATCAGTTATATATTGTAGTGTGTGCATGTCTCTTGATTGCTTGTTTATTGACTTGTGAGCCTTGAGGAGTGAGTCATGTTTCTTGCTACTATTCTTCAACCTATGCTTGGTTTTTAGTTTGCCCGAGGACTAGCAAAAGTTTAAGTTTGAGGGTGTTTGATAGCACGCATAACGAGCTATATTTTCCGATATATTTTAGTTAGTCTTTGAGTGGTTTTGGGCCAATTTAATGAACTTTCATGTTCTTTTTGTAGGAATTGATTATTGGAATCAAAATAGAGAAATTCTAGATAATGAGGTGTTCAGGCGCTAAAAAAGAAGCAAAAAAATTTAATAAGGAAAGAATTTGGAGTTGCCCAACCCGAGAAGGCATTAGGCGTGAATCTGCGACAATGTCACGACGCTGTGACAAGAGCGTCTCAACGCTATCGATATTTTCCTAAACGAAATGCTGGATTTTGGGGTAGCATCACGACGCTGTCCATAGTGTTTCGACGTTGTCGACAGATTTTCTATAAATTCAACACTTTCTTGCACGACCAAGGGGAGTCCATTTGGTTAGATTTTAGCCATGATTTCGACTAGAGACCTTTGGTGGGAGCTGAGGCAAAACCAATGAGCGGGAATCAAGTGAGAAGACGTGGAGATCGTGACGGGGACGTGTCGGTTTCGACGAATTCGAGTTTTCCTTTCTCTTTCCCTTACCTCTTGTTGTTTTTATGGCTTTTCTTTCAATTAGTGTTTGTAGTTTCAAGACTATGAATTGCTAGTTGTTTGTCCAGGGTTTGATGTAGTTGTTTTAATTGTTGGATTGATTTTTGGTATGAATGTGTTGTTATTTTATGGATGCAATTTTGTGTAATGCTTTCAATTACCTGATCACTAATTGAATGATTTAAGTGTTGAATCTAACTCAGGAGAGAGGAATTGGCCTAAGACTTACCTTGTTTAAGTGCATGACTAGAGTAGAAATTCTAAGTTTGTGACGTGATTTGGAATATCTCTAGAAGTATAACAAGGACTAAATCGAATAATGTCTTGCATGTTAATGAACTTAGATAGGGATATCAAGTTAGTTATATGCATGAGAATCAATTATACTCGGGAGAGGTAATCGTGATAAAAGTTCCCTTGGCTTGTAGAATTATTGCACACTAAATTCATTCCACTAGTTAATCCTCAATCTTAATCAATAAAATCAATTCCCTAAGAGTCTTTCCATTTGGGTCTCCACTTTTATTTTATGCTTTTTGTCTTTAGATTTATCTTTAATTTTCATTAAGCTTTGCTCCCTAAATAAAATTGAACAAAAGTATTGACGATACTTAATTTGCTAGAAAACCAATCCAGATGACGACACTCGTTTTACACGAAAACACTATATTATTACTTGACTTGTACGCGGTCCGGTCTTATGCAAAGTCATTGCATAGTATACCTCCACTCGCATGTCCCCTACACGAATGCGTTGGATCATTGCGTTTGTATCTAATACAAAGTGAGTCGTATCCATAGTGTCGCCAGGATAAGGTACCCAACATTATCCCTATACTATAGACCCTCTGGGCCGTTTCTTGAACAATGATCCCTGTATGTCTCCACATACAATTCAAGACTCCTCCCACAGCCTAGGATGTTTTGTTTATGGATTAGGGTTATTTATGCAAGATGTACATAATATAGACAATAACTATTTATTGAAAAAACATCAAACAATACTTTATTTATTTTCGGTCAATCGTTACATTTACTATCTATGAGTTTTAGGGCATAAAACCCAACATTGACATATCAAAAAACCAGTCTTTAATAAATATTCACTGTCAAAATTATTTATCTATAAATTATTACCTTATATACCTTATGAAAGTCCGTCACAATATCATCTAGATGTTCCATATCCACCTCAGTTCCCGTTTCGTCTCCACTATTCTCTTTATTTCTATATAGTCCACCATTAGATTGATTGTACTAACTAATTCATTCATTCGTCTAACCATTGTTTCTTGATTCTTTTCTATAGTTTTAAGACGTTCTCCTAAATTAATGCCATCAAAATTTGATGGTTCATCATTTTTCACTAGAATGCTCGTTTTAGAGTGTGGGACTTTCTTTTTTTCTACATTTTCATCCCTCATTTGCAAAGCAACTTCTTCTTCTAGGAATGATGCAAAGTATGACTTTTGAAGCTCCTCTGCAGTTGCCACTAGGGGAACAACCTCCAACTAAAAAATGAAATTATTTACAAAATGTATTATGATATAATTATTCAAAATTGTCTTTTTTTTTTCCTAAGCAAAAGACTACATACTTTTGGAGAAAAAAATTCTTGTACTTCAAGATCTCTCCATTCTGGTTGTAGTTCCGCTGCCCAATTTCCTATCCTGGGAGTTCCACTTCCAAATTCTTCTTGCATATTTATTTGGAGGGGTACTAAGTGTAAGGATGACCTCACTGATAGTGAGCATAGCTAGCTATTTTTCCTTAATTAATTTAGCTAGTCTTTCATGATTTATTGGCCAAATTTTATGCATTTTCATGTTGTATTTGTAGGAAATTAATATTGGAGCCAATTTGATGTTCGGGGGGCGAAAAGAGGTTAAAGAAGGAAAAAGAAATCAAAGAAGAAGAAGTCAAATTAAAGTCAACCGCAGACCAGCGTCGAGACGCTGCCTTTCCTTATTTGATTAGGTGCGAATAGGTCACAGCGTCTCGACGCTGTGTGTTTTTCCATTCTAGATTCTACGATAAGGCGACAGCGTCGAGACACTGTCTCCTTAGCGTCTCGACGCTATGACAAAAATTAAGCCTATTTATAATTTTCGATTAGGGCTGATTGGGGACTTCTTTTTGGACACTCTAGAGCCGTAAAACAGAGCAAATAGACTGATTTGAGGGCTGAAGCAAGTGGAGCAAAGGGGAATTGAAGGCATTGTTCATGGGGATCGTCTCAGGGACGTGTGGTTCTGGCCTACATAGTGTTTAATTTCTTTTATCCCTTATTTTTAGTCAGTTTTTATGCCTGATTCATACTTAGTTTATGTTGTAATAAGGATTATGTGTAGCTAAGTTGAATTCTTAGGGATTGATGTAGCCGTTCGACACGTTATGGATTGATTTTACGGTTTTATGTTATTGATTTCATTTATGCATATTTGTGTCCTTAATGCTTTCAATTTACTGGCCATAAATTGATTGATGTTTGTGCTTGAATCTAACTCGGGAGAGAGGATTTAGCTTAGAAATCATTATGCATAACTAGGATTTAGCTAGAAATCGGGAGATTATAGTTAATTCTAGAAATCGTTAAAAAGGTTATCCTTATGGCCTTGTATGTTTATTGAATTTAGATAGGGATATTGGGTTCAATTGCATGTGGGAGAATCATGTATGCTCAGGAGAGATATGTGTGATTTTAGTTTACCAAGATTTAATAATCATAGCATGTTGTTAATCCATTAATTAATCCATCATCCGAATTGGTGAAATCACATCCCTAAGACCTTTGTTTCCATTGGATTGTCAATTTTTGCATTGTTTTGTGTTTGCTTTAATTTCATTCTCACTTCATTTGGTTCCCTAAATAAAATTGGGCAAGACTATTTTCGGTAATTAAGATTGATTAGAAACCAATCCAGAGGACGAGATTCGAATATCACATTCACTATATTATTACTTGACCCGTACACTTGCGGTAAGCAATTTGCACATCACTCACATGCCCATACTAAAAGAGCATATATAAAACCTCTCATACCAATTCCAATTGAACATTTACTAGTTGTAGCTTTTCTCATATAATCTACTAACATCTCAAAAGCTACTTTGCCCCAAGGATAATTGTTAAATAACTCATCATCATCAATCATAAGTATATGGTCCATCTCCACATTTATAGTATATTGTCTTGGAAGTAAGAAACACACTAAACAATAAAGTAAATGACATTTTCAACATTCCTCATCGGGTGCGTTCTTATACACCTTAAACCCCATATTGAGATATTTTCTACTTACTACATTCTCTCATTCAAAGTAAATATTTCTAAAACGTCCACCGCCTTTAATACTATCTTTGTCAATATGTGGCAAAGTTCCACAATCAAGACTAGTAATCAAGGCAAAATCCCTAAGGCCAAACTTTATAACATTACCTCCTATATTAAAATTAATCTCAAACGACTTCTTAGGTTTGCACTATTTTTGGGTCAGATGAAGCAACAACTGTGATGAAGGTTTTGTGATGGAAAAATCCAGGAAGTGACCAAAACAAGTTTTCCTAAAACCCTCCAACAAACGTTTCCCCAAGTTTGATTTTATCTTCTCCATAACGTCGACTTTGCTGTAAAGATTGATTTTCAGCGGCATTGCCCTCTTACTCTTCAACATTAAGTAAATTTTGTCCTAATAATTATCACCAACAAACGAGAAACTTATTATGAGCTATAAAATAAGTAATTACCAATATAAAATTCACCTCATGTTTATTATGACTTGCCTCCTCTTCATTATGTTCCAAGTCACTAGTTCTCATGTCTACTCCTTTCTTAAAATTGGCCTTTTGATTTTCCCCTTTATCCTTCATTTGAAAGAGAGCATATAAATTCCTCAAGTATTAATTAATCAAAATTGTCTAGTTCAAAAGAATATAACCTCATACCTTTTTTCTCAGTTGTTTTTCTTTAGGAATACTTTTATGATTCTTCTTCTTTGGTTTCGAGCATTCACTTTCTCTATTATTCAAGGAATTATCTCTATCTTTAGTTTTGCTTGATTCTTTTTGTGGTCAAATTATTCATCAACTCATCCATTTCTGCATCACTTTCTTCATTCTCCTCATCCTATCAATCAATCTCATATATTAAATTAATCAACTATCAATGAATGTAATTATATTTATATTCACATTGTACTTTTCATATAACTAACCTCACTATCATCACAAACTGTTTCCTCATCTCCATGTCCAGATTTCTTTTTTGGCTACATTAAACACCAAAACTAGTGTTATCCAATATTTTATTAGATGGTAGATAATTGATTGAAATGGTTTCTAACCATTTTTTCAACTTCATTTTCAACATTCTTAGCATTTTTTTTATGTTTTCCCTTTTTTAAAAAATTATTTGTTTATATCTTTTCTCGTTGCCTCTTTTTATCCCTCAGATGTCGTCGCTTAGTCGTTTGATTCATGGTTTCCTCGGACAGTAAACAAAAAGTACGAGAGGTAGTAAATATCAAGTGTAAACGTTATTTGTTCAATTGTAAAGTGTATGTTTAAGTAAATAACGACATTTGTATGTAAATACTTACTGACAAAGTAAATAGCATGGTGTACCTCATGGTCGCTGTCAAGAGAAATAGGTGATATTTCTCTGTTCGATCTACCTTTAGGTATTATTCCTGCAACCCTAAGTCTCTCACTAGCTCTCCTCGTTAAAGTATCTTTAGTTCTTGCCATATAAGAAACTATATAAATATAACAAACAATTACACCACAATTACAGGAACATAAAGCTAATAAACTGATATCATAAAGCTAATAAATATTTTAAAAATAATAACATAACAAATAATATAAAGTGTTATGAGTGAATTTGGACCTAGCTTTAAGAAAGTCAGAATGATAGAAGCCTAGAGGAGAAACAAGCTCACGGAGGCCCAATGGACCTGAATCAATCTCTAGGGCTGCTCCTTCTCCTAAAAGGAAGGGGAAAACCCTAATTTCAGCTATAAATAGAAGAGGTTCACCCCAAGGTAGGGGGGTGGAAGAAGGAGCTATTTGTTCTCTTCCTCTTAATTTACTTGATTCACTCATAAACTCCTAACTGACTTAAGCATCGGAGTCGGTGTGGCAAGCACCACGCCGGTGCTGCTTAGTTTTCTCTTATTTTACAGGCCACATCGTTCCCATTTAAATAAATTTACCTTGATGTCACGTGAAGGTCAGGTGAGTCCCTTGGCCAAATTTTAGCATCAACAGTTGGCGTCGTCTGTGGGGAGAGGGATTCGAATAACAGATCTTGTGGTTATCAGTACAACTTTATGCCAGTTGAGCTAAGCTCTTGTTTGAAATTAATATTCTTTTTTTAGTTGGATTACTGTGAAAGATCTAGTAAAAGCACATATACAGAGTCCTGAATTCAAAACTAGGATTTGAAGGTGTTGTTTTGGAGGTGCTCTCTTTTCAAAGCCACGAAGTTTGTTGCAATTCCGTTTGAAAACCAGCCGCAATTGAGTATGAATATCTTAAGGCTATTTTTATTTACTTTATCTTAAAGATCTTTAAAATTTGAAATGCAAATTTACTTATTGTAAAGATTCCTTAATCAAATTTGTTTAAATTTTCAAATAATGTACAACCTTTTATTTTGAGAAATTGTACAAAAATTTGTTAGTTATATCAACGTTTACCAATTTTCAATTTTATTTACAATCAATTAGTTTTAAAGATAAATTATGTAGTTATAAATGCAAGGTTGGAAGTGATTCAAATCAAGTTGTAGATTTAAACTTATATGTATATATATATATATATATATATATATATATATGATTTGATTTAAATAAGAAGATTTGATCGCATGAGATTTGATTCTAATTTGATTCTAGATTTTCAAGAAAACTAATTAACTATTTGCCCAAATCAAAATTATTAGTTTGCGTGAGAGTATGTTCAAAAAGACTGAATATATTTGGTTTAATACTTCGAACTCATTGTTTTTATTAGGTTTTCTGCACGATTATTATTATATATATTCTTCAGTGTGATATTCGTGGATGAAATATAAACTTAATCTATATTTCAAATAGAAAATTATGAAATTGCTTGGAATAAATCAAAAGTCAAAATTAAAGTAGACTATTGAAAAGCAAGTTAGTTATTTACTTGCACATAAATTGTCCTATGACATCTTCATATTACAAAGTTTTTTAATTTCTAATTTTGAGTTCAACAATATGGAGTGAGGAATTCAAATTGGTTGAAGATAGCTCAAGAAAGTCTTTATCACTTTATAAGCTCTAGGTAAGTTTTCTACCTGCTCTTATTTATTATCTATTTGTTATTACTCAATTCGTAATTACAAATTTTGATACATTCTTGTTACTTTATTTGTATCTATTGGTTTATTGAATGCAAACTATTCGTAATTTGCAAGATACTCATGACACACTTATGTTTCAATCAATGATTAGTCTTTTTTCCCATATCAACATAATGTTATATACTAACGTTATTTCACGAGGGAACATGACATGCAAAAATCCCAAGCAGCTGGGCCAACAAAATGTCCTTGTAGGAGTGGCATCGTCTACACTCCCAAGGTTCCACGTTGGAGTGGCAACGCCTATACTCCCCGAGGTAGTCGACTTGTAAAAATATCCTTGTAGGAGTGGCAACGCCTATACTCCCAAGGTTCCCCGGTGGAGTGGCAACGCCTATACTCCCCAAGGTAATCGACTTGTAAAAATGTCCTTGTTGGAGTGGCAACGCCTATACTCCCAAGGTTCCCCGATGGAGTGACAACGCCTATACTCCCCGAGGTAATCGGCTTGTAAAAATGTCCTTGTTATAGTGGCAATGCCTATACTCCCAAGGTTCCCCGGTGGAGTGGCAATTCCAATACTCCCCGAGGTAATCGACTTGTAAAAATGTCTTTGTTGGAGTGGCAACGCCTATACTTCCAAGGTTCCCCGGTGGAGTGGCAATGCCTATACTCCCCGAGGTAATGGGCCTGTAAAAATGTCCTTGTTGGAGTGGCAACGCCTATACTCCCCAATGTAAACGACGACTAACGGACCCTCGGGAACGGAGCCGTGTCAATAGAAGAAGGTGCGGGGGCTTCAAAACAGTAAACTATACTTGTAGTTGAGACCAAAACCTAAGATATTTCATACAAGAAAAATGAATTATAAAAAGCTAGAAGAGTCTTTTAGCAAGATAACAAATTGGCACAAGGGAGAATTATACTCTTAAATTGGACGTAAGGTGTTTTGGCTTATATTAACAGGCCACCCCTGAATCTAATTCAAGAGTGGGGGCTTAATGTTATGGGTGAATTTGGACCTAGCTCTAAGAAAGTCAGAATGATATAAGCCTAGAGGAAACAAACCCACGGAGGCACAATGGACCTGAATCAATCTCTAGGGCTACTCCCTCTCCTAAAGGGAGGGGGAAAACCCTAATTTCAGCTATAAATAGAAGAGGTTCACCCCAAGGTTGGGAGACGGAAGGAGGTATTTGTTCTCTTCCTCTTAATTTACTTGCTTCACTCATGAACTCCTAACTAACTTAAGCATCGGAGTCGGTGTGGAAAGCATCACGCCGATGCTGCTTAGTTTTCTCTTATTTTGCAGGCCACGTCTTTCCCATTTAAATAAATTTACATTGATGTCACGTGAAGGTCAGGTGAGTCTCTTGGTCAAATTTTGGCATCAACATAGAGCTAATAAACTGATATCTTAACAAATAAAGTTTATAAATAGGGAGGGAAAGCATTTTGGCATGTTTTTATTTTGATAGAGTAATAGGACATTGGTATTGTGAAATGACTTATGTACCCTCATTTAAAAAAACCCAAATACTCCAAAGTTATCATTACACCAATATTTTTAAGGGTTATTTACTAAAATATGACAAAATGTTGGGTCAAAAAGACATTTAGGATAATTTTACATTTTATAGACAAATAAAACTTTTGGGGGTGTGAAAATATTATTTTATCCTTTAGAGTTAAAACCCTCATTTATATAGATTTTTTTTTAATAAATAATGTACTTTTTTTTACAAAAAAAAAAAACAAATATAGAGGAGTTTTGAAACTAATTCCAAAAGTAGGGTAGCTAAATCGTGTACGCGGGCCGCGAGTTACTTTAATCGTAGGCGATGGTCACGATTCCAGTGGTAAATCGCGTACCGGGAAGGCGACTCCATAGGTAAATCGCGAACCGGGTATGCGATTTCTTTGTTGGCACGCTGACTACGCATTGTTGGCACGATTGAGTAGGGTGATGTGGCGCCAGCAAACTCGCGTACGGTGTACACGATTTCACATTGAACTTGTGTACATGGTACACGATTTTGTTAAGTAAATCCTGTACTATTGGGCTTCTAGAGTGAGTAAAAATAAGATGTAAATAAACTTTAGAACACTGTGTAAGTATACACAATCCGCAACAAGTAATAAGTATTTATCGAATCCAGGGTCTAAATTAGCTCTCACATTATCTATTTTGTATAACTTCTTAATGGTTTCAAAACTGGTTAAAATGATTGATTTTGATAGAAAGCTGAAGCAAAAGAAATGACAGAACAGAAAGTAAACAAATAAGCAGACAGATTAGAAACAGGCATTGGTCAAGATTCAGTAATTGTTTTAAAAGATGCTCTAGCAATATTATTGATTATGCAAAACTCTTGCAGTCTTATTAGCAGATTCCTCCTCGAACTCTAGATTTTTTAGAATGTGTTTCAACTCCAATGATGCACTACCGATCAAGCACTAGACAACTGGCTATCCCTAGCTCAGTCACTGACATTCACCAATACACAATGATCTAGTGTGATTAAATGTCACACACTCCCCAAATCATCCCTGAAACTAGGAAGTGATATTCATACCGGCTGGCCAAGCGGGCACAAAATATTGATGATCACAACAAATAATCAAGATGCATCAAATCAACATATATTGCATAGAGAATTAACAATTACATACTTTCTAACCAACACCTAAAGTAATTTAGTTCATAACACTCATGATAACACACACTACAATCTGAGTATGTGCATCCATAATTACAAAATAATATAAGAAAATACCAATTCCCTTGATCAACTTCGTAATTGATGGTCTTCTTGTAGTCCCTAATCTTCCTCCTCCATTCGGCTCCCAATGATGGAAATGAGAAATGATCTCTTCCCCAAGAGTGGAATGAATTTGACTTGGGTGACTTTTCCCTTTTATAGAGTGAAGACAAGCTTGAAATAGGTTGACCTAGACACGTGGATGGCTTTCCTTGCTCCTTGAATCTGAACATAGCTTAACTAGTTTCAGTTCATTAAATTGGCTAACGAGCTGTGACGTGGCAGTTTTGCTCCTTGCTTTGCTGAAGCACAGATTTTGCTCCCTCAAGTCACTCAGCAATATATTCTACACAAAATAACTTCCAAAGCATCCATTCTTCCAAATGGGTTAGAACATGCAATATTCATCTAAAAGCAACACTATTTAGCACAAATGACACACAAATCATTATAAAACTAAGACCTAAATAACTCCCTTTTGGAGAGTTATCATGTACCATGTATACAATTTTGTGGTCCTACTAACCCTACCACATTCCCTTTCGTGAGCACGCCGCAAACGCCCCCTTAGGTTTTCACCACTAAACAACCTCTCTTGGAACGAAAATCGTCGTGTCGTCCCCCTCCTTGTCACCGCCGCCACTTGCATTTCTGCCATTCTTGACTTTAGGTATACTTTTTTTCTTTTTTCGTATAGGTGATATCGCGCATAGCGAGCTATATTTTCCGATAAATTATAGTTAGTATTTGAGTGATTCTTGGCTATTTTAATGCACTTTAATGTTTATTTTGTAGGAAATTATTTATTAGAGCTAAAACACGAATTTGGAGTTGATCAGGTGTTCGGGATGCCAAAAGAAGCAAAGAAGCTAAGAGGAATCAAATGAGAGACTTAATAAAGTGGGCACATCCGAGAGCTATTGTCGAGACGCTTCTTTCACGGTCCATTACAAAAACAAATAAGTCCATTACAAATTTTAAAGTAACAAAAGTCCATTACAAAATCCATTACAAAGACCATTACAAAATCCATTACTGGATCCATTACAAAGTCCACTACACGAGCTCCATACCTGTAGATGAAATTTAACGAAATCAAATTCAATGTTAATTAGGGGTAGTTGCATAGGTGGCAAATTGGACCATATTAATAGCAAATATAGCACCATTGCAAACTAATTGCAAATATAGCAAAATTAATTGTACAAGACCAAAAAGCTGTTGTCAGATTCTATCCGTGTGTATCACTGATAGACTATGATTATTCAAAGTATATTAGTGTCTATCGCTGATAGACTTCGATTAATCAAAATCTATCAGTGACTATCACTGATAGACTTTGATTAATCAGAGCCTATCAGTGATAGTCACTGATAGATTTTGATTAACCAAAGTTTATCAGCGATAGACACTGATAGAATCTGAATAATCGGAGTCTATCAGTAGACTGATAGATCTGATTAATCAAAGTCTATCGCTGACAAACTCTGATAATCGAAGTCTATCAGATAGACTTGGATAGATTTTTATATATTTGCAATTTTTTTTACATGGTGCTATATTTGCTATTAATTTGGTCCAATTTGCCACCCACTGCAATTTTCCTATTAACTAACTAATATTAATGTTTATAAATGAAATGTGAATCAAAATAAACCTTATTCCTCCATGGGTTGAAGATGAAGTGCCTAAAGAACGCGTTGGACAAGTGCGCTTGTTATGTCCTTCTTGCTTACACAACCCCCGTCGCACTTTTGTACCAGCTTCTTGCCAATCCATCTCATTATGAATTCATGTAGTTTTTGGAATTGACTTTCGTTGCATCACTAGTATTGTGATAGTTTGTATGTTTCATCAACAAAGGGCAAGTGTGCGAAATGAATGTGGTTACTAATGGATTGGAATTGCATAATTCCGTAAAACGGAAGCGTGATTGGGACCAATTCGTAACTAATCTTGTTTAATCTAAAATACCAATACATTGGCAATAATCTTAGAACTATTCTAAATTTATATTAAGGCTAAGCATACAACAATATTAGATCTAAATCTAATTTATATAGAAACAATTTACTTACTCTTGTTGACGACTTAGATTATATACACCAACTATTTGTGAAATGATCACAAACTACTGCGAAATAACATAGTTTTGTTGGTTTTAGATGGCTCTTTAGGATTCACGCCTCCGTTGTCACCTCGATACGATAGGTAGCATGTTTAGAGGAAATTTTTGCAAAATAGCTTGTTTAATGCTTGGGGAGTGAGAAAAAGAATATTTGGCTTGTAAAGGAAAAAAACATTTATTTTATCAAGAAACAAATGTGAGAAAAAGAAGAAAAATATTTTTGTTTAGCTTGTCAGGGTAAAAAGAGCTACCACTAGTGTGATCAGTTAGGTCGTCCAGAGTAAAACTCGGGAAATGTGGTCCCGCATTAGTTGTGTGAAAGGTAGTGCCCCTTAAAAATTATATATATATGCAAGCTTAGGGCCCTTTAGTTGAAAGAAACAAAAGAAAGAAAGAAAAATTCTAAGGTCTCTCTTTGCATCCTTAAACAAGTTAGTTTGTTCCTTTCCTTTAATGCATTATGCTTTTGTCCAATACAGAGGGAAGATGGAATGGGGAATTTTATAAGTCCTTCTTGAACTTTTCAAAACATCTCTATGGAAGACTTAGCTCACATTTTGCATAAGAAAGAATTTGGTTAATTTTAATTTGTCTCTAACTATGCTAGTCTCGCATTTAATTCTCTTCAGTAAAATGTTGATCATGCTTATCTTTGAGAAATTGAGTCCTGAATGTTGCATTGCATAATAATCTCTCTCATAATAACATTAGCTTGCTCGAGGACTAGCAAGGTTTAGCATTAAAAATTTTAAAAAGTCTCTCTTTTTGGGCACTTATGCTTACATCTCATCACAAGCTTGAAAATTGACAAGAAAGCCTATCCTAGGACATCATAATCATGCAAAAGTAGCATCCAGAAAACAACCATATGCAAAATTCAAAGAAAGCTCAAAACTATAGCCCGAACTCAGATGCTCAAGGGCTCCACAAACATGCTAATCCACCCCCAAACTTAAAATATGCATTGTCCTCAATGTATAAAGAAAATAAGGCATAAACAAGCATGAGAAAAATAAAAGAATGACAAGAGTGAATGATACTGGCCTGGAATGATGATGACTTCTTGCTTGAAAGCTTGGAATCTTGAAAGCTTGATAGCAAAGGAGAGGAAGAAAACAAGACCTACAAAACAAAAACAAACAATAAATCAAAAACAAAAGGGAAAACACACTAAACTTACTTGGGTTGCCTCCCATAAGCGCTTGTTTAACGTCATTAGCTCGACGTGTTGCACGTGCTTCAAGGAGGCTTTTGTTCTGTGAATCCAACAGAGGTGCTCTTTCTTGCACCTTTCCTGTAGCCCATGTAAAGCACTTCATCTTTAGAGTCTTCAACTGCTTTAAATATTTCTTTTTCGTTCTTGACTCTAATAGTGAGCTCCCTGCGCTCAATATCTATAATCGCTCGCCCAGTAGCGAGGAATGGTCGTCCTAATATGACAGGCATTGAAGGATTTTCTATCATGTCCATAACATACAAGTCAATAGGGAGGAAAAATCTACCTACTCTTATTAACACATTCTCTACAATACCAACTGGTCTCCACCACAGATTGATCAGCCAATTAGAGCTTTACAGGAGTAGATTTAATCTCACCTATGTCTAACTTCTTACACAAGGACAATGGGATAATATTAATGCTAGCACCTAAATCACATAATGCTCTGAAAGAATAAGTACCAAAACTACAAGGAACAGAAAAACTCCCTGGATCTGCTACTTTTTCAGGTACTTTCTGTTGTACTCTGGTGCTGCATGTGGAAGCAAGATAAACAGTGTCAACCTTCTTTTCTTTTCGCTTCTTTGCTAACCACTCCTTCATGAACCTGTTGTATTGGGGCATCTCTAATGCCTCTGCAAAAGGAATATTAATATTCAGATTCATAAAAGCATTCATAAATTTATCAAATTGAACCTGATTGTTCTTTTTCTTCTTTTTCTTTTTCTTTTCTTTAGGAACCAACAGTGTGGGAGAAGGAATTGATGACCGCAAAGTGCACGGGCCACAAGTAATATAAAACGGAAAGTATTCCGAGTATCGAATCCACAGGGAGGTGAAGCGAAACTTAAGCAATTAATTAAAATTCTCTTGAGCACTGAAAATACTTAGGTGAAATAATATTTAGGGACCAAGCTCATGTGATAAAAAGAATTCGAATTTAAAAAGACTTAATGAAAACAAATTTGATCAATCAAAAATAAAATGTGGAGAAAGAGGTTTTTCTTGAAATGGGAAGAGGGGTCTTGAAAATCAATGATTAGCTAAATACTTGCTATAATTATCCTATCTCATTGCCCAACTAATTATAAACCTAGAATCTCCGTTAATCACATAGGTTCTCCTGTCGGTTTCCCCTAATTGTAATTAATTCATTTTAACAACCTAAGTGTCCTTAGCGCTATTTAAAATCATTAATTATTACGCCCCGATTCATTTTAGGAATCTATGTTTAATCAACTAATCCCGGTGTCACAACGGGCAATTAAACTAGTTGCATGGATTATGATCTATCCTAATTTCTCTCCGTCGAGTTTCCATTAAGAATCGAATCATTACACGATTGGCCAGATTGAGTAAAGCATTAAGCACATCCATACAAATAATTAGAACATGGGCAAGAGACAAGAAATTATAACAATATTTCCACTAACATTTCATTTCAAGACCCCAAATTGGGGTTTAGCTACACATAATATTCACAGTAATTACAAGGGAAAGCATATTAAAAGGCATAAAGGAAAAGGAATTGACCGTCGAAAAACCCCTTGCTGACGCTTGGAGCCCCCGCTGACTACTCCTCGAGCCTCTAGATTGCTCCCCAAAATTCCCCAAAAATTCCCACTAGAAGAACCCTCTCAAAAAGGCTCAAAGCCTTGAGAGGGGCTCCAAAAAAGGAGTCTTAGGAGAGAAAGGAATGAGTGAGTAATGATTGATTGATGATTGATATCAAAATGAGGCACCAAGGGCGCCTATTTATAGGCCTGGAAAAGGGGTAGCGTCGCGACGCTGCCTTGCCAAGCGTCGCGACGCTGCTGCGCACGCGGCTTGGGCAACAAGAAAGGGCAGCGTCGCGACGCTGCCTTGCTAAGCGTCGAGACGCTGTCCAGATTTTCCAGAAAAATCAGCTTCTTTTTGGGCTGATTTTTGGGCCTTCTTCTTCATTTCTCTTGGTGTATTCTTCATGGATGCCTTCTTTGGGCTTCCAAATGCTTCAAACTTTGATTTGGGCTATAATTCCATCAATTTTGGCTATTTTTCTCCCAAAATCATCATTTATGCTCCTAAAGACAAAATAACAAAATTCAATAAATATATTCATTAAAATCACGATTAAAGCACCAAAAAGCTTAATAATTTGAGGCTAAAATAGCGACATTTCTGCTCGCTATCACACCCCCAAACTTAAGCTTTTGCTAGTCCCGAGCAAAATAAATTCTAAAGATGCATGAAATAGAATCGCTCAACCCTCAATGATTTTGGAATTCTTAGGATCGAATGGAAAACATGCAAGTGGAATAAGCAAGCACCGCATACTCTTGAAGAAATCTTAAACTAGTTTGAACTTAAGATTAATGAATAGCATGCTCAAGACTTATCTATTGATTCTTTTACTAACCTAGATTAGTCTTATGGCTTTCTCCATTTGTTTTCCCCCTACACTGGCTAAGAGCCCCTAATACTTTGGAGTCCTTCTATCATGCAAAAAAAAGTAACTAGGGTGCCTGTCATTTTTTTTTCTTTTTTTTTTTTTCATGGGGGAGCAGAATTCTCACATGATTTTTCTTTTTCTCTTCTTTTTCTTTTCTTTTTCTTTTGCTCCTCCCCCAAACTTGCATTTTGATATCTATTGGTACTAGCTTTCACACTACGGTGCAGGGACCCTTAACCCGAATTTTATTCTTGGTTGGCCTAACTGATCACACCGCAGGTAGCTCTTTTTACCCCTA
Source organism: Luffa acutangula (assembly GCA_036850905.1). Lineage (NCBI taxonomy): Eukaryota > Viridiplantae > Streptophyta > Magnoliopsida > Cucurbitales > Cucurbitaceae > Luffa > Luffa acutangula. The sequence goes on along the minus strand of CM072087.1, from coordinate 7,249,108 downwards.
GGTTTTTTTTTTTTTTTTTTTTTTTTTTTTTTTTTTTTTTTTTTTTTTTCTTTTGAGCAAGCAAAAATTCTTTTTCAACAGATTTTCTTTTTCTCACATTTTCTTTTGTTGCTTTTGCTTTTCTCTCAGCAGGCATAAAATTTTTTCCTACCTAGTTCTTTAGAGCAATCAAGCATGAACTTCCTGATATTAGAAACTAAGCCTATCGGGGTGACAACAACTTTGAAAACCATAATAAGAATCTAGATTTTCAAAGACGTCATTAGATAAGACTATTGCATGCTTTAGACATCAAAACTAAGTATCAAAAAATTTTAAAATTTCACAATTTCTGCCGTGCTCCCAGATTCCACAATCATATAAACCTTTTTCTCCCAAAATTTCAAAAATCACATCCTTGGCTATCATGGCTATCTATTCATGCATCTAACAGAATTTGAATATGCTCAACACAGCGGAAGCCTCCCCCCCAAACTTAAACTAAACATTGTCCCCAATGTTTTAAAACAGAAAAGCATAAAGAGAGATACTGAGACTTCCCTGAGCTAGGAGCGCTTCATCCTCTTCCTTTGGATCCATGAAAAATGGGAAATGTGGAATTTTGGGATTTGCTAAGGTGATCCTGCAAAACAAAATTGGATCACGGAGCAAAGAAAATTATTTACCGCAAAAACAACTAACTACTTTAATCCTTGGGTTGCCTCCCAAGCAGCGCTTTCTTTAACGTCTTTAGCTAGACTAGGCTCGGCACGCTTACGGAGGCTCAAAATAAAAATTTTCATCATCCTCCGGGCCCTGCAAGAAATCACGCACCGAATTGCATACTACAAACAGGGGAGAATAAAAACTTTCCCCTGGCCCATCTTCACTAAAGAGATTCTCATAATAACATTTCAGAAAATAATCAGCCGCATCAAATCTCTTTTCTAAATCTCTATTTTCAAAACAATTGTTAACAGAGTCATCAAGCGTTATAATGTCTACTGGTCTAGGATCTATAGGTGGCCTATCAATCATGCCAGTCCATTCATCAGAGAAAATATCTACATGCTCATTAGATCCTTCAGACTCAGAATTAAAAAATGATTCAACTAAGCTATCATATGACTCATCATCAGAAGAATTAAAGAATTCAAGAATTTCAGGATCAGATTCTATACTATGCACAGATTCAAGTTCTTCTGGGTCAGATTCTATTCTATACACATCATCAGGACATGAAAAGAAAGTATTCACATTGTCAGGATTCATGCATTCAGGAATGTCAAGATCAGACTCAATAGATTCACTGTAATCATGGTCAGACTCAAAATTATCTATCGAGCAATCTTTTTTGTGCCTTTTACGTTCGTGCTCAATGTCAGGCAATTCAATATCATCATTAAAATTATCCATTTCAGGCAAATCTAATTCATTTTCAAAGGAAGGTAAATCATCAACTGCAGATCTTTCATTTTCACAAGCAGGCAAGTCTAATTCATTTTCGAAGTCAGGCAGATCCAAATCATTTTCAAACAGAGGATTATCCATATATGCATCATGATCAAAATCCATATTATCAACAAGCATTTCTCCTAGGCCTAGGCCAAGATTATAGTCTACCTCTTCATCATCATCAGTCAAGTATTCAGGCCCAACAGAAAAACATGTATGCAAACTACAAACAGATTCATCTTTGCCAAAAATACTAAACACGACTTTTTCATCATCAATGTTCAAGGTAAGCTTACCTGTATGCACGCTAATCTCGGCCTTACCAGTGGCTAGGAAAGGTCTGCCTAAGATAATTGGCACCTCTTTGTCCTCCTTCATGTCCAGTACCACGAAATCTACAGGGAAGATGAATTTGTTGACTTTCACCAACACGTCCTCCACAACACCCATCGGGTGGGTAATCGATCTATCAGCAAGCTGGAGAGTGACGTCAGTGTCTGTCATACCTGATAAACCAATCTTCCTGTACACAGAGTAGGGCATCAAATTTATACTTGCTCCTAAATCACACAAAGCCCTATCGAAGGATACTTCTCCTATGGTGCAGGGAACAGTAAAACTCCCTGGATCTTTCTGCTTAGAGGGTATCCTACCAGAAATAATGGTACTGCTACTCTCAGATAAATTAAAAACTTCTTTTTTCAGACTTTTCTTTTTAGAAAGCATTTCTTTCATGAATTTTCCATAATTCGGCATATTATACAAAGCTTCTACCAATGGAATATTCACAGTCAACTTTTTAAAAATTTCTAAAAATTTTTGAAATTGTTCATCTAATTTGACATTCTTAAATCTCTGAGGAAAAGGTAACTCCCTGTAATCAAAGGTTGGACATTCGCCCCTCCGCTTGGGTGGGCTAATATGCGAACCTCTGTCATGGTGGTTGCATGGAACCACTTCTTCCTCAGTCATCTTTTCTTTGTCATTCTGCTTCTCTTCTTTTTTACCTGCACAGCTATTAGAAAAATCACATTTTAATTCAATAGAGTTAGGAGGATGTTGGAACCTTTCAGATGAGGTTTTTTGTGCCTCAGCCCCTTCATCTTCATCCCTTCTCTTCTCTTCTTCCTTTTTCTTCTCTGAACTGTCCTCCAGTCTTCTGCCACTTCTCAAAACCACCATCTTACACTGCTCTTTCGGGTTAGGCTCAGTATCGCTTGGAAATTTTCCCTTCTGAAGGGCATTTACTGCTGAAGCAATCTGACCTATCTGCACTTCCATATTCTTTAGAGCTGCGTCGTGGTTGTTTACTGATGTCTGGAGATTTACATTCAATATTCTTTGTTCCTTGATGAATAAAGCCATCATCTCCTCCAGATTATTTTTCTTCTCAGGAGTACTCGTTGATGCAAAACCTGGGGGTGGCTGCAAAACATTCTTCGTATTTGCATATGAGAAGTTCTCGTGATTGCGCAGACTGGGGTGGTAGAAGTTCGGTACTCCTTGAGTATATGATCTATTTCCTATGTATTGAACTTCTTCCACATCTTGACCTTCTTTCTTCGAATGTCCTTCAGCTAAGGTGGAAATGGACTTAACCACCTCAGATGACGTCAATTTGTTGAGTGCATTGGTCAGAGATGCTAGTTGCGCTTTCAGTGAACTTGACTCATCTAATTCATACAATCCAGCCTTCTTTGTAATTGTTCCTCTCTCCGTCGGCCATTGATAACTTGTCGCCGCCATTTCCTCAAGCAGGTCTTTGGCTTCTGTTACTGTTTTTGAAAGAAAACTCCCTCCTGCTGATGTGTCTAGGACTGTCTTCGTGGAGGGGTTTAATCCATTATAGAATAACTGTACCTGAAGCCAATCAGGATATCCATGTTGGGGGCATCGCCTAAGCATTTCCTTATATCTTTCCCACGCTTCGTACAACTGCTCCTCGTCAAGCTGTCTGAATGTTCCAATTTCAGTCCGCAGCTTGGTAGTCTTAGCTGGTGGAAAAAATTTTGTCAGAAAAGCCTGGGCAAGCTCGTCCCAAGTACTGATGCTGCCCGTCTCGACTGATTCGAGCCAATCTTTTGCTTTATCCTGTAGAGAAAATGGAAATAGCCTCAATCTGATCGCGTCGGCCGGAACTCCGTTCATCTTTACCGTCCCACATATTTCTAGGAATGATCGCAGATGAGAGTGAGGATCCTCGGAAGGATGTCCCTTGAACGAGTTATCGCGCGCCATCTGAATCAACCCTGTTTTTAGCTCAAAATTTGTAGCTTGGATGGGGGCGTAAACAATCCCAGAATTTTCGGTAGGAAGAACTGGCTGCAGGAAATCTCTAATTGCTTTGGGAGCTTCTTCTTGGTGGGCCATCGTTTCTGTTAATCTTTTTTCTCTTCTAATGAATTTTAGAGTCCTGTTAATCTCAAGATCTAACGGAAACAGATTAACCACCTTGTTTCTTCGCATGCAATGCTCCCAGATAATGATAAAAAGAACCAAACAAAAATGAAAATAAAATAATATTCACAAAACGATGAAAGAAAAAATATTTACACCTAAATTACTATTTACCCTTTTCTTTTCGATGTCAAGAAAAATTAATTTTTTGCTTAAAAATCAAGCCTCCCCGGCAACGGCGCCAAAAACTTGGTGACCGCAAAGTGCACGGGCCACAAGTAATATAAAACGGAAAGTATTCCGAGTATCGAATCCACAGGGAGGTGAAGCGAAACTTAAGCAATTAATTAAAATTCTCTTGAGCACTGAAAATACTTAGGTGAAATAATATTTAGGGACCAAGCTCATGTGATAAAAAGAATTCGAATTTAAAAAGACTTAATGAAAACAAATTTGATCAATCAAAAATAAAATGTGGAGAAAGAGGTTTTTCTTGAAATGGGAAGAGGGGTCTTGAAAATCAATGATTAGCTAAATACTTGCTATAATTATCCTATCTCATTGCCCAACTAATTATAAACCTAGAATCTCCGTTAATCACATAGGTTCTCCTGTCGGTTTCCCCTAATTGTAATTAATTCATTTTAACAACCTAAGTGTCCTTAGCCCTATTTAAAATCATTAATTATTACGCCCCGATTCATTTTAGGAATCTATGTTTAATCAACTAATCCCGGTGTCACAACGGGCAATTAAACTAGTTGCATGGATTATGATCTATCCTAATTTCTCTCCGTCGAGTTTCCATTAAGAATCGAATCATTACACGATTGGCCAGATTGAGTAAAGCATTAAGCACATCCATACAAATAATTAGAACATGGGCAAGAGACAAGAAATTATAACAATATTTCCACTAACATTTCATTTCAAGACCCCAAATTGGGGTTTAGCTACACATAATATTCACAGTAATTACAAGGGAAAGCATATTAAAAGGCATAAAGGAAAAGGAATTGACCGTCGAAAAAACCCCTTGCTGACGCTTGGAGCCCCCGCTGACTACTCCTCGAGCCTCTAGATTGCTCCCCAAAATTCCCCAAAAATTCCCACTAGAAGAACCCTCTCAAAAAGGCTCAAAGCCTTGAGAGGGGCTCCAAAAAAGGAGTCTTAGGAGAGAAAGGAATGAGTGAGTAATGATTGATTGATGATTGATATCAAAATGAGGCACCAAGGGCGCCTATTTATAGGCCTGGAAAAGGGGTAGCGTCGCGACGCTGCCTTGCCAAGCGTCGCGACGCTGCTGCGCACGCGGCTTGGGCAACAAGAAAGGGCAGCGTCGCGACGCTGCCTTGCTAAGCGTCGAGACGCTGTCCAGATTTTCCAGAAAAATCAGCTTCTTTTTGGGCTGATTTTTGGGCCTTCTTCTTCATTTCTCTTGGTGTATTCTTCATGGATGCCTTCTTTGGGCTTCCAAATGCTTCAAACTTTGATTTGGGCTATAATTCCATCAATTTTGGCTATTTTTCTCCCAAAATCATCATTTATGCTCCTAAAGACAAAATAACAAAATTCAATAAATATATTCATTAAAATCACGATTAAAGCACCAAAAAGCTTAATAATTTGAGGCTAAAATAGCGACATTTCTGCTCGCTATCAGGAATAAGAGGCTCAAGGTTAGGCTGTTCAGCCTCATCAAATGATGTGTCCTCAGCTTCACCTGTAGGCGTTTCATAGTCCTCAGATTCGGGTTCCTCTTCAGATTCTTCCTGGTGCACAGTGATTGCCTTACAATACTCCATCTGAGGTTTTTCTTGTTCAGCTGGGGCCTTACCTTTGTTCATTGTACTTACAACATTCACCAACTGTCCCAGCTGAGTCTCAATGTTCTTTATAGCTGCACTGTGGCCATTCACTGTTGAGTTGATGGCAATGACTGCCTCCTCTAATTTGGTTGTCCTGTTACTAGAATCTGCAATGAAAGCTCCAACAAGATCTTCTAACTTTTTATTATCTTGAGTTTGAGGGGCAAAACCAGGAGGATTAAGAACATTCTTAGTATTAGCATAAGAGAAATTTTCATGGTTCCTATTGTTAGGGTGATAATGTGTAGGTGTAGAGCTATTATTATATCATCTAGAATTAAAATTTGATACATACTGAACCTGCTCAATAGTCTCTTCCTGAGGTCGAGATGCTAAGGCAACAGCTGATTCAATTGACTGTGCACTCCCTGTACCTGAGAATTTCATAAAAGCATTGGCAAGGGAAGTCATCTGGGCTTGGAGTGCACTTACTTTATCAACCTCAAACACTCCAGCAGCAATCTTTTTGGGTGTAGACCGCTCAGATGGCCACTGATAGCTGTTGGTGGCCATATCCTCTAAAAGTGTGCGAGCGTTTTCCACGGTCTTGGACAAGAGAGTCCCACCTGCAGCTGCATCAACAATCGTTTTTGTACTAGGAGTTAAACCATTATAAAATAACTGTACCTGAAGCCAATCGGGGTAACCATGCTGAGGACACTTCCTCAGTAGCTCTTTGAATCGCTCCCAAGCTTCGAACAGCTGCTCATCATATTGTTATTGGAATGTCCCAATCTCGGTCCTCAGCTTGACCGTCTTTGCAGGAGGGAAGAATTTCTTTAAAAAGGCCTGGACCAAAGCATCCCAGGTGGTGATGCTCTCAGGAGTAATAGACTGCAACCAATCTCGTGCTTTATCCTGCAAAGAAAATGGAAATAAACGTAAGCGAATAGCATCCTCAGAGACACCATTAATCTTTACCGTCCCACAAATATCCAAAAATGATTTAAGATGAGAATTTGGATCCTCAGTTGGCGATCCTCTGTATGCACAGTCTCGAGCAATCTGAATGAGACCGGTCTTCCGCTCAAAGTTGTTGGCATTAATCGGTGCATAGACAATTCCCGATTGCTGTCCCTGAAACACAGGCTGAAAATAATCTCTAATAGGCCTAGGCTCCTCAGGTGGATTTTGATCTGCCATTTGAATAATTTCTCTATTTTCCCTTCGAAGCCTAAGAATTGTTCTTTCTATCTCGGGATCAAATGGTGCTACTTCTCTACTATTACGCATGCAAAAATCAAAACTACCCTAAAAAGAAAAGAAAAACAATTATGGAAATAAATAAAGAAAAGAAAACAACTAATTTAAGAATGGAAAATATAATCTAGAAAAGAAAACAAAGTAACCTAATATGGAATGCAAAAAAAAAAATCAATATGGCAAAATGCAATTAGGAAACTAATCTAGGAAAGGAAAAACAAGAACAAATAAGGAAAAGTTTACACAACAAAAAAAAAAAAAACTAACCTAGCAAATCAAATATGGAAAGAAAAACAAATAAGGAAAAAAAATGCAATCAACCTAAAAAAGTACAATACACCCTAAATTAAGATCAAGCAATTTTTCCACAATATCAATCTAGCTAAATGTGCCAATCCCCGGCAACGGCGCCAAAAACTTGATGTGGACTTTTCCTACCGCAAGCGCACGGGTCAAGTAATAATATAGTGAAAGTAAATTCGAATGTCGTCCTCTGGATTGGATTTTTAAGCAAATCAAGTATTGTGAATTATCTTGCCCAATTTTATTTAGGGATCAAAAAGTGATGAATAGGTGATATGAAAACTAACTCAAAGCAAGTAAAAAGTATGCAATTTCAATTGGGGAAACTACTTAGGGAATTGATTTCGCCGATTTCATTTAGGATTGATTTTAAAGAATAAGTTATTATGCACAATGAAATTATGAGCCAAAGACCCTTTAATCACAACTACCTCTCCCGAGTATAATTGATTCTCATGCAAATTAACCAACTTGATATCCCTATCTAAGTTTATTAATATGCAAGGCAATGAGATCTTTTAACCAATTCTAAAGTTAATCTAAAACCGTCAAGAATTAGAAAGTAAACTTTATTCATGCAATCTTGAGCAAGTCTAGATCAAATCCCCTCTCCCGAGCTAGATTCGAAACTTAAATCATCCAACTAATGTTCAATTAATTGAAAGCATTAAATCAAGATTACAAACACAATAACATTGCACAACTTAAACCATAAATCAATCCATAAACTTAATCAACTACATCAATCCCTAAGCTACAAGTTTAGCTACTCATGAATGTAAATACAGGCTCAACTAAACATGTGAAAGCCATAAATCTAACTAAAGAAAGAAAAGGGAAAAGAAAACTCAATGTAGGCCGAGTCCGACGTCCCCGTCACGATCCCCACGAACAATGGGTTGATTTCCAAGTCTCTCCCTTTGTTTTCAGCCTCCAAGTGCTCTGTTCTGCCCTGTTTACGGCTCTCAAAGGTCCCAAATCGAACTCCCTCAAAACCTAGCCGAAAATAAGCTTTTATTCTAATTTTTCGTCTTAGCGTCGCGACGCTGTCTCTTATACGCGCGTTCTGAATAAGGAAAAACGGTAGCGTCGGGACGCTTCCTATCATAGCGTCTCGACGCTGTGAGCTTTACGCGCCTAATCTGATATGGAATGTGAGCGTCGAGACGCTCAAGAGCTACCGTCTCGACGCTAGCCTGCTATTGACCGAGATTTGACTTTTTTCCACTTTTACTCTTTTCATTCCTTTGCATCTTTTCACGCCCTGAGCACCCGATTAACTCTAATATGGCATTATAGCTCCAATCAACCATTTCCTACAAAATAAACAATAAAGCACAATAAAATGGCCCAAACATCATAAAAGACTAGCTAAATTAAATAAGTAAAAGTAGCTAGCTATGCTCGCTATCAGGATCTCACGATGCAACCTAATGGAGGAGACCGTAGGATACGTTGACACGTGTCCTGCTCTCACTTACTATAAAATACTCCCTCGTTCACCTTGATATTGATCCATGCAAACACCATCCGAAGGGGGTCATTCCCTGGGTGACTCAAGGCCAAGCATGGACCTCACGTTGTGAACTTTTGAGGACGTGAGAGCAAAACTTGATTTATGAAAATCTTGTTTATATATATTTCCTCCCACTAAGTATTCTTATAATTATAGGGTCTATCGCTTAGGTAAATTCTGGCTAAATGAATCTATCTAAGTCTATGCCTTATATAACTCTTATATGGAGGTCTTTAATATAATGTATTAGGTGAATTAAACTCTTTTAATTAACCTGGTAACATTGCATGCTAACAGAACTATGGTTAATTCAACTCAAGTTTTGGGTTAGTTCCCAGGTAGTAGGTGTTCCGTAAACCGTCATCTTAAGTACCTCCAGCCTTAGACACAACTTCATCGGTAGAGTTCCCTATAACCATAGTAATGTAAACTCTTTACTCTAAAGAGCTAGGTGAATTAAACTCTTTAAAAAACCTAGTGACATTGCATGCTAACATTTAATTATGATTAATTCAACTCCGGTATTTTGGTTTAGTTCCCAGGTAGGAGGTGTTCCGTAAACCGTCATCTTAAGTACCCCCCAGTCTTAGACAGAACTTAACTTGTCAATTAAAACTATTTTTAATTTTAAGTAAGAATAATTCTAATCCTATTAGAAATATGATCTTAGGTCTAATTAATTTAAAACATTTTAAAATTAATCTAACTTTCCTAAGATACTATGTTTGCATACAATTATTTGTTATAGGTTAACGGATTCTAAATTTTATAACACTTATAAAATTTTAATGAATTAATCCTATAACTTGCTACTATGGTGACATAAATTAACAATCGAATTCTAATTAATTTATAACCATACAAGAACATTTATGACATACATTAATATAACAATTATATTAAACTAAGGGAATGCCATGCTCATTGCATTTTAATTTTCATCCATTTAATATAACACTTTATATTAAACATCTTTGAAAATAGAATTCATACATATTTCATACATTATAACATTTATAATAATAAATAAGCATGAATATGCTTAACCTAAGGTGGGAATTTAAGCTATATGACATTCATAAAGCAAATAAATAACAATTGAACCGGTTAATTTTGGCCCCTAGGATAAAATAAAGAATAAATTACAATAATTATAGCTAAATTATATCCTAAAAGTCATTTTGCAGCTCCAAATACTGGTCTAGATCGCCCGAACCGACCCGAACCAATTCAAACCAGCCACGAAAATCACAAACCGAGCCAAATTCCAACTGAACCAGACCAAATTGGTCCTAGTCCAGATGGAACGTGCGAACCAATCCGTCAGCTAACTTGAACCGCCTGAAACACGTCCTCGCGAAACCCTAACGCGGGCCACACATCGTGATAGTGTCGCGACGCTTGGAATGTTGTGTCTGTTCTTCGTCTTTTTCTTCGATTTTAGCCGTGAATTCAACGTTTTTCATCTCATAAAGAACTTAATCTAGACCCGGACTTACAAGGGACTCGATTTTACATAAAATACCCAAAACACCAGCCCTTACATGATCAAATCACATAAAAAACAGTAAAATCTATGGTCATAAATTAACCTAAACAGTGTTGGGTTTATTGTTCTATAAACTCGTAGTTTGTAAATCATTAAACATATTCTATTTCCAATAAAGACGTTATTGAGGTTATTCAGTAAAAGATGTTATTGAATATGTAAATTGCAAATGATTAACCTAAATCCAATAAACTAAGATCCTTGGCTATAAAATGAATACTCGAACTATATGTAGGGACATATCGTAGGATCAAGTTCAAGTTTACAGTCAAAATAGTCTATAGTGTAAGGATACGGTTGGGTGCCTTATCCTAGAGACACTATGGACGCGACCCACTTTGTATTAAGTACAAACGATGAGATCCTAAATCGTTCATGTGGTGACATGCGAGTAGGGGCGTCCTATGCAATGAGTTTGCATAAGACTGGACCACGAAATAAGTCACTTTCTCTTTATAACGCCGTTTACTGAAGAAACATTAAACCTAGGGTTTAGGTACTACAACATATGACCACCATAAGGTCATTCTTGCCTCCCTTTCATATTCTCTCAACCCAAGAACTCTAGGGAGAAGTTTCTCTCTAGAGTTTTTCCCATTCAAGATTAGGTAGTTCCACAACTACATTCATAGTCTTAGAGTTATAGTGGGGAAGATCAATTGGTTGTATCCTAATTGTTGACGCTCTGTCCAAATCAAGAACGAAGTTCTTGAAATTTAAGAGATGACAACGACGATATGTTTGCTTCTCCCCTTTAGATTAGTTCTAAGGTTGTATGCTTAGCCTTCATAATTGATTTAGAATAGTTTTCTAAATTTTTGCCAATGTATTGGTATTTTGGTAGAAACAAAATTAACTACAAATCGGTCCCAATTCGCTTCCGCAAACAGAATTAGGGAATTCCAATCCTACAATTAGTATCACAGCCGATCGTAGATCTAATCTTGTTTCTCTTAAATTTGCATTGGTTTTTTGGTGGGTAGCCTTTATGCATTTGATGAATGAAAGGTTTGCTAGTAGATGTTTATGGTTTTGGCATTAGTCTTGCAATTTTTTCATTGATTTGATCAATGTAAGGGCTTGATGTTTTGGGCAATTTAATTGCAATTGAGTCTCTAAGTCTGTGTCATTCGTATTTTGATGATTTGCGGCAAAGAATTGAAGAAAATTGGCCAAAAATCGAAGAAAACAGAGGTTGGAAGAATAAGAAAACTGGAAAAACAGAGGCTGGAATTAGAAAAAAAAAGAAGAAGGAAAAGTGTTTCCGCGTCCGTTAGGGCTCAAACTTGAGCGTGAAGCATGTAGAGGTGTGCCGCAAACCAGCTGAACCGTGGGCGATTTTCTGTCTTCAATCAGTGGTTTCTTGGATATGTTGAATTCGTGCGTGTGAGATGAGTCTGGTTCGTAATTTTTACCGATTTTTGACTGGTTCTTTGCATTTTGACGTGGATCAAGCGATTTTTTTATCGATTCCAATGGTTTTTGACAGTTTCAACTGTTTTTGACCGGTTTGAGCTATTTCTTACCACTCTTACTAGGTTTTGGGCCGGTTCAGCATGTTTGGATGTGATTCAAGGCTGGTTCGAGCTGGTTAACGGCTAGATATAAACAATTTTAGATTAATTAGTGTAATTTCTCTATTGTTTTTTGTTCTAAGGATGCCAAAACATGTCTACTTAGCTATTTATTTTTCTTTATGGATGTCATATAGCTTAAAATCCCACTATAGGTAAAGCTTATTCATGCATATTTAATTATAATTGTTATAATATAATTATTATGCATGAATTAATTTTCATGAGTATTTAATATATTTTTTTTATGATTAAGTGGATGAAAATCGAGAAGTATTGAGCATGAAATTACTTTAGTAAAAATAGAAAAAAAATTATATTTATGAAAGTAATTTATGTGCTAATTTATTTTCATGAACTATTAATATAAGTGTTATGTTAATGAATGAAAATGATAATGCATAATTTTAATTTTCTTGGATAATTAATTTAAGGATTAGGTTAATTAAAAGGAAATTAAATTGCTTTGAGCATGACATTACCTTAAATTAATATAATTGTTATATTTTTTTTATGTCATGTATGCTAGTACATGGTTTATAAATTATTTAGAATTTGATTGTTCATTTATTCACCATAGTAGCATGTTATAGGGGTAATTCATTAAAATTTATAAGTGTTATAAAATTAATAAATAGAAACAGTTAACCTATAACAAAGAATTGCATGCAAACATAGGATCTTAGGAAAAATTGATTAATTTTAAAATGTTTAAAATTAATTAGATCTAAGATCTCGTTTCTAATAGGATTAGAATGATTCTTACTTAGAATGAAAAATAGTTTTAATTGACTAAATAGGAAAATCATTACTATGAATATAAGGGAACTCCACCAGTTAAGTTCTGTCTAAGGTTGGGGTACTTAGATGACGGTTTACGAAACACCTCCTACATGGGAACTGATCCGGAATACCGGAGTTGAATTAATCATAGTTAAATGTTAGCATGCAATGTCACTAGGTTTGTTCAAAGAGTTTAATACACCTAGATCTTTAGAGTAAGGACTTTAGATTACTATGGTTATAAGAGAACTATCCCGGTGAAGTTCTGTCTAAGACTGGAGGTATTTAAGATGACAGTTTACGGAACACCTCCTACCTGGGAACTAATCCAAAACATGAGTTGAATTAACCATAGCCATGTGTAAGCATGAAATGTTGCTAGATTTATTAAAAGAAGTTTAATTCACCTGGAACATTGCAGTAAAATCCTCATCGTAAGAGTTATAATAGGATTAGACTTAGATAGATTGACTTAGCCGAACTTATCTAAGTTAAATAACCCTAAAATATGGTAAGACATTTAAGTGGGAGTGTGTCAACGTATCCCTCGATCTCCGCCCTTTGCAAAATCCTCATAGTTGTCCTTTGTCCGCTGAAATGTCCTCCATACGGCGAAGAGTGACAATGCTCCCGGATTTCCTTTGCTTCATCACCTGAAACACATATTCGAATAACACCATTAAAGCATTGCTTATACATAAATGGCTCGTCCCAATAGAAAAATTTTGCAACATGCTTAAACTTTTTCACCTTCCTCCAATCCATATCATTAGGAGTAACTCCTTTTACCAAAAAGTTGCCAATATCAGCATACCAAGGGATATCCTTGGATACCTTTACATTAACAACAAAGAGCTGCTCATCTAGAAAAGAGTCTGAAACGACAGATTGCTCCAACATAGATGATGTCGGATCAAGACGAGACAAATGATCTGCAATAACATTCTCTGATCCCTTCTTGTCCTTTATCTCTAAGTTGAACTCCTGCAATAAAAAAACCCAATGAATCAATCTAGGCTTTGCATCTTTTTTAGACATTAAGTACCTTATTGTTGCATGATCCGTGAAAATCGTCACTTTGGTTCCATCCAAATATGGATGGAATTTCTCAAAGTCAAACACAACTACTAACAACTCCTTTTCAGTAGTTATATAGTTGATATGTGTCTCATTCACAACCCTGCTTGCATAATAAATAGGATGGATAATTTTTCCTTGTTTTTGCCCCAGCATTGCACCTACTGCAACATCACTCGCATCACACATTACCTCAGATGGTAAACTCCAGTTAGGTGCACCAAGAATGGGGGCTGAGACTAAAGCAGCCTTAAAAGTCTCAAAAGCCTTCCTACAATCTGTATTAAAGTAAAAAATACGATCAACACACAACAAGTTACAAAGAGGTTTACTAATTTTGGAAAAATCCTTTATGAACCTTCTATAAAATCCAACATTACCTAAAAAACTTTGAATCCCTTTTACTGAATTCGGTGGTTCTAATTTCTCAATAACCTCCATTTTTGCTCGAACAATTTCTAGACCTTTCTTTGAGATTTTATGACCTAAAACTATGCCCTCCTTCACCATGAAGTGGAATTTCTCCTAATTAAGAACTAGATGGGTTTCCTCACATCTCTTTAACACCTTACCTAAATTATTCAAACAATGCTGAAAAGACCCTCCAAAAACTGAAAAATCGTCCATAAATACCTCAACAGTGGACTCAATCGTATCAGGAAAAATTGGTAACATACATCGCTGAAATGTTGCTGGAGCATTGCAAAGGCCAAAAGGCATCTGCCGAAAAGCAAACGTCCCATAAGGGCAGGTGAAAGTGGTTTTTTCCTGATCCTTAGGAACAATGGTAATCTGATTATACCCAGAATAACCATCTAAGAAACAATAGTAGGTCTGACCAGCCAATCTATCCAACATCTGGTCAATAAATGGTAGAGGGAAGTGGTCCTTACGGGTGGCTTTGTAAAGCCTTCTGTAATCCATGCAAACCCTCCAGTCAGTTACTGTCCTGGTTGGGATCAACTCATTGTCTTTGTTAGACACCACCGTCACACCTCCTTTCTTTGGAGCACATTGGACAGAGCTTACCCAGTTGCTATCTATAATTGGTTACATAATCTCAGCATCCAACCATTTAATCGCCTTCTTCTTAACAACCTCTTACATTGCAGGGTTAAGCCTTCTTTGTTGCTCAATATTGCTAACGGATCCCTCCTCTAGAGTGATTTTATGCATACAGAAAGACAGGTTAATTCCCTGAATGTCAGCCAATGTCCAATCTATTGCTTTACGACATTGCTGCAACAACTTTATTAAGACTTCTTCATCCTCCGACATTAAATATGATGTAACAATAATGGGCAACATCTCATCCTCCCCAAGATACACATACTTTAGATGATCCGACAAGGGCTTTAAATCTAAAGTGGGTGCCTTAATCAGGGATGACTTAATAGGAGGAGCCTTCCTTTCATCCAAATCTAAAGACTCAAAAACATCCTCACACCTAGACACTTCTTTTTCACTTTTTCTTTCTAAAGAACAAACTTCTAAATCCTCTACACTAATTTCTCCATGGTCTTCCAAATGCTTACTTGTCAAATCCTCCATTGTTTTCTCAACAATTGTGTTCTCCAAAATCCTAATGAAAGAACAATCTTCCACTTCGTCTAGACATGGCCTTAAAAACATTGAACTTTACTTCCTCATCATAAACCCTCACTGTTAGTTCCCCTGTTTGAACATCTATCAATGCTCTACTAGTAGCCAAAAATAAACGACCGAGAATAATTGAGACATCTTTGTCTGCCTCATAATCCATGATAATAAAATCGACAGGAAATATGAATTTATCTACTTTCACTAAGACATCCTAAATTTTACCCTTAGGATATGCAATAAACCTATCAGCTAGTTAAAGTGTGATTGTGGTAGGCCTAGCTTCACCAATACTTAACTTTCGATAAACCGGAAGAGGCATAAGGTTAATACTTGCACCTAAATCACAAAGTGCTCTACCTAACCCTTTTCCACCAATGGAGACAGGAATAGTAAATGATCCTGGGTCCATATGTTGGGTTTTATGTCCTAAAATTCGTACATAGTGAATGTAAACAAATTGTATACTTGTTTCAATAAAGTGTTATTGAGTTTCTACAACAAAGTGTTATTGTTAAAAATTGCACAATTTGACCCAAATCCAATAAACTAAGATCCAAGGTTGTTTACATGTGACTTAAACTAGTATGTGGGGACATATGGGGATCAGTGTTCAAGTAACAACCTAAAACGTCTATAGTACAGGGATAAGACTTGGTACCTTATCCTGATAACACTATGAGATACGACCCGCTATGTATTTGATACAGACACATTGATCCAAAGCGTCCATCTAGTAGACATGCAAGCGGGGGTATCCTATGCAATGAGTTTGCATAAGACCGAACCATGAAATAGTAAACCACTGGATATAACACCGGTAACTAGTTAGGTTACTGTTTCATTAGGATGACCTAGGTAACTCAGTCTTAATCTTGAGTGTGTCATAAACTCCTTCTCATGTGGGATTGTCCTTTGGTTAGCATGGGTGAGAGTTGCCAATACACCGACTCAATATGCCTTCCTTTTTGGGGACAAGACCGAGTGGGAGGCTAGGGACATGACAACACAAGAAGGAATTCACTCCTTCACACTTCTAGGAGAAGTAGATGAGTGTTCCCTAAAGTGGTGACTCTGGGACTTGAACAAAGGGATCCTGCCCTCTCACTGGCCCGAGAGGGACTTTCTGTTTATTGGTTGGACCATAAACAGGTTGTTCATTAGAGGAGCATTGGTACTTAAGGAGACAGATGTAACACAGGGGTATAACGGTAATTTGATCCAGCAGTGATAATGAACACTTGTGAAGGATTGACTTACCGGTATAGGTCTATATTCGAGGACACAAAAATCTTCTGCAGTGAGTACAGTTCAGTTGTGGGTCTTTAGTGGAATGACCCACAATTAATGAATATTGGTTAACCTTATTAATGAGTTTAATCGGTTAACCTCATATCATTGGAGCTTCTGATCTGTAGGTCCATTAGGTCCCTGCTAGATCGTAAAGAGTAATTAGGAACAATTATATCTTAATAAAATTTTAATAGTTCAAATTCATATTGTACAATGATACATTAAAATGTAAAGTCTAATTTGAAATTAAACTTTATTATTATGACACTACAACAATTCTGGGCTACGATGTCGGTTTACATTTTTACAACAATGACAGATTGATTCAAAGATAACGGATTACTAAAAAGTTGCTATTTTTTTAAAAAAAAAATCGGAAATTTTTGGAAATTTGACCTACGATAACAGTTTCGGCCCGTGATGAAAGAATAGCCTTCCATGTCGGTTTAAAACCGCCATTATAAGTGTTTTAAACTTTGGCGCGAAAATAGTTACCAACGATCACGGTTACAAACCGTTATGAAAGACTACATAATGATCACAGTTTTTGGTCGTCATGTCAGGTAATTTAAAAATGGCGCCGTGTTTTTCGGGGTTTGACGGGAACTTTTTCGGAAAATTGTTAACAAAGATCACGGTTTCAAACCGTGATGAAAGGTATTTAATAATGTTGGGTTTTGCCCGTCATGTAAGGTAATTTAAAAAAAGGCGCCGTGTTTTTCGCGGTTTGACGGAATGTTTTCGGAAAGTCGTTAACTAAGATCACGGTTTTAAACCGTTATGAAAGCGTTGCCTTTAATGACGGTGTCTGCCCGTCATGAAAAGTAATTAAAAAAAGCGCGCGAATGCTTTTTGAAATGACGTCGTTTTGCCTTAGTCAAAACAACGTCATTTTGCCTTAGTCAAAACGACGTCATTTTGGTTAATGATATTAAAACGACACCGTGTTCTTTAGTCAAAACGGCGTCGTTTTGATTAAGGAGATCAAAACGACGTCGTTTTGATTTAGTAATTCTTTTGGGATTAGGGCAAACGATCGTCGTTGTCTTTTGACTGAGGAAGGGCTCGATCTCGTCCCACATTCCGTCGTCTTCTTCCTTCGATTTGGCCTCTCATTCAATCGTTTGTCACAGTAATCAGTTGAAGGCAACGACGAATTGAAGCAATCGACGACGGTCTGAAGCAGTCGGCGGTGGTCTGAAGCAGTCGACGGTGGATTTCAACCATTCGGTGCGTTGGACAGCGGTGGGACGAAGCAGTCAACGGCATAACGGCGATAGACGGCGGTAACGGCGATAGACGACGTCATTCACTGTGACAAGTAAGTTTTATAGCTAAACGACATAATCAATCACATATTATTATTTTGGCAAAACAAAACATTGAAACACTGCCTTCTTTGTTGTTTTTTGAACACCGCAATATTTTTGAAGTTTCTCAACAAAGGACCACCAGTTTTACCTGTAAAAGAAATTGTAGCTAGCGTTTGTTTCCAAAGACCGTTCAGTATGCATATGATGTAGTTGCCAATAATTTGATGAACATTCAAGTTTCGCAATATGTTCTTTTGCATATGCGGTTGTGGTTTCTTGCCAGAAAACCCCCATTTGGAAAGTGAAGACCCCTTCCTCCATTGATGAAGGTTCTTGAAGCTTTTAAAGAGATGGGGTTTGAAAGAAAAGCACTTTTGGGTTCAAGATTGACCAATTGTGAAGTGATTTTTGCTTATGGCTTACGTGAAAATCAAATGGGGGAGTGTTTTTGTTTGTGAGAGTGTCAGAATGTTTGCTTTTGTTTGAAAACAAAGCTTTTGAGATGAAACCCAATTGGGAAAAATGGATTTTGTGGGTTTTTTATTTTATGTTCTCTATTGCTTTTAATAATATTATAATTTCATTTACATTTATTTAATAGTATATAGTCTTATATAAGCATGCTACGGGTTCCTTTGGATGCATTTTAAGGAGACTGGTAGACTAGACATGTTTAAGATCGTTGACTCAAACGACATTGCACCGGTCTTTGGGACCAAGGAAAGTCGTGCAAAAAGTTTAACTACCGTATTTTCTTCAGTACAACCGGGGGAAATGGTACTCCTTCCATATAATCCTGGGTAAGAGTAAATATATATATATATATATATATATATATCAATGTTTGTTAGATTTAAACAAGTTTTGATAGTTAGTAATTATTGAATTTTATTTCTTTGGTTTTGATATAGGTATCATTGGGTATTGTGTGTTGTGAATGTAAGTGACAATACCGTTTATATATTGGACTCCTTACATCCTAGTCTCTTGGATGACATCAAACATGTTATAAACACGTAAGTTTATTTGTTAAGCTAGTATATATGCACTCGTATAGTTTGTTCATTACTTAAGTATTTCTTTTGTATGTTTAATCTCTTTTTAACTTCATATATATAGAGCATTGAGGGTTTGTATGGCACAAAGTACATCGAAGCAACAACGAAAGACTTCTTGGATACTTGTAAAGGTAAGTAGTAAATTTTTAATACTATGCAAATGAGTTTTTGAATATATTTTAAATACTGTTATGAGTTTTTTTTTTTTAAAGTGTCCTCGTCAACAAGGTTGCGTTGAATGCGGGTACTACGTGATGAAGTTTATGAGAGAAATTCTACATAATCCAGAGAAGCCCATCACTACTCTCGTAAGTTTTGGATATTTATAAACTTAGACTTGTGTATTATATATACGGTTAGACACACTTTTCCTTAAATATAATCGTAATATCTATCTTCTCTTTCTTTGTACAGTTTAATACTAAGAATCCCTTCACACAAGAACAGCTGGACGAGGTGCGAGTTGAATGGGCTTCACATGTGTCAAACTTCATGTGAAGTGAATTCATCATTGTGGTAGTTAGTTGTTTCCTTTTAGACGATATAGGATCATATGGATAGGGGTTTTCAAGACATATATATAGGTGGTAGTTTGAATGGACAACAATTTAGTGGTAGTTAGTTGTTTCCTTTATTCTTTTTGTAAGTCTCTTAGTTTACTATATAGTTTAGAACAATTTAGTGGTTTTGGATATTGTATTGTGACGTTTGGAGTTTTTTGGATCGAATGAAAAAAAGGTCGTATTTGATGTTTTCTCAATTGTTGTGGTTGGATTGAATATTGTTCTCAAATGTTCGTTTTAAATATCTGTAGATTATTGGATCAATTAAAATATTTTTCATTGCAATAATAGGTCTTCAGGATGTGGGATTGGAATTATGGCAATAAATATATGTTGCAGGTGGTATATGAGGAAATATGTCATTTTAAAACCGTCATTAATGTAGTCATATATGTCGGTTGTGAACTGTCATTGTTGTAATCCGTGATCGTAGGGGTCGACAAAGATGTCGGTTTTAAACTGTCATTGTTGTCATCTGTGATCGTACATGAAAGATCACGGAGGCGTGTGATGACGGTTTAGAACCATTATTGTTGTAATTCGTGATCGTAGGGGTTAGATCACACCCAGAACAACCACAGTTTTAAACCATTATTGTTGAAATTTGTGATCGTAGGTAGGGGTTAGATCACACCCAAAACAACCACGGTTTTAAACCGTGATTGTTGTAATCCGTGATTATACATGAAAGATCACGGATGCGTTTGATGACGGTTTTAAATCGTTATTGTTGTAATCCGTGATCGTAGGGGTTAGATCACACCCAGAACAACAACGGATTCAAATCCGTGATCATAGGGGTTTAATAACGGTGCAGAACTGACATCTAAGCCCAAATTTGTTGTAGTATGAGAGAAATACATATTTGAAGAAGTTCAGATATTAATATGAATTTCATTCATATTAAATTTATAGGATATAAGAGAATTGGACGGAGTTCCAATTTTAATATGAATTTGATTCATATTATAGAATTAACTAATTGAAGGCCTGAAGTTAAATATATGATATTTAATTGGTGACTAATTAATTTACAGAATTAATTAATTGGAAGTTAATCAATTATGGAAATGATTAATCACTTATGGAAGTAATAAATCATTTATGGAAATGATTTAATCACTTATGGAAGTGATCAATCATTTATGGAACATATTAATCAATTATGGAATTGATTGGTTATGGAATTGATTAATTATGGAAAATATTAAATCAATTGTGGAAATAATTGATTTTAAATGAATGTTTTATTCATGGCTTTTCTCCTATAAATAAAACAATTACCCGAGGGTTTAGGTACTACAACATATGGCCACCATAAGGCCCTCTCATATTCTCTCAACTCAAGAACTATAGGGAGAATTTTCTCTCTAGAGTTTTTCCCATTCAAGCTTATGTAGTCCCACAACTACGTTCATAATCTCAGAGTTATAGTGGGGAAGATCAAATGGTGGTATCCGTTGAAGAATTCAGAGTCGTTAGATGGAGGTAAGTTTCTCATCGTTTAACTTTTTTCCTATGTATTGGTATTTTGTAGTACAAAATTAATTTACGAACGATCCAATTTTTGGGTTTTATGCACTAAAACTCGTAGATAGTAAATGTAAAAAAATTGTATACTTGTTTCAATAAAGTGTTATTGAGTTTCTACAATAAAGTGTGTTATTGTTAAATATTGCACAATTTGACCCAAATCCAATAAACTAAGATCCAAGGTTGTTTGTATGTAACTTGGACTAGTGTATCATGAACTCCTTCTCATGGGGGATTGTCCTTTGATTAGCATGGGTGAGAGTGGCCAATACGTCGACTCAATATGTCTTACTTTTTGGGCACAAGACCGAGTGGGAGGCTGTGGACATGACAACACAAGGAATTCACTCCTTCCCGCTTCTAGGTGAAGTAGATGGGTTTTCCCTTAAGTGGTGACTCCAGGACTTGAACAAAGGCATCCCTCCCTCTCACTGGCCCGAGAGGGACTTTCTGTTTAATGGTTGGACTATAAACAGGTTGTTCATTAGAGGAGCGCTGGTACTTAAGGAGACAGGTGTAACACACGGGTAAAACAATAATTTGACCCAACTGTGATTACGGACACTCGTGAAGGATTGACTTATCGGCATAGGTCTACATCCATGAACACAAAAATATTCTACAGTGAGAAGAGTTCAGCTGTGGGTCTTTAGTGGAATGACCCACAGTTAATGAATATTGATTAACTTGATTAATGAGTTTAATCTATTAACCTCATATCATTGGAGCTTCTAATCTGTAGGTCCATTAGGTCCCCTACTAGCTCGTAAAGAGTAATTAGGAACAAATATATCTTGAGAGAATTTGAATCGTTCAAATTCATATTGGGAATTAAGTTAATTGTATGAGATACAAATTAATATAATGTATAATGTTGCATTAAAATATAAAGTCTAATGTGAGATTAAACTTTATTAAATTGAGAGATTGATATATTTGAAAGAGTTCAAATATATGTCTAATTAAATATAGGGTATTTAATTAGAAGATGAATTAATTTAGTTTAAATTAAATGAGATTTAATTAAACTATAGTCTACGAGAGAAATAAATATTTGAAGAAGTTCAAATATTAATATGAATTTGATTCATAATAAATTTATAGGATATAAGAGAATTTGAATGAGTTCAAAGTTTAATATGAATTTGATTCATATTATAGAATTAATTAATTGAAGACCTCAAATTAAATATATGATATTTAATCACTTATGGAAGTGATCAATCATTTATGGAAAAGATTAATCAATTATCGAATTGATTGGTCATGGAATTGGTTGGTCATGGAATGTATTAATTATGGAAAAGATTAAATCAGTTATGGAAATAATTTATTTTAAATTAATATTTTATTCATGACCTTTATCCTATAAATAGAACACTAAACCTAGGGTTTTGGTACTACAACATAAGGCCACAAGAATGCATTCTTGCATTCTCTCTGACCTCCCTCTCAGATTCTCTCAACCCAAGAACTCTAGGGAGAATTTTCTCTCTAGAGTTTTTCCCATTAAAGATTAGGTAGTCCCACAACTACGTTCCTAATCTTAGAGTCATAGCGGGGAAGATTAATTGGTGGTGTCCCAATTGTTGACGCTTTGTCCAAAATCAAGAAAGGTGTCCGTTGAAGTATTCAGAGTCGTCAACGACGGTATGTTTGCTTCTCCCCTTTAGATTTAGTTCTAATAAATTGTGTATGCTTAGCCTTAAGTTTGTATATAATTTGTTCTATGTTTTAACCAATGCAATAGTATTTTTGGATAAACAAAATTAACTACGAATCGGTCCCAATTACGCTTCCGCTTTAACGGAATTGGGGAATTCCAAATCCTTCACCAATTGCTTCCATTGTAACGGAATTGGGAATTCCAATCCTTCAATTGGTACCAGAGCCGATCGTAGATTTTAATTTTGTTTCCCAAAATTTGCATTGGTTCTTTGGTGAGAATTTTCTACATTTGGGGGTCGTTTGGCCCACTGTGTTGGTTATAATAGTGGGGGCTATTATAACCAACCCAATGTTTGGGGCACCAACAAGAATAAGGGGTGGAGTTGGTTATTCTTTCCCTCCGTGTTGCTACAGTAACACTATTCAACCCACCCCAATTGTTTTATCCATTCTCTACAGTAACTCTTTTCTCTCTTCTTCCATGTGACTCATTGACTTTCCTACCGAGAACCGACCGACATCTTTTCCGGCGACCACCGACAACTTTTCCAGCGACCGACGTCGACTTTCCGGTCACTTTTTCAGCAATCACCGACGACTTTTTTTTTTTAATATTCTCTTCTCGTTTTCATATCAAAAATATAAAAAAACGAAAATAAAGAAAATAATAAAAAAAAAAGGTAGAAGAAATGAAAGGAAAAAAAAGGGAAAAAAATTTCAGTTGCCGAAAAATTTGTTGGTGGTATTTGGAAAAATCAAAAAAATTATAGATAGTTATATACTAGGTTGTCTTTGTATAAATATGGAGTTTTATTACATAATTACTTTTGATAATGAAGTATATGAATGTTTACCGTCATCATACCATATTTTTCATTCCAAATTATACTTATCGTATTTAAGTTTATCGTGATAATAGTAATTTTTTTAAAAAATTCTACTCAAGTTTTTATTTCATGTGATTTCTATTTTATTTGATTCTTTTGATAATGAAGGTAAAATGAGTTTTGAATAAGCCTTTACCATTTTTATGTTGGAAATACAGAAATGAAACAAATATGGTTTTTCTATATGAAATCATAAAATTACTTATTTTGTGAAAAAAACCATGACTCTGAAACAAAGAAAATCAACCTTTATCTTAAGTTATTCTTGTTTCCTTTTAAGTTAAGCACATAATTTAACCCTATACCTATAACTTTATTATTATTATTATTATTTTTACCGCTAAACTCAAACATTTTTCTTATTAATATTTGTAAAATATGGTATTTGACGAAAAAGTTGCATGAGGAAAATAAAAAAAAAATTCAGGAAAAAAAATAATTAGCTTGAACCTTTGATTCAGAACCTAATGTTAAACATATCAACATTGAAAACACAGACTATTTTAACCCATACTAAAATAATCATCCCAAACACATACTACTTTATCCCAGACTATAATAATCTACACCCCAAACATAGACTATTTTATCCCAGACTATAATAATATGCACTCCAAACACAGACTATTATAACCCGCAGCTATTATAACCAACCCAGAGCCCCAAACAGCCCCTTGATGTATAAAGGTTTGCTAGTAGATGTTTTGTGTTTTTGACATTAGTTTTTGCAATTCTAAGTTTATTGGATCAATGTAAGGGCCCTTTGTTTTGGTTATTTTAATTGCAATTGAGTTTGTAAGTCTGTTTCGCTGTTTTTTATCAATTGAGGAAGAAATTCGGAGCAATTTGCTGAGATTTGAGGCAAAAACGAAGAAGATAACTGCTGGAAATCAAGTTTTTTGGGTGTAAGGAGGTTGTTCATCGAGGAACGAATATATATATAACGAAGAAAAAACAAATGAATCGCATGATGAACGCGCGTGGCTTGGTGGTTGAGTCTCCGGTTGGGTGCTTGGAGTGCAGCGATTCCAATCTCGACTAGGTCATTGGGAGCGAATTAATTTTATTTTTCCGTAACCGTGCGTTCCTTCAGTTTGTGGCTTGGTTCAGACCGGTTCATGGAGTGTTCAGTCCGGTTTGGAAGTTGGTTCACTTGGTTCGTGGATCTTTGACCGGTTCATTTTGGTTTGGCGTAGTTCAACCGGTTATTGACTGGTTCGTGGATTGTTTGACCTGGTTTAGTGCGATTCAGCTTGGTCTGGACAGTTTTTGGCCTGGTTCAGCATATTTTAGGCCGGTTGAAGCTTATTTGAAGCTGGTTTTGCACGGTTCTGTTGGGTTTTATGCCCTAAAACTCGTAGATAGTGAATGTAACCGTTGACCTATTAATGAAATAAGATTGATATATTTTTCCATTAATTGTTATTAGTTATTTTATATTTGTCTTTGCCTAATAATAACCCTAATCCAATAAACTAGACATCCAAGGCTGTAATATGAGTCTTGAACTATATGTAGCGACATATGGGATCATTGTTCAAGAAACAGCCTAAAGGGTCTATAGTATAGGGATAAGACTGGGTGCCTTATCCTGGTGACACTATGGATACGACCCAGTTTATATTTGATACAAACGCTGCGATCCAACGCGTTCTTGTAGGAGACATGCGAGTGGGGGTATCCTATGCAATGAGTTTGCATAAGACCGGACCACGAAATAGTAACCACTAGTTATAACACCGTTAACTAGCTGGTTTTCTATTTCACTAGGACGACCTAGACGACTTAGTCTTAATCCTGAGTTGATTATGCACTCCTGTTCATGAGAGATTGTCCATTGATTTGCATGGGTGAGAGTGACCAATACGCTGACTCAATAAGCCTACCATTTTGGGGACATGACCGAATGGGGAGCTGGGAACATAATCGTGCAAGATGGAATTCACTCCTTCCCGACTTTAGGGAAGCAGATGAGGGGAATTGGTACTTAAGGAAATAGAGGTAACCAAGGGGTAAAACGGTAATTTGACCCAGCTGGTGTTACGGACACTCGTGAAGGACTAACTAGTCGATATTGGTCTATATCCGTGGACACAGAAAATATGTCTGCAGTGAGAAGAGTGCAACTGTGAGTCTATAGTGGAATGAACACACAGTTAACGAATATTGATTAATGTGGTTAATGAGTTTGACCAATTAATCTCACATCGTTGGAGCTTCTGATCTGCAGGTCCATTAGGTCCCACTGGTAGCTCATAAAGTAATTTGAGGCAACTAAGTAATAAATGTAACTTGAAAATGTTCAATTTACTAAGGGAAACAAATATAATATATATTGATATATTATTATGAGAGAAATTAATATTTGAAGAAATTCAAATATAAATTTATGGAAGTTTGAAAGTGTTCAAATAATGAATTAATTAATTTAAGGCATAAAATGTGTTTGGGCAAATTAATTAATTCTAGGCCGGAAATAAAATATGTGATATTTAATTGGTGGTTAATTAATTAAAGAATTCATTAACCGGGAATTAATCAATTATGGAAATAATTAATCACTTAAGGAAGTGATTAATCATTTATGGAAATGATCTAATCACTTATGGAAGTAATTAGTCATTTGTGGAAAAGATTAATCAATTATAGAATTGATTGACCATGATTGATTAATTAAGGAATACGATTGAATCAATTTTGGAAAAGATTGATTTAATTGAATATTTTATTCATGGCCTCTCTTCTATGAATAGAACACTAGACCTAATTGGTCTTAGACACTTGACACTTTGCTCTTGCTCTTAGACTCTCAAGACAAGACCTAGAATTCTCTCTAGCCTCCCTCTTAGAGAAAGACTTCCACAAGTCTTTTGCCTCCTAGACTTAGAGACATACCGGTGTAACCTCTGTGGTTATTGTGTCATTCAAAGAAGAAATTTCCAGCGATCACAAGAAAAGGAGGATGCTACGTTTTTGTTCATGGAGCGTCGTTGGCGAAGAACGATCAAGTCTACAACGAAGATTTGTAACGGTTCTTCCTTCTTTCTTTAGAAAAGCATGAAAATAAATTTAGATTTATTTTTCAGCATGTTTAAATGTAACACCCCAAGCCCAGGATTCGGAATCCGGATTCGGCACCTCACGGCCCCAGCATTCCCCTACATCCTCTGCGGCCTGGCGACGTTACCATACTCGTCTTAAACCACTTCTAAGAGTGAAGACTGTCCCCACAAACCAACACGGGGTCCTTCTAGCATGCTTTGTCCTCACTCACATGCTTCCTAGGAAAATTCTCAAGAGCTCACCCAACATAGAACTACTCCAAGCCAAGCACGCATAACTTCAAAGTTCCTATGATTGAGCCACCCAAAAGGAAAGTGCACCTTGTTGGTATAGGTAGTACCTATCAATTCTTTTAAACTTTATCTTGACCGTTTCCATGTCCTCAGGATCCCTCTCATTCCGATGTGATCTCGGTTCCTTCATGTACCCCTCCTAACCTCGGGCGTCACATGCCCACCAGCTTCCGCTTTGGTTCGTCCCCGAACCACATCCTACTGGGAGATGTTTTGCTCTGATACCATCTGTAACGCCCCAAGCCTAGGATTCGGAATCCGGATTCGGCACCTCACGACCCCAGCATTCCCCTACATCCTCTGCGGCCTGGCGACGTTACCATACTCGTCTTAAACCGCTTCTAAGAGTGAAGACTGTCCCCACAAACCAAGACGGGGTCCTTCTAGCATGCTTTGTCCTCACTCACATGCTTCCTAGGAAAATTCCCAGGAGGTCACCCAACATAGAACTACTCCAAGCCAAGCACGCTTAACTTTAAAGTTCCCATGATTGAGCCACCGAAAAGGAAGGTGCACCTTGTTGGTATAGGTAGTACCTATCAATTCTTTTAAGCTTTAGCTTGACCGTTTCCATGTCCTCAGGATCCCTCTCATTCGGATGTGATCTCGGTTCATTCATGTACCCCTCCTAACCTCGGGCGTCACATGGAATGCGACGCCCCGTGCCTTTCTAGTGTTAATTAAATTTGATGAATAGTCAAGAGGAATATAAATTCTATTTTTGGCTTGAACTTAGAGATTTAATTATATACTAAGGTGTTTGGGAAATTATTATATGTTATATTAATTTATTTCCTTTCCCTAAAGCTTGATTTAATTGGTTGGCCGTTGTTACAAGGTTGGTATAAGCGTTGAAATATTCACGCTGAATTAATGGAGTTCCTATTCTTGAGTCCCTATTTTTTAGCTTAATGGGTTTAAAGAAAAAGAAAAAGGAATTAATAAGGATTAAAAAAAAAAAAGAAGCCCTAGAAGCTCTCTCTCTCCATCTCTTTCTCTCAATCTCACGTGAGGCAGCCCCAACCGTGAGCTTCAGCAGCCGCCGGAGTTCGTGTTGCCGTCGCCGCCGCTGTAGAGTCGCGCAACCCACCCTCCCTTCAGCCGCGCCGCTGTCTTCCCAGCCGCCGCCTTGCACGTTGTTCAGCGTCGCCGTCAGAGCTCGTCGTGCCGCCGCCGTCATCGCGTGGGTCTCATCCGCGTTGTTCTCTTCACGAATCTCTCTCCCTCTCTCGGGTTTTCACGTGAAAGCTGCCGACCGTGGAGTTCTCGTCATCCCGCTGCCGCCGCTCAGCCTCTCGTGCGGGGTTATTCCTCCCTCTCTATGGTTCGGCCATGCCCCGTTTCTTGTGGGTTTTTCTCAGTGAAGTTAAAGACTCGTGGGTCTCTTCTTCCTTTGTGTTTTTCAGCCTTAAAACCCGTGGGCAATCTTCCTATCTCTTGTTCTTGGTTGTTTTGAGGCCTGATCTAAGCTTCTCTTGATTCAATGTTGTTAGATCTGGCGTGTCAAGCGATTCGGAGCCCTGTCGTTCCCGTTTCAGTCGATTCCACCTCTGTCCAGCAACGTCTCGGCTGTTGTTGGTGTCGTTTGGCGTTTCCGGTAAGTCTAATCCCTTACCCATGCTTGTATGGTGTTAAGATTAATTACCCATAGTGTTTAGGTGCTGAAATTTTAATATTAGCATTGATTTTCTGTTTTGCAGTGCCGTCTTTGCTCTAATCTTGGGTGTCTCGACGTGTTGAAGCGATTCCGGTAAGTCTAGGCTCTTACCCATGTTCAGTTGGTGTTAGAATCAAATGCCCAATGGGTTAGGTGCTGAAATTTTAATATTTGTGGTTGATTTTCTGATCTGCAGCGCCGTAAAAGTGTTCAATAAGGTTCGAAACACTTCAGCTTGGATACCCATTGCCCAAGGAGCGTTCTAACACGTTGTTAGAGGTTAGAATAACCCGCCTTTCGTGAAAGCGAGTCCGTTTGGTAAGGTTTCTTGCTGCCCCTTTAGTTGTTCTAGCTTTAAAACATGTTTTAGATCACTGCCCAATGGTTATTCAAGCCTTGGAAGCATGTGTTAGTTGATGCTCATTGCTAGGCTCTTAAGTGTCGCCCCAATCGTTATAGGTCATAGTTTATGTTTTTAAATGAGGTATCATGGCTATTTTGGTTAAATTCTTATAGTTCATCAATGATCATTTAATCTCTTCTTCTATATATCTTGGCTCGACCCTTAATAGATTCTTTAAGCATGGTTTAAGTGAGCTTTTACTTGCTGTCCGTAGCTTAAAAATCATGCTAAGCCAAGTCTCATTAGTTATCAAGGCCTTAGGTGCATTGCCTGAGCTTTAGGAGCTTGTAGAATGTCGTTCGTGCGTTTTAGGTGGTTGTTGCTTGTTGTCCAGTGGCTGAACAACCTTAATATCGTCAACTAACAAATACCCACCGCCCGTAACGCTTTAAACGTGGTTGCCCATGGTTTAATGGTGTTGGGTTCTCAATTCGGGTTATGTTTAGATGTTGTCAAGCAAGGAAAACAAACCGTTATTGGTTCGGTCTCGCCCTTAGCAGCATGTTTTTAGGGTGCTTTTCTTTAGTATAGACTTCCTTTAATAGTTGGTAGCTTGTTTGTAGCTGGAAGCTCGTTTTGGGAGCGTGTCGTGCCATTCCAGCTAGCGTTGGTTTGTAAAAGTCTTCTGTAAGTATTTTCTACTTACTAAACTTGTTTGACTGCCTGAAGCATGTTTGTTTGTTATCCGCTTTCCTTATATATATGCTGAGAATGAATTGTTATGTA
Source organism: Luffa acutangula (assembly GCA_036850905.1). Lineage (NCBI taxonomy): Eukaryota > Viridiplantae > Streptophyta > Magnoliopsida > Cucurbitales > Cucurbitaceae > Luffa > Luffa acutangula. Next base: position 7,219,348 of record CM072087.1, on the reverse strand, counting down.
TACACTTGTGAACATTGTAATTGTTATGTTAAACTTGGATTGTGTTTATTGCATTGCTTGAGACGTGTACGCTTAAGAAGTACAAGCATGATAGGTACTTGTCTTAGGCTTAGTGACTGTTGAGTCAAGCATGTTGAGTCTGGCTTGCATGTTGCATGGGGGATGTGTAGCATGAGTCGGGTGTGAGGCACAGCACATGGGCGGAATTCATGTGTAGCAGAGCGTGACGTGGAAATCACGTGGGTTGTGAGTGCGGAGCGTGACGCGGAAATCACGTAAGAGTGGCGCAACACATGGCGCGAAATTCATGTGGGGTAGGTGCGGAGCGTGACGTGGAAATCACGTAAATTGCGCAGCACATGGCGCGGAATTAATGTGTAGTGGAGCATGACGCGGAAATCATGTAAGTAGCACAACACATGGCGCGGAATTCATGTGTAGTGGAGCATGACGCGAAAATCATGTAAGTAGCGCAGCACATGGCGCGGAATTCATGTGTAGCGGAGCATGACGCGGAAATCATGTAGTTAGCGGAGCATGACGCGAAAATCATGTGGAGTCTAGTGCGTGTGTTGCATAGTGTGTGTTGCATTTGCACAAGTTTGTGGTTTAGGCATATTGCTAGTGTATGACTTAATAGCCTGTTGGATATCTGTGGTTGCATAAGCATGATGCTTGTTCGTGGTTGTGAAAGCATGTTGGATGCGTGTGCCGAGCATGATGTATTGGTTGTTTGTTTGCGGTTTGGTAAGTGTGAGCTGCTTACCAGTACCACGGTTGTACTGATACCCCCTTCCCCACCTTCCCCCAAACATTTTAGATGTTGCAGGTATCGAGGATGATCCGGACCTTGGTGGCGAGGAGGAGAACTTCGAGGAAAGATTCCTAGTGTGTTAGTTTCCGTGTTGATATGTTTTCCTAGTGTTGTAATAAGTTAGCTGGAGAATGGCTTGTTTTCGAGTTTATAAACTAGAGTGGATAGTTTGGTTGAGTTTAATAAAATGTATAGCTAGTGGACTAGCTCCTTTGTTAATAGAATGTCTTTATGATTCCGCTGCAAGGTTTTTGGTTATTGTATGTTGTTGCGAGTTTCTGTCTCGTCTAGAGGAGATAGGTTGTGAAATCTGACTGCAGTTTGGTGGAGTTTGGCTTATGCATGATTAGCAGTGTTAAAATGACTTTATCAGGTGTTGTGAAAATTGGTTCAGGCCATTTTACGCCGTTATGCTGCCGAAATTTTTGGTACGCTCGGTTTTAAAGTGGTTCAGATTCCTAGCTAAGGGTTTAGAGTTGTAGTAGCGTCTCTAGGCTAGAGGTTGAAAAACCTGGGGCGTTACAGTTGGTATCAGAGCGATTACGTTCTTGTAGACTGACCTAGATAGCCTAGTTTGTTTAGTTGTGTGTGAGTTAGAGGTTGTTCCTCGTTCTCCTCTCCATCACCAGGTATGGAAGCATCGTTATTGATTTGTTTGCTTATGGATATATGATGTTATGTTGAGATATCTACTTACCTTGTATTACCTGGCTTGTCATTTGCCTTGTGTTTTGTTCAAGCATGTTGGTTTCCTTGGTTGCTTTACTTGCTAAAAGCTAGGCCTAGGATGTTCCCTTCAGGTGGTTAGATAACTTGTCTTGTTGCATGCCTGTTGTTTGGTAGTAGGAGTAGGATGTTGCCATAGTTCCTAGATAGCTTTCGTGTTTCCTTTATGCATGTCGTGTGCCCTCAGATCTAGGTTGTTGCTTTAGTTTGAGGTTAGTCCCTCCTATCCTCGTTCTTAGGAGAGTTCTTTCAGTGAGTTCCTTGTTCCCTCTCTTAGCGATGAGTTCTAGTGGGAGTCGAAAAAGTGGTCATTTTGGGTTTCCTATCATTCCTAAGTTAATTCGCGCTTGAGGTGAATTCCCTTGTTCTTCTTCTGTTGCCTCAAGCTGTGTTGACATTGGATGCCATTGCAAGCTATGATTAACAATGCAATCCAAAGCAACTTGGAGCACCTTGGTGTGAACCAAGTCCCTACTCATAGATGAGAAGCTCAGTTCTTTCGAAGCTTCAAGAAAGCAAGGCCCCTATCATTCGATGGCCAGCTTGATAATTCGAGAGTTGTTGAAGAATGGACTTCGAAGGTAGAAGCCCTGCTCTAATATCTCGAAGTTGAGGCCTTGGATTTTGAATGAAGAACTCAAGGTCGAGTATCCAGAGCTCTGGGATGTCGAATTTGAAGAAGAGGAAAGTCCCTAAACGTGGGGAGTCGGTTTCACCTCCTATTTCCAAGCTAGTGCCCTTTCCCCGAGTTTATCTATTGCTCTGGAATTACCTTTCCTATTTTGACGCTTTATCATCTGAATCTATCTGTGATGTGAGTCCTTAGGCTTGCTTTAGTATGTTTTTCTGCATCGGTCAAACTTTTCGTTTCCTATGAAGTTGGTGTAAGCTAGTAAGTTGGTTTCCAAGCTCTACTAAGCATCGCCTTGATTCTAGGGAGTCGAGAGATTTCCTTGTAATAGGTGAAGTTTAGTGAACCTCTTTGTATGGGCTAGCTTCAAGGGGAAAAGATCTTCCTAGAATAGGATTTGTGATCTAGCTTCTTAAGTTGAGATAATGGAATTATCGTTCCAAAGTTGTTTTCAAAATCAAGTTTGAGTATTGCAAGCTTGCTGTGAGGTCTTCGGGCTAAAATAGCTTTGCAACTCTTATGGATTCTTCGTAAGTGCTTAGATTCTCTATTCCTTAGTTCGTTTCAAGGCTCTGTTGGTGTCGCCTAGTTCCTAAGGAGTTGAGAAACTTCCTTTGAGATAAGTAGAAGGTTTCCTTAGGATAGTTCTGTATCCAATCTCTCTAGTGAAGATCAAGGAGTTGGCTTTCCAAGGATGCCTAAGAATCCAAGTTTGAACGTTGCAAGTTTCTGTTATGTCTTCGGACTCACAGATAGCCTTGCCGCTGCTTGGGTTTCATGAATCAAGTCTCATGGTTTGTGGACTTGCTCGTGACGATGCTCTTGATGGTGTTGGTCTGTTCTCAACCCAAGAGTCAAGTATTTTCCTCACGCAGAAAGGTCTCAACCAAAGCCAAGGTGATATTGAGAATCAGTATCGAGTCATGACTGCAGCGTCAGTTGTCGTCACGACGAAGTTACCTTGGTATGCAGTTATAAGGATGTGTCAACAGTGGAGTTAGTGTGATTTCGTAGCCTTTCTTGAAGGACGGTTTGAAAAGGTGAGTTGGCGCAGCGGAAGCCGTTTCGAAGTAGTCGTTTCTTCTTCGGTGATGCCTATTTGAAGTTGGCAGTTGAAAGTTACCAACTAAGTGGGTTTAAGTTGGTGAAGTTGATGATGAAGCCTCCAGCAGGTTGGAGTCGTGTTTAAATCGTTGATGGTAGGTTCTAAAGTGTCTAGCTCAAGGTTTAAGCTGACATTGACAACCTATGTGGTGTTAGTAGCATCAGCGAATAGAAATTCCTTGTATGTCGTGCAAGATCGAAGTTTGGATTCGTTTTTGTTGAGATGTTTGAGTTCTTGATGAGAAGTTGGGTTGCTTGTAAGCAAACTTTGCTTCAAGTGTTGTATGTTCAACACGACTCATCTCAAGAGTTGTTGTTATGCATACACATCACCTATTCCTCTTGTGCCTCAGTTTTAAGCTTTGGGATCCTAGAGGAAAATGGTTTGTGAGCAAAAGCCTCTGGTGTTAAGTGCCTTGTGGAGCACTAGTTGGAATCAAGGCTAGTCATCCAGTGTAGTTAGGCGAACATGTTTGACAATCTAGAGTTCAGTTCTGGTGTTCGTATGTTCTTGCACGTGCTGTCGTTGGAAAGGGTTCTTCGCTTGTTAGAAAAGCTTAGCCTAGGTTCATTGGACCACATGAGGTCTTGGAGCGCATCGAGCCTGCTGCTTACAGGTTGGCGTTATCACCGACCATGTCAACTATGCATGATGTGTCTATGTGTCCAGGTTGAGGAGGTTCGTGTACGATCCTTCGCATGTGTTGAATCCCAAACCCCTGTCGTTGAATGAGGACTTGACGAACGTGGAGAAGTTTTTCAAGATCCTAGACAATGAAGCGAAGGTTATGAGGAGCAAGACCTTTGTTTTGGTGGAAGTGTTATGGTTGAACCGTAAAGCAGAAGGTGCTTTTGGGAAAGCAGATGAAGTTGTTCAGGCGATAGTCTTTCGAGGATGAAAGCTTTTTAAGGTGGGGAGAATGCGACGCCCGGTGCCTTTCTGGTGTTAATTAAATTCGATGAATAGTCAAGAGGAATATAAATTCTATTTTTGGCTTGAACTTAGGGATTTAATTATATACTAAGGTGTTTGGGAAATTATTATATGTTATATTAATTTATTTCCCTTCCCTAAAGCTTGATTTAATTGGTTGGCCGTTGTTACAAGGTTGGTATAAGCGTTGAAATATTCACGCTGAATTAATTTAGTTCCTATTCTTGAGTCCCTATTTTTGGGCTTAATGGGTTTAAAGAAAAAGAAAAAGGAATTAATAAGGATTAAAAAAAAAAGAAGCCCTAGAAGCTCTCTCTCTCCATCTCTTTCTCTCAATCTCACGTGAGGCACCCCCACCGTGAGCTTCAGCAGTCGCCGGAGTTCGTGTTGCCGTCGCCGCCGCTATGGAGTCGCGCAACCCACCCTCCCTTCAGCCGCGCCGCTGTCTTCCCAGCCGCCGCCTTGCACGCTGTTCAGCGTCGCCGTCGGAGCTCGTCGTGTCGCCGCCGTCATCGCGTGGGTCTCCTCTGCGCTGTTCTCTTTGCGAATCTCTCTCCCTCTCTCGGGTTTTCGCGTGGAAGCTGCCGACCGTGGGGTTCTCGTCATCCCGCTGCCGCCGCTCAGCCTCTCGTGCGGGGTTATTCCTCCCTCTTTGTGGTTCGGCCAAGCCCCGTTTCTTGTGGGTTTTTCGCTGTGAAGTTAAAGACTCGTGGGTCTCTTCTTCCTTTGCGTTTTCAACCTTAAAACCAGTGGGCAATCTTCCTATCTCTTGTTCTTGGTTGTTTTGAGGCCTGATCTAAGCTTCTCTCGATTCAATGTTGTTAGATCTCACGTGTCAAGCGATTCGGAGCCCTGTCGTTCCCGTTTCAGTCGATTCCGCCTCTATCCAGCAACGCCTCGGCTGTTGTTGATGTCGTTTGGCGTTTCCGGTAAGTCTAATCCCTTACCCATGCTTGTATGGTGTTAAGATTAATTACCCATAGTGTTTAGGTGCTGAAATTTTAATATTAGCATTGATTTTCTGTTCTGCAGCGCCGTCTTTGCTCTAATCTTGGGTGTCTCGACGTGTTGAAGCGATTCCGGTAAGTCTAGGCTCTTACCCATGTTCAGTTGGTGTTAGAATCAAATGCCCAATGGGTTAGGTGCTGAAATTTAAATATTTGTTGTTGATTTTCTGATCTGCAGCGCCGTAAAAGTGTTCGATAAGGTTCGAAACACTTTCGCTTGGATACCCATTGCCCAAGGAGCATTCTAACATGTTGTTAGAGGTTAGAATAACCCGCCTTTCGTGAAAGCGAGTCCGTTTGGTAAGGTTTCTTGCTGCCCCTTTAGTTGTTCTAGCTTTAAAACATGTTTTAGATCACTGCCCAATAGTTATTCAAGCCTTAGAAGCATGTGTTAGTTGATGCTCATTGCATATCTCGACTCTTAAGTGTCGCCCCAATCGTTATACGTCATAATTTATGTTTTTAAATGAGGTATCATGGCTATTTTGGTTAAATTCTTATAGTTCATCAATTCCCATTTAATCTCTTCTTCTATATAGCTTGGTCCGACCCTTAATAGATTCTTAAAGCATGGTTTAAGTGAGCTTTTACTTGCTGTCCGTAGCTTAAAAATCATGCTAAGCCAAGTCTCATTAGTTATCGAGGCCTTAAGTGCATTGCCTGAGCTTTAGGAGCCTGTAGAATGTCGTTCGTGCATTTTAGGTGGTTGTTGCTTGCTGTCCAGTGGCTGAACAGCCTTAATATCGTCAACTAACAAATACCCACCGCCCGTAACGCTTTAAACGTTGTTGCCCATGGTTTAATGGTGTTGGGTTCTCAATTCGGGTTATGTTTAGATGCTGTCCAGCAAGGAAAACAAACCGTTATTGGTTCGGTCTCGCCCTTAGCAGCATGTTTTTAGGGTGCTTTTCTTTAGTATAGATTTCCTTTAATAGTTGGTAGCTTGTTTGTAGCCGGAAGCTCGTTTTGGGAGCGTGTCGTGCCATTCCAGCTAGCGTTGGTTTGCAAAAGTCTTCTGTAAGTAGTTTCTACTTACTAAACTTGTTTGACTGCCTGAAGCATGTTTGTTTGTTATCCGCTTTCCTTATATATATGCTGAGAATGAAATGTTATGTATACACTTGTGAACATTGTAATTGTTATGTTAAACTTGGATTGTGTTTATTGCATTGCTTGAGACGTGTACGCTTAAGATGTACAAGCATGATAGGTACTTGTCTTAGGCTTAGTGACTGTTGAGTCAAGCATGTTGAGTCTGGCTTGCATGTTGCATGGGGGATGTGTAGCATGAGTCGGGTGTGAGGCATAGCACATGGTGCGGAATTCATGTGTAGCGGAGCGTGACGCGGAAATCACGTGGGTTGTGAGTGCGGAGCGTGACGTGGAAATCACGTAAGAGTGGCCCAACACATGGCGCGGAATTCATGTGGGGTAGGTGCGGAGCGTGACGCGAAAATCACGTAAATTGTGCAGCACATTGCGCGGAATTAATGTGTAGCGGAGCATGACGCGGAAATCATGTAAGTAGCGCAACACATGGCGCGGAATTCGTGTAGTGGAGCATGACGCGGAAATCATGTAAGTAGCGCAGCACATGGCGCGAAATTCATGTGTAGCGGAGCATGACGCAGAAATCGTGTAGTTAGCGGAGCATGACGCGGAAATCATGTGGAGTCTAGTGTGTGTGTTTCATAGTGTGTGTTGCATTTGCAAAAGTTTGTGGTTTAGGCATATTGCTAGTGTATGACTCAATAGCCTGTTGGATATCTGTGGTTGCATAAGCATGATGCTTGTTCGTGGTTGTGAAAACATGTTGGATGCGTGTGCCGAGCATGATGTATTGGTTGTTTGTTTGCGGTTTGGTAAGTGTGAGCTGCTTACCAGTACCACGGTTTTACTGATACCCCCTTCCCAACCTTCCCCCAAACATTTTAGATGTTGCAGGTATCGAGGATGATCCGGACCTTGGTGGCGAGGAGGAGAACTTCGAGGAAAGATTCCTAGTGTGTTAGTTTCCGTGTTGATATGTTTTTCTAGTGTTGTAATAAGTTAGCTGGAGAATGGCTTGTTTTCGAGTTTATAAACTAGAGTGGATAGTTTGGTTGAGTTTAATAAAATGTATAGCTAGTGGACTAGCTCCTTTGTTAATAGAATGTCTTTATGATTCCGCTGCATGGTTTTTGGTTATTGTATGTTGTTGCGAGTTTCTGTCTCGTCTAGAGGAGATAGGTTGTGAAATCTGACTGCAGTTTGGTGGAGTTTGGCTTATGCATGATTAGCAGTGTTAAAATGACTTTATCAGGTGTTGTGAAAATTGGTTCAGGCCATTTTACGCCGTTATGCTGCCGAAATTTTCGGTACGCTCGGTTTTAAAGTGGTTCAGATTCCTAGCTAAGGGTTTAGAGTTGTAGTAGCGTCTCTAGGCTAGAGGTTGAAAAACCTGGGGCGTTACATTAAACCAATTTTTCAGCATGTTTAAACCAATTTTCTAGCAGCTTTAAAGAGTGTTTAAAGTTTGTTTGAGTTTTCGTAACAGTATTTTAATGTTAATTAATATACGACATAAGATCCAATCGATGCGCTTTCGCTGCGTGGGGACTTTTATTCCCTTGAATCGGCATTAGAGTCATTGTTGTCCCTATTAATTAATATTAAAAGTTGCGATAGGCTCTAATAGGTGGGATTTATGCATAATGTATGTTCAGTTTGCGTTGAACTGTTTGGGTTAATTTTATGGTCATAAATTTTATTTTTATGTGATTTTGATCATGTAAGGCCCGATGTTTCGGGTATAGTATGTAAAATCGAGTCCTATGTAAGGCCGGGTCTAGAATAAGTTTTGATGAGATGAAAAACGAAGCAATCACTGCTGAAATTGGGGCCAAAATCGGAGAATCGATGCTGCTGCTGCCCAGATTCTGCCTCCAGACGCAACAACGTTGGGAAGCTACCTCAACAGCGTCTCAATGCTGTCACGATGGAGGCGCGCATTAGGGTTTCAAAAGACGTGGTTCAAGGGAAGGCCGGTCCAGTTCAGACTAGTTCGGCTGGGCTGGGACCTATTTGGTCCGGTTCAGCCAACTTTTGGCATGGTTCGTGATTTTGGAGGCCGGTTCGAGGTGGTTCGGGGCGGTTCGTGATGACTAGACAAAATTCCGGAGCTGTACAAGGATTTTTAGGATAGAATTTAGCTAAATTAATGTAATTTAATGGTTTTTTTTATCCTAAGGGCCAAAATTAACCGGTTAAATTGCTATTTATATGCTTTATGGATGTCATATAGAATATTTAATCCCACCTTAGGTTATAAACATGCTCATGCATTTTTTATATATTATAAATTGTTATAATGTATGTTTAAATGCATGGAATTGTTTTCATATTTTTAATATAAGTGTATATTAATTATATGAAAAATTGGAAAGCATGAAGCATGTCATTACTTAAATTAAATATAAATAGTTATGTTTAATGTGATGAATGAAGCATGCTTGATTGATTTTCTTGATTGGCTTATAATTGTTATATTAAAAGAAAATCAAAATTGCATGAAGCATGAAACATCCATAGTTAATAATATAATTGTTATATTATTCATTCAATAAGTGTGGTTTAATTATTTAATTTGAATGAGATTGTTAAATGAATTAAACCTTAGATTCTTGATTATAGGATTAATCATTAAAATTTGAAATAGTTCTTTAATATTAATGATTAGAAACCGTCAATCTATAATCAAGATTTGCATGCAAACATAAGATCATAGGATAAATTGGATTAATTTTAAATTGTTTAAAATTAATTAGACCTAGATCGATTTCTAATAGGATTAGAATCTTTTCTTACTTAGAATTAAAAATAGTTTTAATTGACTGAGTAGGAAAAACATTGCTATGATTATAAGGGAACTCCACCGGTAATGTTATGTCTAAGGCTGGGGGTATTTAAGTTGACGGTTTACGAAACACCTCCTACCTTGGAACTGACCTGGAATACCAGAGTTGAATCAATCATAGTTAAATGTTAGCATGCAATGTCACTAGGTTTATTAAAAGTGTTTAATGCACCTAGATCTTTAGAGTAAAGACCTTACATTACTGAGGTTATAAGGGAACTCTCTCGGTAAAGTTCTGTCTAAGGCTGAGGGTATTTAAGTTGAAGGTTTACGGAACACCTCCTACCTGGGAACTGACCCGAACATTGAGTTGAATTAACCATAGTAATGTTGACTTGCAATATTGGGTTTATTAAAAGAGGTTTAATTCACCCAAAAGATTGCAGTTGAATCCTTTCCATAATTGTTATAATAGGATCAGACTTAGATAGATTGACTTAGCTGAATACTATCTAAGTTAAACAACCCTATATTAATCTCAAGACATTTTCAGTAGAAGGAAAATTACGAAACGAGATTTAAATCAAGTTTTGCTCCTATGTCCCTATATTCACAACGTGAGATTCATGCTCGGCTTCAAGTCGCCTTAGGAGCGGCCTCCCTTCGGAAAGTATTTGCATATCAAGGTGAATGGGAAAAATGTCTAGAGTAAGTGGGAGCGGGACACATGTCAACGTATCCCTCGGTCTCCACCCATAGTTCGCACCGTGAGAGTCCTGTGATCCGCCTGCAGGTTGTCCTGGCGCAACCATCCCTTCGGAGAGCCTGGTCATAGGATTCGGAACATCGTGAACTTCTGAAAAAGGATAGGAGCTCTTAGGCTAATCACCAACAGTTGTCTTTCCCTTCGGTAGCCTGTTGGTGCGTGCCTCTGTGATCTGAAAGTGGGAGGGTTACACTTACGAGGATGAGTTAAAAGTGTTAACGAATCCTTGACCGAACAACGGTGGCTAATGCCTATAGGAATATGAGTTATTCTGGAATTAGAATTAGCTGAGAGGTGTCTCATTTCAAAGGAGGAGTGCATGATCACCCTTCGGTGGCTGATATTCTTAACCTCTGAAACATCGTTGCAAAACTAAATCGATAGTTTTAGGGTTCTGTGATTGTCTATTTTGTTAATTGATTTGATTCCGTGCAATTGTTTGCTTGTATGATGGGTTAAGGCAAAGATAACTAGTACGGTAATTGTTTGTTTAAATTTCAGCAATGTCTTCCTTAATTGTCTCTCTGCTTAAAAATGAGAAACTAACCGGCAAAAATTATGCTACGTGGAAGTCGAACCTGAATACGATTCTTGTTGTCGATGATCTGCGGTTCGTCTTCGAAGGATTGTCCTCCAGTCCCTGCTCGTAATGCATCCCAAGCAATTAAGGATGCTTATGACCGCTGGACCAAGGCCAATGATAAGACTCGCGTCTATATCTTAGCCAGCTTGTCTGAAGTTTTGGCTAAAAGGCATAAGGGCATGGTAACAGCGAGGGAGATTATGAACTCTCTCCGGGAGATGTTTGGACAACCGTCCTACCAACTCCACCATAACGCTCTCAAATACGTTTATAGCTGTCGCATGAAAGAGGGCACGTATGTTCGGGAGCATGTCCTGGATATGATGGTCCAATTCAACATGGCAGAACAAAACGGGGCGGTCATAGACGAGCGTAGTCAGGTTGTATTCATCATAAAATCTCTTCTGAAGAGTTTTCTGCAGTTTCGAAGCAATGCAATGATGAATAAAATAACATTCAACCTGACCAGCCTCCTGATTGAGCTACAACTCTATCAGTTTCTTCTTAAGAACAAGGGACAGATAGAAGGAGATGCAAACGTTGTTCACTCTAAAAGAAAGTTCGAGAAGGGTTAATCCTCTAGAACTAAATCTGTAGCCACTTCTTCAAAGAAAACTCAGACGAAGAAAGGAAACAAGGGGAAAGCTCCCAGTACTGCTGCTAAAAGCAAGGGAAAAGCCAAAGCTATGGCAGATAAGGGAAAGTGTTTCCACTGCAATGTAGATGGACATTGGAAGAGAAACTGCCCAAAGTACCTTGTTGAGAAAAAGAAGGAAAAGGAAGGTAAATTTGATTTACTTGTTTTAGAAACATGTCTGGTAGAACATGATGAGTTTACCTAGATACTTGATTCAGGAGCAACTAATCATGTTTGCTCTTCTCATCAGGAAAATAGTTCCTTCGGCAGTTGAACGATGTGGAAATGACACTCAGGGTCGGAACTAGAGAAGTCATTTCAGCTAAAGCAATGAGAGCTGCGAAGTTATTTTTTAGAAATAGATTCTTACTTTTAGAAAGTTTGTTAATCGTTTCCAAGATTAAGAGGAACTTAATTTCGATTTCATGTTTGATTGAACAATCATATACAGTTACTTTTGATATGAATGAAGCGTTCATTTATAAAAAATGTGTGCTTATTTGTTCAGCCAAATTAGAAAATAACTTGTATGTTTTAAGACCAACCGAAAACAAAGCACTTTTAAATCACGAATTATTTAAAACTGCTGAAACTCAAAGGAAAAGGCAAAATATTTCTCCAACAAGTAACAATACTCATCTTTGGCATATTAGACTTGGTCATATAAACATCGATAGGATCGGTCATTTGGTAAAGAATGGACTTCTAAGTAAGTTAGAAGATGATTCACTACCACCTTGTGAATCTTGTCTCGAGGGAAAAATGACCAAGAGACCCTTTACTGGAAAAGGTTACAGAGCCAAAGAACCCTTAGAGTTAATACATTCGGACCTATGTGGTCCAATGAATGTAAAAGCTCGAGGAGGGTATGAATATTTCATCTCATTTATAGATGATTATTCAAGATATGGTTACTTGTACCTAATGGGACATAAGTCTGAAGCCCTTGAAAAGTTTAAGGAGTTTAAGGCTGAAGTTGAAAACCTATTAGGTAAATCTATTAAAGTACTTTGATCTGATCGAGGAGGGGAGTATATGGATCAAAGATTCCAGGATTATATGATAGAACATGGAATCCAATCTCAACTCTCAGCCCCAGGTACAGCTCAGCAGAATGGTGTGTCAGAAAGGAGAAATAGAACCTTGTTGGACATGGTTCGATCAATGATGAGTTATGCTTAATTGCCTGGCTTGTTTTGAGGGTATGCAGTAGAGACTGCAGTATACATCTTGAACAATGTTCCCTCGAAAAGTGTTTCTGAAACACCTTTCAAATTATGGAAGGGGCGTAAACCTAGTTTGCATCACTTTCACATCTGGGGTTGTCCAGCACACGTGCTTGTGACAAATCCTAAGAAACTGGAACCTCGTTCAAAACTGTGCCAATTTGTTGGTGACCCTAAAGAAACGAGACGTGGTTATTTCTACTACCCACAAGAAAATAAGGTGATTGTATCAACAAACGCCACTTTCTTAGAGGAAGACCACATGAGAGATCATAAACCACGAAGCAAAATAATATTAGGAAAAGCTAATGAAGAATCATCGAGAGTTGTTGATGAAGTTGGACCTTCAACAAGGGTTGATGAAGGATCTAGTTCTTCAAATCCATCCTGTCAATCTCAAACGTTGAGAGTGCCTCGACGCAGTGGGAGGATTGTATTACAACCTGACCGCTACTTGGGTTTAACTGAAACTCAGGTTGTCATACCTAATGATGGCATTGAGGGTCCATTGTCCTATCGGCAGGCAATGAATGACGAAGATAAGGATGAATGAGTCAAAGCCATGAACCTAGAAATGGAGTCAATGTACTCCAATTCTGGATGGGAACTTACAGATATACCAAATGGGGTAAAACCCATAGGGTGCAAATGGATCTATAAGAGAAAAAGAGATACAGCTGGAAAGGTACAGACCTTCAAAGCTAGACTAGTGGCAAAGGGTTATACCCAAAAGGAAGGGGTTGACTATGAGGAAACCTTTTCTCCTGTAGCCATGTTAAAGTCCATAAGAATTCTCTTATCCATAGCCACATATTATGACTATGAAATATGGAAAATGGACGTCAAGACTGCCTTTCTGAATGGTAATCTTGAAGAGAATATCTTCATGTCTCAACCCGAAGGGTTCATAGCCCAAGGTCAGGAACAAAAAGTTTGTAAGCTCAATCGATCTATTTATGGATTGAAACAAGCGTCCAGATCATGGAACATTAGATTTGATACTGCAATCAAATCTTTTAGCTTTGACCAAAACGTTGATGACCCTTGCGTGTACAAGAAAGTCAACAAAAGGAAAGTAGCTTGTCTAATACTTTATGTAGACGATATCCTACTCATTGGGAATGATGTAGGATACCTCACTGATATTAAGAAATGGCTAGCAGCCCAATTCCAAATGAAAGATCTGGGAGAGGCTCAATATGTTATGGGAATCCAAATCATTAGGGATCGTAAGAACAATACGCTAGCTTTTTCTCAAGCAACGTATATTGACAAGATGTTGTCTCGATATTCGATGCAAAACTCCAAGAAGGGACTACTAACCTTCAGACATAGGGTACACCTGTCTAAGGAACAATCTCCTAAGACACCTCAAGAAGTTGAGAACATGAGACACATTCCCTACGCCTCAGCTGTGGGCAGCTTAATGTATGCTATGCTATGCACTAGGCCTGACATATGTTATGCAGTGGGAGTAGTCAGTAGGTATCAGTCTCATCCAGGGTTGGACCACTAGGGAGCGATTAAGAATATCCTCAAGTATCTTCGGAGAATGAGGGACTACATGCTTGTGTATGGAGCTAAGGATTTGATTCTTACTGGATACACTGACTCTGACTTTCAAGCTGATAAGGATTCAAGGAAATCCACATCAGGGTCAGTATTCACCCTCAATGGAGGAGCAGTAGTGTGGAGAAGCATCAAACAAGGATGCATAGCAGACTCAACCATTGAGGGTGAGTATGTAGCAGCTTGCGAAGCAGCTACGGAGGCAGTATGGCTTAGAAAGTTCTTGACTGATTTGGAAGTGGTTCCGAATATGAACGTGCCCATGACACTATACTGTGACAACAGTGGGACTGTAGCCAACTCAAAAGAACCTCGAAGCCACAAACGGGGTAAACACATCGAGAGGAAGTATCACCTTATACGGGAGATTGTGCAAAGAGGAGATGTGATCGTCACTAAGATCGCCTTGGAGCACAACATCGTTGATCCATTTACGAAGGCTCTCACGACTAAAGTGTTTGAGGTTCATCTAGAGGGTCTAGGTCTACGAGATATGTATGCCATCTAATCTAGGGCAAGTGGGAGAAATGTATAATAGGTATAAGGATGCCCTAGTTCATTTTATTATTAATATACATGACATTTCCAGCTTTAGATTATTGCATTTACATCCCACTAACTAGTGTTTTAGTTCAAGTTGGAGTTTGTTGGGTTTTATGCCCTAAAACTCGTAGATAGTGAATGTAACCGTTGGCCGAATGTTAATGAAATAATATTGATATATTTTTTCCATTAATTGTTATTAGTTATTTTATATTTGTCTTTGCCTAATAATAACCCTAATCCAATAAACTAGACATCCAATGTTGTAATATGAGTCTTGAACTATATGTAGCGACATATGGGATCATTGTTCAAGAAACAGCCTAAAGGGTCTATAGTATAGGGATAAGATTGGGTGTCTTATCCTGGTGACACTATGGATACGGCCCACTTTGTATTTGATACAAACGCTGCGATCCAACGCGTTCATGTAGGAGACATGCGAGTGGGGGTATCCTATGCAATGAGTTTGCATAAGACTGGACCGCGAAATAGTAACCACTGGTTATAACACCGTTAACTAGTTGGTTTTCTATTTCACTAGGACGACCTAGACGATTTAGTCTTAATCTTGAGTTGATTATGGACTCCTGCTCATGAGAGATTGTCCTTTGATTTATATAGGTGAGAGTGGCCAGTACGCCGACTCAATAAGCCTACCATTTTGGGGACAAGACCGAATGGGGAGCTGAGAACATAATCGTGCAAGATGGAATTCACTCCTTCCCGACTTTAGGGAAGCAGATGAGTGTTCCCTTAAGTGGTTACTCCGAGTCTTGAACAAAGGGTCCTACCCACTCAATGGCACAAGAGGGTTTTCTGTTTGATGGTAGGACCACAAACAGGTTGTTCATTAGAGGAGAACTGGTACTTAAGGAAATAGAGGTAACCTAGGGGTAAAACGGTAATTTGACCCAGCTGGTGTTACGGACACTCGTGAAGGACTAACTAGTCGATATTGGTCTATATCCGTGGACACAGAAAATATGTCTGCAGTGAGAAGAGTGCAACTGTGAGTCTATAGTGGAATGAACACACAGTTAACGAATATTGATTAATGTGGTTAATGAGTTTGACCAATTAATCTCAAATCGTTGGAGCTTCTGATCTGCAGGTCCATTAGGTCCCACTAGTAGCTCATAAAGTAATTTGAGGCAACTAAGTAATAAATGTAAATTGAAAATGTTCAATTTACTAAGGGAAACAAATATAATATATATTAATATATTATTATGAGAGAAAATATTATTTGAAGAAATTCAAATATAAATTTATGGAAGTTTGAAAGAGTTCAAATAGTGAATTAATTAATTTAAGGCCTAAAATGTGTTTGAGCAAATTAATTAATTCTAGGCCGGAAATTAAATATGTGATATTTAATTGGTAGTTAATTAATTAAAGAATTCATTAACCGAGAATTAATCAATTATGGAAATAATTAATCACTTAAGGAAGTGATTAATCATTTATGGAAATGATCTAATCACTTATGGAAGTAATTAGTCATTTGTGGAAAAGATTAATCAATTATGGAATTGATTGATCATGATTGATTAATTAAGGAATAAGATTGAATCAATTTTGGAAAAGATTGATTTAATTGAATATTTTATTCATGACCTCTTTTCT
This sequence comes from Luffa acutangula, assembly GCA_036850905.1. NCBI lineage: Eukaryota > Viridiplantae > Streptophyta > Magnoliopsida > Cucurbitales > Cucurbitaceae > Luffa > Luffa acutangula. The sequence goes on along the minus strand of CM072087.1, from coordinate 7,203,344 downwards.
ATAAATAGAACACTAGACCTAATTGGTCTTAGACACTTGACACTTTGCTCTTGCTCTTAGACTATCAAGACAAGACCTAGAATTCTCTCTAGCCTCCCTCTTAGAGAAAGACTCCCACAAGTTTTTTGCCTCCTAGACTTAGAGACATACCGGTGTAACCTCTGTGGTTATTGTGTCATTCAAAGAAGAAATTTCCAGAGATCACAAGAAAAGGAGGCTGCTGCGTTTTCATTCGTGGAGCGTCGTTGGCGAAGAACGGTCATGTCTACAACGAAGGTTTGTAACGGTTCTTCCTTCTTTCTTTAGAAAAGCATGAAAATAAATTTAGATTTATTTTTCAACATGTTTAAACCAATTTTCCAGCAGCTTTAAAGAGTGTTTAAAGTTTGTTTGAGTTTTCGTAACGGTATTTTAATGTTAATTAATATACGGCGTAAGGTCCAATCGATGCGTTTCTGCTGCGTGGGTACTTTTATTCCGTTCAGGTTCAACATGGTTTAGCTCAATTTTTCATTGGTTCGAAGGGTTTGGATGCGGCTTGAGGCTGTTTTGAGTTGGTTCACATCTGGATAGGACTTAGATTAATTATTGTAATTTTTCTATTGTTTTGAGTCCTAGGATGCCAAAACCAATGTACTTTGCTATTTAATTACTTTATGGATATCCTATAGCTTAAAATTTCACCATAGGTTAAGCATATTCATGCAATTTTAATTATTATTGCTATAATATAAGTATTATGCAAGAATTTAATTTTCACGGGTATTTAATATAAATTTTTATGATTAAATGGATGAAAATTGAGAAGCTTTGAGCATGAAATTACTTTAGTAAAAATATAAAAAGTTATATTTATGAAAGTAATTTAATTGCTTATTTATTTTCATGAGCATTTAATATAAAGTGTTATGTTAATGTATGAAAATGTGAATGCTTATTTTAATTTTCTTAGGTAATTAAATTAAGAGTTAGATTAATTAAAGAAAATTAATTTGCATTGAGCATGAAATTACTTTAGTTTAAAAATATAAGAGTTATATTTATATTAGTAATTTGCATGCTTAATTTTCATGAGCTATTAATATAAATATCATGTTAATGTATGAAAATGGTAATGCTTAATTTTAATTTTCTTGTATAATTAATTTAAGAGTTAGGTTAATTAAAAGGAAATTAAATTGCATTGAGCATGACATTACCTTAGATTAATATAATTGTTATATTTTTGGTATGTCATGTATGCTAATGTATGGTTTTATAAATTAATTAGAATTTGATTGTTAAGTTATTCACCATAGTAGCATGTTATAGGGTTAATTCATAAAAACTTATAATAGTTATAAAATTAATGAATAGAAACCGTTAACGTATAACAAAGAATTGCATGCAAACATAGGATCTTAGGTTAAATGAATTAATTTTAAAATGTTTAAAATTAATTAGACCCAAGATCACATTTCTAATAGGATTAGAATTATTCTTACTTAGAATTAAAATTAGTTTTAACTGACTAAGTAGGAAAAACATTGTTATGATTATAAGGGAACTCCACCGGTAAAGTTCTGTCTAAGGCTGGGGGTATTTAAGTTGACGGTTTATGGAACACCTCTTACTTGGGACTGACCCAGAATACCGGAGTTGAATTAATCATAGTTAAATGTTAGCATGCAATGTCACTAGGTTTGTTAAAAGTATTTAATGCACCTAGATCTTTAGAGTAAAGACCTTACATTACTGTGGTTATAAGGGAACTCTCTCGGTAAAGTTATGTCTAAGGCTGAGGGTACTTAAGATGACGGTTTACGGAACACCTCCTACCTGAAAACTGACCCGAACCTTGAGTTCAAATAACCATAGTATTATTGACTTGCAATGTTGGGTTTATTAAAAGAAGTTTAATTCACCTAAAACATTGCGGTTGAATCATTTCCATAATTTTTATAATAGAATCAGACATAGATAGATTGACTTAGCCGAATTTTATCTAAGTTATACAACCCTAAATTAACCTTAGGACATTTTCAGTGGGAGGAAAATTACAAAACGAGATTTAAATCAAGTTTTGCTCGTACATCCCTATATTCACAACGTGAGGTTCATGCTCGGCTTCGATTCGCCTTAAGAGTGGCCTCCCTTCGGAAAGTGTTTGCATGAATCAATAACAAGGTGAATGGGAAAAATGTCCAGAGTAAGTGGGAGCGGGACAAATGTCAACGTATCCCTCGGTCTCCGGCCCTATTTCGCACCGTGAGAGTCCTAGGATCCGCCTGCAGGTTGTCCTAGCGCAACCATCCCTTCGGAGGGCCTGATCGTAGGATTAAGAACATCGTGAACTCCTGAATAGGATAGGGTCACTTACGCTAATCACCAACAGTTGTCTTTCCCTTGGGTAGCCTGTTGGTGTGTGTCTCTGAGATCTGAAAGTGGGAGGGTTACACTTATAGAGAGGAGTTAAATGTGTTAACTGACCCTTGATCGAACAACGATAACTAAACGCTAACGGAATATGAGTTATTCTGGTGTTAGAGTTTGGTTGAGATTGTCTCAATACAGAGAAGGAGTAGCTGACCACCCTTCGGTGGCTGTTGTTCTAAACCTTTGAAGTATCGTTGCAAAAACTAAATCAAAAGTTTTATAGGGTTTCTTTGGATTGCTTATTTGTTTTTGCAGAATTTGATTGGATTATTTGTGATGGGTTAGTGCAAATAATGATACAAGTAATTTGTTACTTCAGCAATTATATAATAATTTTATGTGTATTGTCTTACGTAATTTTTATAAATAACGGTAATACAACAAGCTTAAACGACAAATTGTGGTAAATAAGTCTAGGATTATTCTTAACTGAGGAATGTCCTCATGCCCCATATGTTCAATTCATTAAGAATTGTTCTTGGTCAATAGGACATAGAACCCTGCTTAGAAAAAAGAGAACTTGTCTTGAAAACGTGATTAGTGTAGAATAATGATTCTCCCTGAATACTTGATTCAGGGGCCACAAATCAAGTGTGTTCTTCTTTTAAAGAAATAAGTTCTTGGTAACAGCTTGTTGTTTGTGTAATAACTCTCAAAGTTAGAATTAGAGAGGTTATTTTGGCTATAGCAGTGGGGAACATTAAGTTATTTTTCTCAGTGAGAGAAAATACATACTATTAGATAATGTGTATGTAATTCCTAAGATCAAAAGAAATTTAATTTATGTGTCTTATTTGCTGGAACAATGTTACTCTTTACCTTTCTCTGCTAACACAGTTTTGTTTCAAGAAAGGGAGTTGACATTTGTTTAGCTTTACTGGAAAGTAACCTAAACATTTTAAGACTAATCAAGAGTAAAGCAGTCATGAAGACTGAGTTGTTTAAGATTGCTACTACTCAATAAGAAAAGAGGCAAAGGATTTCTCCTAAAGGAAAATACCTTTCTTCGGTTCTAAGGTAGACCATATTAATCTCAATTTGATTAGGAGATTGGTCAAGACTGAACTTCTAAGCGAGTTAGAAGATGACTCTCTACTACCTTGTAAGTCATGCCTTGTGGGCAATATAATTGATAGATCTTTTATTGGAAAAGATCTAAGAGCCCTTGGAGCTTGTACATTTGGGTCCTTGTGGTTCAATATGTTAAAGCATGGGAGGGCATGAATAATTTGTCTCTTTTGGATGATTATTCAAAGGTATGAGTATCTTTACCTAATGCAACTTAAGTCTGAAGCTCTTGAGATATTCGAAGGGGCTTAGGACTGAAGTTGAAAACTTGTTAGGTGAGATGATAAAAACACTTCGATTTGATCAAAGTGTTGAGTATAGGGATTTGAGATTCCAAGACTATTTGATAGTACATAGGATCACACCCTAAATCTCTTTAGGAGAAATAGAACCCTATTGGATATGGTTCATTCCATGTTGAGCTTTGCTCAGTTTTTTGGCTTGTTTAGGGGTCATGCAGTGTTGGTTGCATTGCATACTGCAGTAAGCAACCCCAAAGGAAACGAGAAGTGGATACTTCTTCAATTCACAAGAGAATAAAGAATTTGTATCGAAAAATGCTAAATTGTCAGAAGAAGTCCACATCAAAAATCATAAACCACAGAGTAAAGTCGGTTTAAGTAAGTTAACTAATTAAGCTATAGTAACATCCACGAGAGTTGTTGATGAGGTTGGCTGTTCAACAAAAGTTGTTGATAGACCAGTGCATCTAGTCAGACACATCCCTCTCAACAGTTGAGAGTGCCTCGATGTAGTGGGAGGGTTGTTTTATAACCTGAACATTACATGGGCTTGGTTGAAGCCTAGGTCATCATACTTGATGATGACATAGAGGATTCATTATCTTTTAGAAAGAAAATGAATGATGTTGACAACGATCAGAGGATTAAAGCCATGGACCTAGAAATGAAGTCTTTTGTATTTCGCTTCCATCTGGGATCTTGTAGATCTACTTGATGGGTAACACCTATTAGTTACAATTGGATTTACAAGAGGAAATAAGACATTCATGTCTTAACCAGAAGGGTTCATACAACAAGATCAAAAGCAAAAGGGTTTGCAAGCTTAAGTGATTCATTCATGGATTGACCTAAGCATTTCGATCTTGAAATATAAGATTTGATATAGTGACCAAATATTTTGGCTTTAATCAGAACACTGATGAGTCGTGTGTTTACAAGTAATCATCAATAGTTCAGTAGCTTGCTTAGTGTTGTATATAATTGATATCCTAGTCATTGGGAATGATGTAGGTTATTGATAACTCTCCAAAAGGTAGTTATTTAGGCCTCATTTCTATAGGGATTTGTGTGTCTTTTGTGCTTAATAGGGTTGCTTTTAGATGAATATTATATGTTTTAACCCATTTTGAAGAATAGAGGCTTTGGAAGTTATTTTGTGCAGAATATATTGCTGAGCAACTTGAGGGAGCAAATTCTGTGCTGGGAGCAAAACTGCCACATCACAGCTCGTTATCCATTTTAATAAAGTGGTGTTAGCTGATTTATTTACGGACCTAAGAAGCAAGGAGAGTCATCCAAGTGTCTAGATTAACCTAATTAGGTTAAACCTCATCTTATAAAAGGATGGAGCCGTCAAAGATAAGATTATTCACGATTTGGAGACCGAATCAATCGACCGTAGGCCGAATTGACGGTGGAATTGAGATCTAAGAAGACCATTTGCGATTCCACTCAAGGAGACGGAGTTCTTCCATGTTCTTGGTGGTTTGGAGCAGCCGTTTCATCCCCACTTGCTGAAAATGATTAGTATTTCTTGTGTATTTCGTAATATGGATGTGCTTATCGAGATTGTAACGTATTTTATGTTTTCAATCATGAACTAATTGCTTTGTAGGCATAGGTTAACAATTATGTGATTGTTATATTTATAAATCTTGGAATTCTATTTGATCATGATCATCTTGAATTATTGTTGATCTTTAATTTCATAATGTGCCCGCCTAGCTAGTCGGTATGTATAGCTTCTCCTAGTTTCAGGGATGATTTAGGAGTTGTGTGGCAATAATTCACGCTAGATCATTGTGTATTGGTGAACGCCAGTGACTGAGTTAGGGATAACCAATTGCCAAGTGCTTGATCGTTAGAGCTTCATTGGTTTTGAAACACAATCCAAAAAATCCGGAGTTCCGGGAGGATCCCGCTGATAATACTGCATGAGATTGACGGATCAAAAGAATTGTTGGAGCATATTTATAAACAAGTACAGAAGTCTTAACCTGTGTCTGTTTCCATTTGGTTTTCTCTGTCGTAATCATTTACTCCTTTCGCATATCTTTTGTTTCAGCAATTTAAAAACCCAAATCAATTTAACCAACCTTTTGAAATCACTAAAAAGGCAAATTAAATCAATAGAGGTAGGCGTTTCAAGACCCTGTGGATACGATAAATACTTATCACTTGCTGCTAGATTGTGTATACTTGCACAGTATTTTGAAGTGAATTTTATCTATATTTTTAACCACTTCAGAATTGCAACATGTTTTTGGCGCAGTTGTCGGGGACTTGAAATTTCTTTATTTGATTGATTTTTTTTGTGTGTATTTTTGGTGATTTGGTGCGTGAAATTTTTTACTGTTTCTTTTTGTTTTGTAGGTGTGACTTTGGCGTATGAGCGATCCCCTTACGATTAGATTAAAAAGAAGTTCAAGTGAAACTCGAATAGGAATTGTGCGATGCAGCAAAATCCACCTCTGGAGCAAAATGTGCTGCAAAATAATCAGGCTATGAATCCTATCCTTATAGCAAATGATAGGGGCAGAGCCATCAAAGAGTATGTTTTTCCAATATTTGACGAGTTAAATCCAGTGATAGTGTGTCCAGTTATTGAGGCAACAAACTTTGAAATGAAACCGGTCATGTTTCACATGTTAGAGATGGTTGGCCAATTCCATGGTTTATCATCTGAGGACCCCCATTTACATCTTAAATCTTTTCTAGGTGTTAGTGATTCATTTGTTATCCAGGGAGTGTCGAGAGATGCCCTTAGATTAACCCTATTCCCTTATTCTCTTAGAGATGGAGCAAAAGCGTGGTTGAATTCTCTTGCTCTGGGATCAATAAGTAGTTGGAATGAGCTAATAGAGAAATTTCTTAGTAAGTATTTTCCACCAACTAGGAGTGCCAAGTTGAGGAGTGAGATAGTGGGATTTAGGCAGAATGAGGAAGAAACTTTTAGTGAGGCTTGGGAAAGGTTTAAGGAGCTTTTGCAAAAGTGTCCCTACCACTGTTTACCATATTGTATTCAAATCGAAATATTTTACAACGGGTTAAACATAGCAACCCAGTGTATGGTTGGAGTTGGTGAAGGATTATGACTGTGAAATCAATTATCACCCTGGTAAAGCTAATGTTGTAGCAGATGCTCTTAGCAGGAGAGCAGTAAGCGTGGCATCGTTGGTTTCGACTCAGAGCCCCCTGCTAGTAGAGTTGGATCGGGCACAGATCGAGCTGGCAGTGGCAGATGTTTCAACATTGTTGGCTCAGCTGTCGGTGATCCGTAATTTAAGGCAGCAGCTTGCTGAAGCACAGGTGATGTGCAATTTGCTTACCGCAAGTGTACGGGTCAAGTAATAATATAGTGTTTTCGTGTAAACGAGTGTCGTCCTCTGGATTGGATTTTTAAGCAAATCAAGTATTGTGAATTATCTTGCCCAATTTTATTTAGGGATCAAAAAGTGATGAATGAATGATAAGAAAACCAAATCAAAGCAAGTAAAAAGAATGAAAATTCAATTGGGAAAACTACTTAGGGAATTGATTTCGCCGATTTAGTTTAGGATTGATTTTAAGGAATAAGTCATTATGCACAATGGAATTATGAGCCAAAGACCCTTTAATCACAACTACCTCTCCCGAGTATAATTGATTCTCATGCAAATTAACGAACTTGATATCCCTATCTAAGTCTATTAACATGCAAGGCAATGAGATCTTTTAACCAATTCTAAAGTTAATCTAAAACCGTCACGAATTAGAAAATAAACTTTATTCATGCAATCTTGAGTAAGTCTAAATCAAATCCGCTCTCTCGAGCTAGATTCGAAACTTAAATCATTCAACTAATGGCCAATTAATTGAAAGCATTAAATCAAGATTACAAACACAATAACGTTGCACACTTAAACCATAGATCAATCCATAAACTTAATCAACCACATCAATCCCTAAGCTACAAGTTTAGCTACTCATGAATGTAAATACAAGCTCAACTAAACATGTGAAAGCCATAAATCTAACTAAAGAAAGGAAAGGGAAAAGAAAACTCAATATAGGCCGAGTCCGACGTCCCCGTCACGATCCCCACGAACAATGGGTTGATTTCCAAATCCCTCCCTTTGTTTTCAGCCTCCAAGTGCTCTGTTCTGCCCTGTTTACGGCTCCCAAAGGTCCCAAATCGAACTCCCCAAAACCTAGCCGAAAATAAGCCTTTATTCTGTTTTTTCGTCTTAGCGTCGAGACGCTGTCAAGACAGCGTCGAGACGCTGCCTTCAAAACGCGCGTTTCAGGAAAGGAAATTATACATCGTCGAGACGCTAAGGTCGCAGCGTCTCGACGCTGTGACCTTTACGCGCCTATTCTGATATGGAATGCTAGCGTCGAGACGCCTAAGGGCTAGCGTCGAGACGCTAGTCACCTTTTGACCGAATTTTGACTTTTTTCCATTTTGATTCTTTTTCCTTCCTTTGCATCTTTTCGCGTCCCGAGTATCCGATTAACTCCAATATTGCGCTACAGCTCCAATCAACCATTTCCTACAAAATAAACATTAAAGCACAATAAAATGGCCCAAAAATCATAAAAGACTAGCTAAATTAAATAAGTAACGATAGCTAGCTATGCTCGCTATCAAATACCCCCAAACTTAAGCTTTTGCTAGTCCTCGAGCAAACTAGATATCAAACATACAGTAGAAAAATGGATGCAACAATCATGACTCAATCCTCAAGGCTCAAAAATCAATAACCAAGGAAGCAAGAGACATGCATACAAGGACCAATGAGGGAGACAAATTAAAATTTTTCCAAAATTAACTTGCACAAGCGAGATCTAACTCAACAAGATCAGACTCTACTAGCTCGGGATTGGATTATTAAACTCTCAGCTCATCTTCCCTCTACACTGGCACTAAGGCTTCACTAATGAGTTAATGCAACAAATTAGTTTGTTTATCTCCATACTTAGGTGCTTTTAATTAACAATTGAATTAAGCATGTATATGTGGCACTAGCTTTCACACACCCATTGCAGGGACCCTTAACCTGAGTTTTCTCTTGTTGGCCTAACTGATCACAACAGGGGTAGCTCTTGTTGCCTTAATCTTTATTAATCATTGCATTTTGCGCACATAAGTCATGACTTTTTTTCTTTTTCAACAATAACAACAAGAATGATTTTTTGATATGAGCATAAATAGCAGATATTCTTTTCTTTTCTCCCAAGCAAGATCAAACATGCTAATTTGCAAAAAATTAACTCTTTAGCTCTACCCTACACCTATCGAGGTGACAACAAGCATATGAACCCAATAATTCGCTCCTAAGCATTCAAATCCAAATCTAGCCAAGACAGATACTCTACTCATGCAAGCCATCTCCTAGAAAATTTTTAAAAAGTCTCCCTTTTTGGGCACTTATGCTTACATCTCATCACAAGCTTGAAAATTGACAAGAAAGCCTATCCTAGGACATCATAATCATGCAAAAGTAGCATCCAGAAAACAACCATATGCATAATTCAAAGAAAGCTCAAAACTATAGCCCGAACTCAGATGCTCAAGGGCTCCACAAACATGCTAATCCACCCCCAAACTTAAAATATGCATTGTCCTCAATGTATAAAGAAAATAAGGCATAAACAAGCCTGAGAACAATAAAAGAATGACAGGAGTGAACAATACTGGCCTGGAATGATGATGACTTCTTGCTTGAGAGCTTGGAATCTTGAAAGCTTGAAAGCAAAGGAGAGAAAGAAAACAAGACCTACAAAACAAAAACAAACAATAAATAAAAAAAAAAAAAGAAAGCACACTAAACTTACTTGGGTTGCCTCCCATAAGCGCTTGTTTAACGTCATTAGCTCGACGTGTTGCACGTGCTTCAAGGAGGCTTTTTATCTGTGAATCCAACAGAGGTGCTCTTTCTTGCACCTTTACTATATCCCATGAAAAGCACTTCATCTTTAGAGTCTTCAACTACTTTAAAGATCTCTTTTTCGTTCTTGACTCTAATGGTGAGCTCCATGCGCTCGATATCTATAATCACTCGCCCAGTAGCGAGGAATGGTCTTCCTAATATGACAGGCATTGAAGGATTTTCTATCATGTCCATAACATATAAATCAATAGGGAGAAAAAATCTACCTACTCTGATTAACACATTTTCTACAATACCAACTGGTCTCACCACAGATTGATCAGTCAATTGGAGCTTTACAGGAGTAGACTTAATCTCACCTATATCTAACTTTTTACACAACGATAGAGGAATGATATTAATGCTAGCACCTAAAGCACATAATGCTCTGAAAGAATAAGTACCAAAACTACAAGGAACAGAAAAACTCCCTGGATCTGCTACTTTTTCAGGTAACTTCTGTTGGACTCGAGTGCTGCATGTGGAAGCAAGATATACAGTGTCAACCTTCTTTTCTTTTCGCTTCTTTGCTAACCACTCCTTCATGAACCTGTTGTATTGGGGCATCTCTAATGCCTCTGCAAAAGGAATATTAATATTCAGATTCATAAAAGCATTCATAAATTTATCAAACTGAACCTGATTGTTCTTTTTCTTCTTTTTCTTTTTCTTTTCCTTGGGAACCAACAGTGTGGGAGAAGGAATAGGAGGCTCAAGGTTAGGCTTTTCAGCCTCATCTGCTGTCGTGTCCTCCTCAGCTTCCCCTGTAGGCGTTTCATAGTCCTCAGATTCAGGTTCCTCTCAGATTCCTCCTGGTGCACAGTGATTACCTTACAATACTCCATATGAGGTTTCTCTTGTTCAGCTGGGGCCTTACCTTTATTCATGGTGCTTACTACATTCACCAACTGTCCCAGCTGAGTCTCAATATTCTTGATGGCAGCACTGTGGTCATTCACTGTTGAATTGATGGCAATGATTGCCTCCTCTAACTTGGTTGTCCTGTTACTTGACTCTGCAATGAAAGCTCCAACAAGATCCTCTAACTTTTTATTTTCTTGAGTTTGAGGGGCAAAACCAGGTGGGTTAAGAATATTCTTCGTATTTGCATAAGAGAAATTTTCATGGTTCCTATTGTTAGGGTGATAATGTGTAGGTGTAACATTATTATTATATCCCCTAAAATTAGAATTTGATACATACTGAACCTGTTCAATGGTCTCCTCCTGAGGTCTAGATGCCAAAGCAGCAGCTGATTCAATTGACTGTGCACTCCCTGTACCTGAAAATTTCATAAAAGCATTAGCGAGGGAGGTCATCTGGGCCTGGAGTGCACTTACTTTATCAACCTCAAACACTCCAGCAGCAATCTTTTTGGGTGTAGACCGCTCAGATGGCCACTGATAGCTGTTGGTGGCCATATGCTCTAAAAGTGTGCGAGCGTTTTCCACGGTCTTGGACAACAGAGTCCCACCTGCAGCTGCATCAACAATCGTTTTTGTACTAGGAATTAGACCATTATAAAACAATTGTACCTGGAGCCAATCGGGGTAACCATGCTGAGGGCACTTCCTCAGTAGCTCTTTGAATCGCTCCCAAGCTTCGAACAGCTGTTCATCATATTGTTGTTGGAATGTCCCAATCTCGGTCCTCAGCTTGATCGTCTTTGCAGGAGGGAAAAATTTCTTTAAAAAGGCCTGGACCAAAGCATCCCAGGTGGTGATGCTCCCAGAAGTAATAGACTGCAACCAATCTCGTGCTTTATCCTGCAAAGAAAACGGAAATAAACGTAAGCGAATAGCATCCTCAGACACTCCATTAATCTTTACCGTCCCACAAATATCCAAAAATGATTTAAGATGAGAATTTGGATCCTCAGTGGGCGATCCTCTGTATGCACAGTCTCGAGCCATCTGAATGAGGCCGGTCTTCAGCTCAGAGTTGTTGGCATTAATCGGTGCATAGACAATTCCCGACTGTTGCCCCTGAAACACGGGCTGAAAGTAGTCTCTAATAGGCCTAGGCTCGTCCGGTTGATTTTGGTCAGCCATTTGAAAATTTTCTCTAATTTCCCTTCGAAGCCTATGGATGGTTCTTTCTATCTCGGGATCCAATGGTGCTAAAATTAAATCTTTATTACTACGCATACAAAACTAAACTACCCTAAAAAGGAAAGAAAACAAATATGGAAAGCAACAAAGAAAAGAAAACAACTAATCTAAATAAGGAAAATATAATCTAGAAAAGGAAACAAAATAACATAATATGGAATGCAAAAATAGTTATGGCAAAACACGAATAAGGAAACTAACCAACGAGGAAAACTAAACTAAAAAAGAATAACAAGAAACAAATATGGAGAAGATTACACAACTAAAAGAAAAACTAACCTAGAAAATCAAATATGGAAAGAAAAACAAATAAGGAAAAAAAAATGCAATCAACCAAAAAAATAAAAATACACCCTAAATTAAGATCAAGCAGTTTTTTCACAATATCAATCTAGCTAAATGTGCCAATCCCCGGCAACGGCGCCAAAAACTTGATGTGCAATTTGCTTATCGCAAGTGTACGGGTCAAGTAGTAATATAGTGTTTTCGTGTAAACGAGTGTCGTCCTCTGGATTGGATTTTTAAGCAAATCAAGTATTGTGAATTATCTTGCCCAATTTTATTTAGGGATCAAAAAGTGATGAATGAATGATAAGAAAACCAAATCAAAGCAAGCAAAAAGAATGGAAATTCAATTGGGAAAACTACTTAGGGAATTGATTTCGCCGATTTAGTTTAGGATTGATTTTAAGGAATAAGTCCTTATGCACAATGGAATTATGAGCCAAAGACCCTTTAATCACAACTACCTCTCCCGAGTATAATTGATTCTCATGCAAATTAACCAACTTGATATCCCTATCTAAGTCTATTAAAATGCAAGGCAATGAGATCTTTTAACCAATTCTAAAGTTAATCTAAAACCGTCACGAATTAGAAAATAAACTTTATTCATGCAATCTTGAGTAAGTCTAAATCAAATCCCCTCTCCCGAGCTAGATTTGAAACTTAAATCATTCAACTAATGGCCAATTAATTGAAAGCATTAAATCAAGATTACAAACACAATAACGTTGCACACTTAAACCATAAATCAATCCATAAACTTAATCAACTACATCAGTCCCTAAGCTACAAGTTTAGCTACTCATGAATGTAAATACAAGCTCAACTAAACATGTGAAAGCCATCAATCTAACTAAAGAAAGGAAAGGGACAAGAAAACTCAATGTAGGCCGAGTCCGACGTCCCCGTCACGATCCCCACGAACAATGGGTTGATTTCCAAATCCCTCCCTTTGTTTTCAGCCTCCAAGTTCTCTGTTCTGCCCTGTTTACGGCTCCCAAAGGTCCCAAATCGAACTCCCAAAAACCTAGCCTAAAATAAGCATTTATTCTGTTTTTTCGTCTTAGCGTCGAGACACTGCCTTCAAAACGCGCGTTTCAGGAAAGGAAATTATACATTGTCGAGACGCTAAGGTCGTAGCGTCTCGACGCTGTGACCTTTACGCGTCTATTCTGATATGGAATGCTAGCGTCGAGACGCCTAAGGGCTAGCGTCTCGACGCTAGTCACCTTTTGACCGAATTTTGACTTTTTTCCATTTTGATTCTTTTTCCTTCCTTTGCATCTTTTCGCGTCCCGAGCACCCGATTAACTCCAATATTGCGCTACAGCTCCAATCAACCATTTACTACAAAATAAACATTAAAGCACAATAAAATGGCCCAAAAATTATAAAAGACTAGCTAAATTAAATAAGTAACGATAGCTAGCTATGCTCGCTATCAACAGGGGAGAGATCCCGAGATTGTCAAGCTTTTGGAGAATGTAGGTCAGGGAGATTTTACCCTTGCCAGCGACTCAACCTTGTTGTTCCAAGGAAGGTTATGTGTTCCTAAGGATTTCTCGTTGAAGAAACTGATAATGTAAGAGGCGCATAATACTCCTTTCTCCGTACATCCGGGCAGTACCAAGATGTACAAGGACCTCAAGGAGCATTATTGGTGGCATGGTATGAAGAATGAGATTGCAAAGTTTGTCAGTAAATGTCTGACTTGCCAGCAAGTGAAAGCGTTGCGACAAAGACCTGCTGGGTTCTTGCAACCGTTAGAAATCCCAGTCTGGAAGTGGGAAAATGTGTCCATGGACTTCATTGTCGGTCTGCCGAGGACATTGAAGGGCAACATAGTGATTTGGGTTGTAGTGGACCGTTTAACGAAGTCAGCTCATCTCATCCCTGGTAAGGCAACTTATTCAGTGGAAAAGTGGGCAGAGTTATACTTGAAGGAGATTGTGAGGTTGCATGGTGTGCCGGTATCCTTTGTATGTGACCGTAACCCTTGCTTCACATCCACCTTTTGGCGAAGTTTGCAGAAGGCTCTCGGCACCCAGTTAGACTTCAGTACCACATTTCATCCACAAACCGATGGTCAGACTGAGCGATTGAACAAAATTCTAGAGGAAATGCTCAGGGCTTGTGTCATGGACTTCGGAGGTAGTTGGGAGAATCATTTGTACTTGATCGAGTTTGCCTAGAACAACAGTTATTAGGCTACGATTGGCATGGCTCCCTATGGGAAGAAGTGCAGGTCCCCAGTCCATTGGGATGAAGTTGGTGAAAAGGCCTTGTTAGGTCCAGAGTTGGTCCAGAAGTCTAACGAAGCAGTTAAGCAGATAAGAGCAAGAATGCAAGCCGCCCAGAGTAGGCAGAAGAGTTACGTTGATGAAAGGCGTAAGGACTTGGAGTCCAGTGTAGGCGATCATGTGTTCTTGCACGTGGCACCAATGAAAGGGGTTCTTCGCTTTGGCAAGAAGGGGAAGCTCAGCCCTAGGTTCATTGGACCTTACGAGATCTTAGAGCGCATCGGTGATAGCTTGCGAAATGCAAGTTATTTATCCTCTAAATTCAGGCTAAAAGAAGGCTAAAAGAACCTCCAATGTGTTATCTTAGCGCATAAAGAAAAGGAAAAGTGTTTTGTTATAAGCGGCAGGATATATTTGTGTATGCGATAAGAAATTATAAATAAAGAGCGCTAATGCAGCTAATCTCGTTGTTTTAAGTATCTTTTTCAGCGCAGGCACACTTTCCAAGATGATCAAGAGACATAAAAAGATGGATGAAAAGACAGCGCCGGCACAGCCAGAGCAAGTGGGCGAAAAAGGAGATTAGAAAGGCGCAAGTGGCCTGATGATGATCAAAGCAAGTGTCTATTACTTAATGAAGTTATCTTCCTTACCTATAAATAGAAGCCCAAAGATGAACAAAAGAGATGAGAGGAGAGGAGAGGAGAAGAAATTCACGAAGGAACTGCAGAAATTTGTAAATAGGAGCATACTTGTGTGTAATGTGTCATTTCATACAGTTTTGTTTTGCTCACATGAGCTAAATCTTCTCTTCGAGGCTTAGCGCAAGCGCCTCATGCGGCGATAAGTACAACCACCTGTAAGCACATATTTTGGTTTAATTGAACATTGATTGCTTTCTACTTAGTTGCATTAATCTTTTCATTGCTAATTCCCGCTTGGCCAGCCAGATGCGGTAACAATATGATAAATCCTTGACAGGCAATGCATATGGATCTCTCTAAGTAGAATAAGTTAGCGCATGTCATGTAGTCTTGGTAGCATTAAATCATTACCGCTAAAAGATATTGCATGCTTGAGCTTCGATTGCGTTGTGACTCACGCAATCCCTTGTAAGTGATAAGAGAACTAAACTTCACGCATAAACTAGTCAAAGAATCAATTGTTAGTTAATTGCTAAAACGCATAAGGAATACCAGAAGGGAAACTTAATGATTTTTTCTAACTTAGGCATTAATGGATCAATTAACCAAAATCAGCGCTACAAGTCTCTTATAAACGCATGAGGTTGCTACTGCAACAACCTTGATACTTTTCGCATTGAACTCCTTTCCTCAGTTTTTATTATTCATTTTTCTTCCTGCAAATCACTTAATGTTTAAACTATACCAATCACTTTTTACTTTCTACAACTTACGTCGCACATTGAGAGATTAAATCAGTGAATATATATTTTACCACTTTTGTTTCATTTCCCTGTGGATTCGACCCTGGACTCATCAGGTACTACTTGATTTAGTCAATTTATACTTGGATTGATTTAAATCTACGACTACTAAACCAATCACACTGACAACTAATCAAGTTTTTGGCGTCGTTGCCTGGGAAATTGGCAACAAGATTCTATTCTAACTTTCGCTGAGTTAATACTCACAGTGCTCCTGTTGAGTCTTTTTCTCCATGAACAAGAAATTGTATGCGTGTTGCCCGACGAATTGAATTCGAGGTAGATCCTGAAATCGATAGAACATACGACAGAAGAAGAAGAAACTGAAGACCTCGAAGTCAACCAGGAGAAATGGCAGCACGAAACCAACCAAATAGACCATTAAACCCCATCCACATGGCCGATGATAGGGCCAGACGAATTAGAGATTATGCAGCCCCTGCAAATTGCAATTTCAATCTAGGGATAGTTCAGCCAACTCTAGAAACCGAAAGGTTTGAGCTAAAACCTGTTATGTTTCAAATGTTAACAGCTGCAGGACAATTTGGAGGAAGTGCATCGGAAGATCCTCACTCTCACCTCAAGTCATTCCTCGACATTTGCAACAAGTTTATCATTCGAAGAGTTGCCCCAGAACAACTTCAAGTCATATTATTTCCTTACTCTGTGCTAGATGCGGTGAAATTGTGGTTAAACCAACAGCCAGCAAACTTCATCGCAAATGGAATGTTTTGGCAGAAAAGTTCCTAGAAAAATACTTTCCACCCACCGCAAACTCTAGATTGAGAAAAGAAATAATGACGTTCACACAACTGGACGATCAAACATTGAACGAAGCTTGGGAACGATTCAAGAGCCTGCTACAAAGATGCTCGCACCATGGTTTACCACTGTGCATTCAGCTAGAGACCTTCTATGTAGGACTTAACAAGAATTCGCAAGTTTTGGTAGACTCATCCGCAAATTGTGCATTACTCAGAAAGACTTATGATGAAGCCCACGAAATTCTAGATCGAATTGCACACAATAACTATGAGTGGGGCACTGCGGTAGATAGAACACGGAGACCCATTAAGACCAATTCAGGAAGTTTTGAAGTAGAGCCTATGACTTCAGTAAACGCAAAAATTGAGGCGTTGACCTTAAAAATGGATACGCTCACAGCCAGCACCGCACCCTTGATCGAGCAACTCAACGCATTTGGATGTGGGATCTGCGGTGAAGGACACAAGCATGATCAGTGTCCTTCAAACCCACAATCAGTTCTCTATGTGGGATCGCAAGGAGCTACGCGCAACAACCCATATTCAAGCACATATAACCCAGGGTGGAGAAATCACCCAAACTTTTCATGGAATGGGAGCGCAAATAAACAGCAACAAGGTAATGTAAATCATGCGCCAATATTATTTAATTCTAACAATGACCAATTTTCGCAGGGACATTTCCAGCGCAACATGGATGGAGGAAGCCAAAGAGCATCATCCTCAAACGCATTAGAAAACATGATGAAGGAATTCATAACCCGTCAAAAAGAGTATATGGCCAAGAATGACGCAGTAGTTCAGAGCCAAGCCGCATCCCTTCGCAGTCTGGAGATTCAAGTTGGACAACTTGCATCAGAGTTGAAAAACAGACCTGCGGGGACACTGCCCAGCAATACGGAGGATCCAAAAGGGAAAGAACACTGCCATGCGGTGACTCTACGAAGTGGAAGAAAATTGCAGATAAATGAACCTACACCAACGCAAGATGACCCATGCAAAAACCCAACCATAGAAGGGCACAGCCAGCCGCAAGAAGAAAAAGCAACTCAGGAGAAAGAATCCAAAAAGAAGGAAGCTCACGCAGAAAAAGAGCCTGACGCATATAAGCCCACACTACCTTTTCCTTAGAGGCTGCGAAAGAAGAATGATGAGGCTCAGTTTAAGAAATTTTTGAATGTTTTGCGAGAGCTGCATATCAATGTCCCACTTGTGGAGGCGTTAGAAAAGATGCCAATCTATGCCAAATTCTTGAAAGAGATTCTGATGAACAAACGACCATGGAAGGATTTTGAAACTGTTGCACTAACAAGTGAGTGTAGCGCAATACTCGCCAACAAGCTTCCCCCACAATTGAAAGATTCTGGAATTTTCACTATTCCTTGTTCGATAGGAGGAATCGATGTTGGCAGAACATTAGGTGACCTGGGCATAAGCATAAATTTGATGCCATTGTCTATCTACAAGCGCCTAGGGATCGGAGAAGCAAGACCGACAACCATTACACTCCAATTAGCAGATAGATCCGTAGTCCACCCTGCGGAGAAGATCGAAGACGTTTTAGTCAAAGTTGACAAATTCATTTTTCCAGCAGATTTCATCATTTTGGACTATGAAGCCGACAAATAAATTCCCATTATTTTGGGAAGACCATTCCTTGCCACCGGACAAACCCTAATTGACGTAGAAAAGGGAGAATGCTAGCCCGCATAGATGTATGCTCTCCGCAGGAATTACTATCAAATGCGGCCAGTTCCACAGAAGGAGGAAACCAGGAAGATCAGGAAAGAGGGAACTGCATCTTACCACCGCATGAAGAAGTTACCCACATACTGGATCTGGAAGAAAGAGTTCCCACCCTGCCTTCCATAATACAACCTCCTGCGCTAGAACTTAAACCCTTGCCAATGCATTTGAAATATAGATTCTTGGGGGAAAAAGAATCACTCCCAGTCATAATCTCATCAAAGCTTGATTCATTGCAAGAACATCTACTGATGGAGGTACTCGCAAGACACAAAAAGGCCATTGGGTGGAGTTTAGCAGATATTAAAGGTATTAGCCCTTCCTATTGCATGCACAAAATTCGATTGATAGATGAATCCAATGAATTTGTTGAAAGACAAAGAAGGCTAAATCCCACAATGATGGAAGTAGCACGAAAGGAGATAATTAAGTGGCTCGACGCAGGCGTAATATACCCCATCGCAGATAGCACATGGGTGAGCCCAATCCAATGTGTGCCCAAGAAAGGAGGCATGACAGTGGTGGCTAACGCAAACAACGAGCTATTCCATCCCGCACCACTACAGGTTGGCGCATCTGCATGGATTATCGCAAGCTGAACGCCATTACCAAAAAGGACCCATTTCCTCTCCCATTCATTGACCAAATGCTAGACCGACTTGCAGGACAAGCTTGCTATTGTTTTCTAGATGGATACTCCGGGTATAATCAAATCACCATTGCGCCAGAAGACCAAGAGAAGACCACATTCACTTGCCCATATGGCACCTTTGCATTCAGAAGGATGCCTTTTGAACTGTGTAATGCACCTGGAACGTTCCAGATGTGTATGATGACCATTTTCTCCGAACTTGTAGAAAAATCTGTGGAAGTTTTCATGGATGACTTCTCAGTATATGGGAAGTCTTTCGCAGGCTGTTTGAAGCAGCTCGAGCAAGTATTGGAAAGATGCGAAGAAACCCACCTTGTGTTGAATTGGGAAAAATGCCATTTAATGGTGGAAGAAGGCATTGTCTTAGGCCACCGCATATCAAGCGCAGGTATTGAAGTAGATAAGGCTAAAATTGATGTCATTGAGAAATTACTACCTCCTACATCTGTAAAGGGAATTCGCAGCTTCCTGGGACATGCGAGATTCTATCGCAGGTTCATCATAAATTTCTCACACATTACAAAGCCACTTTGTGCATTACTGGAAGCTAATAGAATATTTGAATTTTCTAACGAATGCGTTAAAGCATTTGAGAATCTGAAGCTTGCATTAGTAAGTGCACCTATCCTCGCAACCCCAAACTGGAGGGAGCCTTTTGTCTTGATGTGTGATGCCAGTGTCGTGGCAGTAGGAGCAGTGTTGGCACAGAAAAAGGAAAAGAATCTTCACCCCATTTATTATGCCAGTCGAACATTAAATGAAGCACAAACGAATTACACAACAACCGAGAAGGAATTATTGGCAGTTGTTTATGCGTTTGATAAATTTCGTGCTTACTTGATTGGCTCCAAAGTCATGGTTTACACAGATCATGCGACAATAAAATATCTTATCACAAAAAAGGACGCAAAGCCAAGATTGATTAGATGAATTTTATTGCTACAAGAATTTGATCTAGAGATCAAAGAAAAAAATGGGAGTGAGAATTTAGTTGCTGATCACTTGTCGCGCTTGGAAAACCGTGGGAAGGAAGATGCGCCAAGAGTCCCTATCGTAGAAGAATTTCTTGACGAAAACCTTTTTGTAATCAACGAAGAAGAACCGTGGTTTGCAGACATTGCAAATTACCTTGCCGCAGGAATCTTTCCAGAAGAATACTCAGCGCAACACCGTAAGAAATTCTTTCACGAATTAAAATTTTATTTATGGGATGACCCTTGCCTCTATCGTAGAGGACCTGACCAAATTCATAGAAAATGCGTTGGCCATAAAGATGCACTGAAAATATTGAAAGACTGTCACGAAGCACCATACGGAGGCCATTTTGGAGGACAACGCACCGCAACTAAAGTTCTTCAAAGCGGCTATTGGTGGCCCACCTTGTTTCAAGACGCCAGAAAACATGTCGAAGGTTGTGATAGATATCAACACACTGGAAACATCAGTGCAAGAAATTAAATGCCTCAAAACTACATGATAGAAATAGAGTCATTCGATGTCTGGGGCATTGATTTCATGGGACCTTTCCCATCATCGCAAGGGAACCAATACATTCTCCTCGCAGTGGACTATGTGACCAAATGGATAGAAGCAATCGCTTGCGTTAAAAACGATGTTGCAACTGTGACAAAATTCCTCAAAAGGAATATCTTTACAAGATTTGGTGTACCACGCAGGCTGATTAGTGATGAAGGGACCCACTTCATAAACAGGATCATGGATAAGTTATTGAAAAAATACAATGTCAAACATCACATCGCAACAGCTTACCACCCACAGAGTAATGGTTTGGCGGAACTTTCAAATAGAGAAATAAAGAGAATTCTCGAGAAGGTTGTCAACACCAGCAGAAAAGACTGGGTGCATCACCTAGATGATGCACTATGGGCATATTGCACTGCATTCAAAACACCCATAGGCGCATCTCCATATGCGCTAGTTTATGGAAAAGCATGTCATTTACCATTGGAATTGGAGCACAAGGCGCATTGGGCAATGAAGCGTCTAAATTTTGACTTAGAAGCCGCAGGGCAAGAACGATTGCGTCAACTGACAGAATTATAAGAATTTAGAAGGAATGCATACGAGAATGCCAAGATAAATAAAGAGAAACAAAAGCAATAGCACGATCGAAAAAAATACTCAAAAAGGATCTCAAGGCAGGTATGAAAGTATTGTTGTTTAATTCACGTTTACGACTCTTTCCAGGAAAACTAAAATCCAGATGGTCGGGCCCCTACATAGTTCATAAAGTTTATCCATATGGGGCAGTAGATCTACATTCTACAGATGGGAAGAGAATTTTCAAAGTTAACGGGCAGAGAGTAAAACCATATATCGAAGGAACTTTGAATGAAGTAGTTGAGATGATCCTTCTGAAGGATCCGCCTTGAAGAAACCAAACAAGATAGGTCCAAAAGAGGAGTGCTCTGAATGCGCCAGGACCTAGCGCAAGGAAAGAGCACCAGCAGGTCAGAAGTTGTAAATATTTTCTTTCTGCATACTTTATTTTTTTTTATATATTTTGATAGGCTGAGCTTTAAGGAGACAATCCCATCGCATGTCTCTTTAGTTAGTGTAAAATCGCTGCGTTAGTAAAATTTTGTTGCCTAGAAGGAAATCCCACCGCATGTCCAATTCCATCCGTATTTCTGCCTCACGCGGTGATAATCATATTAGCATTTAAGGAGACGCACTAATCCCTGTTTTTCTCACATTACCCAAGGCAACCACTCACATTCCTCCATAATTATCATGATCACCCACTCTTGTGGGATGCGAAAGGTTGTCAGTACCTAGGGACGCATGCCTTGCGTTAACTATATAGTGGGGAAAGAATCTAATGTTTCTTCCTCATTACCTGCGTCCCCTTCATTCCAAAACCCTAACCCCCCAAGTTTTTTAAATTTCTTTTCTCCTTCCCACTGAGGAACAACCATGTCAGACTCTCAAAATCTCTCCATCGCCGGATACGCGGATGATGCTCATTCTTCGCCGAAAGTAGAGGGGCCGAACAGAGATGTGATTATCTCTTCAGAAGAAGAAGGTGACAACCCACAAAACATCGACCAAATGGAGGAAGAAGAACCAGAGGTTGTGCAAGGAGAACCTCCCTTAGCCAGCACAAGCGCCCAACTCGCCACCGCCCCATCAACCTCCAGTGTTGATGAAGTGTTTAACATCGCCCCATTAGACGCATCCACCTTCTCCATCCAACCTGTCACTCTTCAGGCAACCCCAAGCTTCTCCACCCCTCGAAACCACACTCCCTTTCCATCACCATTCCCGTCGGTTTCCCTCCTTCCATCCGCAAACCCTTCCTCTACCTTAACCCAAAACACCGATCATTCCCCTTCTTTCTTCCCAACTAACACCATTTCCACCCCTTTTCCCCCATCCTCTTCCACACTACCACAGTTCTTAGAACAGCAAGTCGCTGCATGGAACGACCTACTACAAGAGCTAGGCGAAGAAGGCGATGAAATTCGCCAAAGAGAAGAGCGAGAGCGTACTACCGCAGAGACAAACGCAGCAAACAGAGGCGAGGGGCCAAGCAATGCGAAAGTCGCAGACATCGCAGCGCATAACTTGGCCACCATCGCATCAGCCATGGAGATGTCTGACTCCGATGATGAAATCCCCTTCACACGTCGCCGCAATATCCAACCTACAGGGGTAGTCATCAGAGAGCCATGCGAGCAAGCTGCGGTGACCCAAAGAAAGAAACGAAAAGAGCCCACCGCAGCCAAGGAAAAGGGAAAACAAAAAGTAGGCACAGGCGCAGAGGCAGAAGCAAAAGAATGGGGTAAATTTCAGGAAGAAAGGGGATTAAGTTGCCCCATGCCGCAGACGATGACTGACCAAATTTCCCAGCGCAAGTGGGAAACAGTCTGCGAGAACCCTAGAACCTACGTCCCTGCGCTTGTCCATGACTTCTACCACGCACAATGGCGAGAAGAAATTGATGAAGTTGTTGTTCCCGGCCATGCCATCGCATTCTCCTCAGCGCATATAAACAGTGTCTATGAGCTACAGGACATCCCTAGCGCTGAAGGGCGATCGGAGAACCCGTTGGCAGCCGAGCGCTGGATAGGCAACCTCGAAGCTATGTATGATTACTTGAATTGTGACGATCATTTGAAAGTTCGAGGTGCAGTTTTCATGCTTAGGGATGAAGCTCGCAACTGGTGGAAATCAGTATCAGTCGCTGAGGATCACGCGAATGTACCGATTTCGTGGGATAGGTTTAAAGATCTCCTCTTTGACTACAACTTCCCTGAGACAGTCAAGGATGATAAGGAGACTGAGTTCTTGCATTTAACTTAGGGGACCATGTCTGTGATCCAGTACGAGCGGAAATTCACTGAGCTCTTACGTTTTGCTTCTGATCTAGTCAGCACGCCGGAGCGGAAGATCAAGAGGTTCATCAAGGGCCTCAGAGAAGAAATTTGGGGTACAGTTGACATGAGTGCGCCTTCGACCTTTGCAACAGCCCTCTGAAGGGCGTTGGTCATGGATAAGAATTTGTCGAAGAAGGCGCAACCTCGTTGGGAAGCAGGTTCGACTTCCGGGCTTAAGCGAAAGCCCCATCCAGCCCTGGCGAGGCCACCTCAGAAGGCTCCTCGCCAAAACTTTAGAAGCAGGCTCTGGCAATTCCTCGTTGCAATATGTGCAACAAGCAACATGTTGGTCAGTGTGAATCAGGAGAAAAGGTCTGTTTCAGATGTGGCCAAGAAGGATATTACGCTACGTGGTGTCCCAACAGAGACGAGACCCACGTAGGAAGACCAGCCCTGAAGGCCGCCTAGGCTCCTGGACAAGGCGATAAGCAAAAAGCCCGTGTTTTCGCCCTCAATGATGAAATTGTAGAGGATTATGTTGTGGTAACAGGTATGTTTTCTATAGCTATTTATCTATGTGATTCCTGTTTTCTGTCTCTTGATTGTGGCATGTTGGTTTAGGAACAATCCTTGTTTTAAGAATCCATGCTTTTGTGTTATTTGACTCGAGGTCGAGTCACTCTTTTATCTCATCGGCATTTGTTGATCAAGCTGATCTGAAGTTAGAGTCGCTAGGATTCGTTCTATCAGTGTCCACTCCCTCCGGATCCGTAATGCTTGCTCAACAAGTGGTGAAGATGGGTGAAGTTTCAATCGCAGACCAGGTTCTCAGAGTTAGACTGATCAAGTTGGATATGCGTGATTTCAACGTAATTTTGGGTATGGATTGGTTAGCCAGCAATGGAGCTACCATCGATTGTGCCAAGAAGGAAGCATGTTTCAAGTTTCCCTCGGGTCAAGAGTTTAGATTCAAAGGCTCTAATGGTGGAAGTCCAAAAGTAGTCTCTGCGTTGAAAGCTAAGCACCTGGTGCAGCATGGCGCTTGCGCTTATCTAGCGAGCGTGGTTGATACCAGCAAGGAATCCCCTAAGTTGGACTCGGTACCTGTAGTAAGGGACTATCCAGATGTTTTCCCAGAGGACCTCCCTCGTTTACCTCCAGCAAGAGAAATAGATTTCTGCATTGATCTGCTACCCGGGACAACCCATCTATCCAAGGCTCCCTAGTGAATGGCTCCAGCCGAGTTGAAGGAGCTTAAGGTGTAGTTGGAGGAACATCTTGAAAAAGGGTTTATTCGACCCAGCGTTTCTCCCTGGGGTGCGCCTGTTTTGTTCGTTAAAAAGAAGGATGAGTCGATGAGGCTTTGTAATGATTATCGGGAGTTGAACAAGGTAACTGTGAAGAATAAGTATCCCCTCCCGCGCATCGATGACCTTTTCGATCAGATTCAAGGAGCTAAAGTTTTCTCGAAGATCGACCTGCGATCTGGATATCATCAGCTGAGGATCAAGGAGTCCGATATCCCGAAAACCGCTTTCAGGACGAGGTACGGGCACTATGAGTTCACAGTGATATCTTTTGGGCTCACTAATGCCCCGACCACCTTTTGTGCTTGTTGTCCAGCGGCTGAAAAGCCTTATTAATGGTCTTTCAACATATGCCCATGGCCCGTAGTGCCTTAGACATGGTTGCCCATGGAGACTGTTTAGCAAGGAATTAGGACTAGTAGGTGGGATTTGTCTTTTCAAAGCTTTTCTTAAGGTCTTTAGGTAAATTCTAACCCCTTTTAGTTTCCTTTGTAATTTAGGAGTTCATCTTGGCTGCTTTGGGCTTGTTGAGATTGCCTTGGAAACGCTATAGGTATGTAGTTTCTACTTACCAAACTTGTTTGACTGCCTGAAGCATGTTGTTTGTTATCTGCTTTACTTTTTGTTATGTTAATTATGAGTTCCTATGTTTTCCCTGTTGTACTATGAACATTGAGGTGGTTGTGTTAATTTGGAATCGCATTTATTGCAGTGCTTGAGATGAGTATGTTTAAAGGAGTGTGAGCATTTTAGGGGCTTGTCTTAAGTATGGTTACTGATGAGTCAAGCATGTTGAGTCCAGTTGGCATGTTGCATGGGGAATGTCTAGCATGAGTCGGGTGTGAGCCACACCACATGGTGCATGAATTCAAGTGTAGTGGAGCGTGACGTGGAAATCACGTGGGTGTGAGTGCGGTGCGTGACGCGGAAATCACATAAGAGTGGCGCAACACATGGCACAGAATTCATGTGGGGTAGGTGCGGAACATGACGTGGAAATCATGTAGTTAGCGCAGCACATGGCACGAAATTCTTGTGTACTAGAGCATGACGCGGAAATCATGTGGGGTCTAGTGCGTGCGTCGCATAGCATGTGCTGCCTTTGGCATGGTTGGTTGTTTTTAAGCATGTGGTTAGCTTGTAGCTTAAAAGCACGCTGTTATTTTGTAGCATGTTGTTTGCTTTGGTTCCATAACCTTTTGGATGCATGTGCTGAGTATGTTGCTTGATTTGGTTGTTTGTTTGTGGTTTGGTAAGTGTGAGCTACTTACCAGTACCACGGTTGTACTGATACCCCCTTCCCCATCTTTCCTCCAACATTTTAGATGTTGCAGGTTACGTTGATGAGCTAGATTCTGGTGAGGAAGAGGAGAACTACGAGGAGGAACCCTAGGGCGTTTGACTTTCTTTCCTACGTTTTGATAGGCTAGAGTATGTCATAATTCCATTATTCTTGCTTTGCTTGAGTAGACTAGTTTAGTTTCGTGGTTGTGGATGTGTTGGTGAGACTTGGTTTAGTGGTTTTGTATATGGACCTAAGTTTAGTTCCATTGCTTTATAATGTTTGAAATAAAATTGTTAGTTGTCACTCTTTTGGATTTTGAGCTGGTGTTAATAAAAGTATTGTGAATATTGTGTCCCATTGCATGATTTGAGTTAAGGTATGTTGCAACGAGATCTGACTCGTATAGAGAAGTAGGCTGTGGATCTGAAATGAAGTTTGTGGAGTTAAGGTGGTTGTTTTGAAGTGTTTTTACACGTTTATCAGGTGTTTAAAAAAAAATTTGTTCAGGCCATTATACGTCGTTATGCTGCCGAAATTTTCGATACATCCGGTTTAAGTGGTTCAATTCCATGGATAGGGGTTTAAGGGTTGAAGTAGCGTCACTAGGCTAAGGGTTGGAAAACCTTGGGCGTTACACAAATGGTGTTTCAGAAACACTATTTGAGGGAACTACATTCAAAATATAAACTGCAATCTCTACTGCATAACCCCAAAAAGAACTAGGCAATTGAGCATAACTCATCATAATCGAACCATGTCCAACAAGGTTCCGTTTCTCCTTTCAGATACACCATTTTGTTGAGGTGTACCTGGTGCTGAGAGTTGAGACAAGATTCCATGTTCTATCAAATAGTTCTGGAATTTTAAGTCCAAATACTCTCCACCTCGATCAGATCGAAGTGTTTTAATTGTCTTACCTATCAAGTTCTCAACTTCAGTCCTGTACTCCTTGAACTTTTCAAGGGCTTCAGACTTATGACTCATTAGGTATAAATAACCATACCTTGATTAATCATCTATGAAAGAGATGAAATATTCACACCCTCCTCGAGCTCTTACATTCATTGAACCACAAAGATCCGTATGTACGAGTTCTGAGGGCTCCTTGGCACGATAACCTTTTCCAGTAAAAGGTCGTTTGGTCATCTTACCTTCGAGACATGACTCACATGGAGGTAAAGTACCATCTTCTAACTGGCTTAGAAGTCCGTTCTTAACCAAACTCCCAATCCTATTGAGATTTATGTGGCCAAGTCTCAAGTGCCAAAGATAGGTACTTTCAGAAACGTTCTTCCTTTTTGGTTGAGTCTCGGTTGTTTTAAACATTTCATTTTTCAAAATAGCCCTAGACTCTATTGGTCTTAAAACATAGAAATTGTTCTCCATTTTTGCAGAACAAATATCAGTACCCCTTTTAGTAATGAAAGCTTCATTCTCAGAAAAGGACACTGAATATGCTTGTTCTAGCAAACAAGAAACATATATTAAATTTCTTTTTATTTTGGAAACTATATATACATTATCTAATAACATATAGTGTTCCCTTGGGAAGAAAATTTTAATATCTCCCACTGCTTTGGCTGAAATGAGCTCCCCAGTCCCAACTATAAGAGTCATTACCCCAACATCCAACTCTTGTCAGGAGCTCATTCCCTTAAAGGAAGAGCATACGTGATGAGTGGCACCTGAATCAAGGATCCAGGTTGTATCATCATTTTCCACTATACACGTTTCAATGACTAGTAAATCAAATTTATTTTCATTGAGATGCGCTAAGCAGACTGTCATATTCATCATGAACAATTTCAGATGAATTAGACATGTGGGCTTGAGGATCGTCCTCACTTAAGACCAATTCGACGCAGTTAATGTTTAAGTTCATTTTCTTAGTTGTATTAGAAATACAAGTTTTGTAATTGACATTATTCGAGGCATACAAAGAATATTTCATGCTGAGAACAAAAAAATTAACTTAATAAGTGATGTTGCATTAACCCATTACACAAAATAATCGTATTATTTCAATCCAATCAATTTAGCAAAAGTAATGATCAACCCATAGAAAAAACATTCATTTTGCAACGATATTTCAGAGGTTTAGAACATCAGCTACCGTAGGACAGTCGGCTACTCCTCCTCTAAATTGAGACAATCTCAGCCAATTCCTATTCTAAGAATAACTCATATTCCAATAGTTCTTAGCTACCCTTTTTTCGGTCAAGAAATTATTAACACATTAACAATTTCTCGTAAGTGTGTGACCCTCCATTTTTCAGATCTCCGAGGTCGGCCCCAACAACGCTATCATTTATGGAGTTTGTGTTGTTCCGAATCTCATGATCAAGCCCTCCATAGGGTGATCGCTCCCAAGGCGACTCGCAGGCAGATCATGGGGATCTCACGGTGCAACCAAATGGAGGAGATCGTAGGATACGTTGACACGTGTCCTTCTCCCACTTACTATAAAATACTCCCTCATTCACCTTGATATTGATCCATGCAAACACCATCTGTAGGGGGTCACTCCCAAGGTGAACCGAGGCCAAACATGAACCTCACGTTGTGAACTTTTGAGGACGTGAGAGCAAAACTTGATTTATGAAAATCTTGTTTTGATATATTTTCTCCCACTAACTTAGTTAAATTCCAACTAAGTGAATATATCTAAGTTTATGCATGTCTATGACTCTTATATGGAGGTCTTTAATCTAATGTCTTAAGTGAATTAAACTCTTATAATTAACCTGACAACATTGCATGCTAACATAACTATGGTTAATTCAACTCAACAGGTAGTAGGTGTTCCGTAAACCGTCTTCTTAAGTACCTCCAACCTTAGACAGAACTTCATCGGGAGAGTTCCTTTATAACCATAGTAATGTAAACTCTTTACTCTAAAGATCTAGGTGAATTAAACTCTTTTAATAAACCTAGTGACATTGCATGCTAACATTTAACTATGATTAATTCAACTGCGGTATTTCGGGTTAGTTCCCAAGTAGGAGGTGTTCCGTAAACTGTCATCTTGAGTACCTCTAGCCTAAGACAGAACTTCACCGGTGGAGTTCCCTTATAATCATAGTAATGTTTTTCATACTTAGTCAATTAAAACTATTTTTAATTCTAAGTAAGAAAATAATTCTAATCCTATTAGAATTATAATGAGCTTAGGTCTAATTAATTTTAAACATTTTAAAATTAATTCATTTTAACCTAAGGTCCTATGTTTGCATGCAACTCTTTGTTATAGCTTGACGCTTTCTAATCAATTTTATAACTTATTATAAAATTTTAATGATTAGCCCTATAACATGCTTCTATGGTGTTGGAAAAATAACAATCATATTCTAATTATTAAACACCATATTATTATGACGCCGATAACGATAATATAACGATTATATTAATCTAAAGTAGTGTCATTCTTCAGGCAATTTCAATTTCATTTAATTGATATCGATTATATTAATTAAACATCCATGAAATTAAATTACATGAAATTTGGACATTAATATAATATAACTCTAATATTAATCTATTTAATGTCATGCTCAATGCTATTCCATTTTCATTTAATTAATATAACATTTTATATTAAATCATACATGAAAACAAGCATTGGTTTATATTTATTATTTTCATTCATAATATAACTAATTATATTAATTCTCATGAAAATAATCCTAAGTATGCATGGTACATTAATTAAATATAACAACTATATTTAGCTAAATTAATTTCATGCATCATGCTTCACCAATTTCATATATTTAATATAACAATGATACTAAATAACTCATGAAATACAATTCATGCATAATTACCATACATTATAACAGTTATAACATAAATATGCATGAAAACATGCTTAACCTATGGTGGGAATTTAAGCTATATGACATCCATAAAGCAAATAAATAGTAATTGAACCAGTTAATTTTGGCCCCTAGGATAAAATAAAGAATAAATTACAATAATTATCGCTAAATTCTATCCTAAAAGTCCTTCTGCAACTCCAAATACTGGTCTAGACCATCCAAACCACTTCAAACCAGCAACGAAAAACACGAACCGAGCCAAATTCCAGCTGAACCGAACCAAATTGGTCCTAGCCCAGCCAGACTGCGTGAACCGTCCTATTGCGAATCCCTATCGCGTGCTGTAATCGTGACAGCGTCGCGACGCAGCGACTTCTTCTCACCGTCTGCAACCGCAAATCGAGACAGAGTCGCGACGCTCTTGCATATGGAGCACTTTTTGGACAAAAAACAGCAGTTGTTTCTCATCTTTTGGCTTCGATTTTTGTCGTGCTTTCTCCAATTTTTAAATCATAAAAACCTATTCTAGACTCGGACTTACATAGGACTCGATTTTACATAAAATACCTGAAACATCGGGCCCTTACATGATCAAATCACATAAAAACAGTAAAATCTATGGGCATAAAATTAACCTAAACAGTTGAATGCAAACCATACATACATTATGCATTGATCAATCCTACCAATAGCCAATACAAATTTTAGAGAAACAAAATTAGATCTACAATCGACTCTGATACTAATAGGAAAAAGTCTCTAATTTTCATAAATAATTAATTAATTACCCAATTAAATATCATATATTTAATCTTAGGGATTTTATTAAAATTAAAATTAATATGAATCAAATTCATATTAAAATTTTTTTTGAACTCTGTCAAATATTTTCTCTCAATTATTAATTTTTTAAATTAGTTCAAAAATTATATTATAAAGTTTCATGAACTTTATATTATAATGTATCAAAATACATTATATGACTCCCCTAAATAAATTGAACGCTTTCAATTTACAACTTATACATTATTGCCTCAAGTCTCTTTACGAGCTACCAATGGGACCTAATGAACCTACAGATCAGAAGCTCCAACGATACGATACTAATTGGCTAAACTCATTAACCAAGTTAGTCAACATTCGTTAACTGTGGGTCTCCCCACTAAAGACCCATAGCTGCACTCTTCTCACTATAGAATATTTTTGTGTCCACGGATATCGACCAATGCAATAAGTCAATCATTCACGTGTGTTCGTAACACCGCTTGGGTCAAATTATCGTTTTACCACTAGGTTACTTCTGGTTCCTTAAATACCACTGATCTCTCTAATGAACATGTTGTTTAGAGTCCAACCACTACACAGGAGTTCCTCTTAGGCCAGGAGAGGACGGTGCACCTTTGTTCAAGCCCTAAAATTAACCCTTGAGGGGACACACATCTACTTACCACAATAGGGGAATGCGTGAATTCCATCTTGTACTGTTATGTTCCCAGCCCCCATTTGGTCTTGCCCCTAAAATGGTAGGATTATTGAGTCGGCGAACTGGCCACTCTCACCCATACAAATCTTAGGACAATCCCTCCTGAAAGGGGTTCATAACTGACTTAGGATTGAGATTGAGTTACCTAAGTCATCCTATTGAAATAAAAACCTAAACTAGTTAACGGTGTTACATCTAGTGGTTACTATTTCGCGGTCCGGTCTTATGCAAACTCATTGCATAGGATACCCCCACCCGCATGTCTCCAACATGGATGCTTTGGATCATTGCATCTTTATCGAATACAAGGTGGGTCGTACCCAACCTTATCCCTATACAGTAGACCTTTTAGGTTGTTACTTTGACACCGATCCCCGTATGTCCCCACATACTAGTCCAAGTTTCTTTTAACCAACCTTGGATCTTAGTTTATTGGATTTAGGGTTTATTAAGTCAAACTCGAATATTCAATAACCAAATTACTGAATTACTCAAATAACTCTTTATTGAGATCGATTAAGTTGTTTCATTTACTATCTACGAGTTTTAGGGCATAAAACCCAACAATTTCTCCTTCAATTCGTTGATTTAAATTGTAATTGCCTACATGTTTATGGGCTATAATGTGTGCTTGAGAGTCTTTAAAAATTTGTTGGTAGTCAATAGACAATAAACTAGGTTGTAATCGAAGAGCGAAGTCGAGATGCTCGTTGGCCGAAGAAAATAGAGCATGAATTTCATGGTTGTTATATGAACTGTGTCGAGACGTTGATGAATATTCAAAGGCACGTGTTTCATTCAAGTTGTGGTTCAAAATTTCAGTCTGGTCCATCGTTTCCTGGCCAGTTCGGTTGGTTGAAGCCCGGTTCAACAATTTTCAAGCCCATGAAGCCCGGTTCAACCCCATTATGGATTGTTCAAGCTGGTTCGAGATGTTCGGGATCGATTCGGGAGGTGTGCAAGGTGGTTCAACCATTCATTTAATTATTAATGTAATAATTTAGCCTAGTTTAGTTTGTTTGGATGCCAAAACCAGTCCACTTTAGTGTGTTTAATTATGTATGCATTGAGGATGTATGTTATAATTAAATTAGAACTAAATATGCATAATGTATGTCATATAAATTTAAAATCCCACCATAGGAAAGCATGTATCATGCATTAGTAATTAATTCTAAGGGTTATAATAAAAAGAATGCATGATAGGTTTCATGATAGATGCATGTTGGATTGTTTTATTTTTTCGTTTATGAATGTTTAAATATAAGCGTTATATTAATAAACAAAAACAAACAAGCATGGAGCATGAAACCACCTTAGCATAAATGAATGTTATAGGTTGTCTATTTTATAAATTGTTGTAAATACGAGATAGACGTTAAAACATATAACAAAGATAAATGCATGCTCACTTAGGGTTAATGGAATCAAATTTCGAATTATTCGCATAGAATAGGTTGATATCTTGTAAGCTAAAGTTAATTTTAGCTATAACAAAGAGTTGAATGCTAATATAGGATCTTAGGTAGCATGAATTAATTGTAAAACGTATAAAATGAATTAGACCTAAGATCACTTTTCGAATAGGATTCGAAAAATGTCCTACTGAGTGTTTTAATAGTGTTAAAATATATTAAGTAGGATATAAGGCTTTGGTTCTAAGGGAACTCTCCCGATAATCCGATACCTGAGTTGAATTAACCACAGTCTTATTAGCATGTTGTTGGGTTTTATGTCCTAAAACTCGTACATAGTGAATGTTAACGAATTATATACTTGTATCAATAAAGTGTTATTGAGGTTTATGCAAAAAAGTGTTATTGTCATTTTAAGTCTAAAATTTCACAATATAACCCAAATCCAATAAACTAAGATCCAAAATTGTTTTCATGTAACTTGAACTAGTATGTGAGGACATACAGGGATCAATGTTCAAGTAACAACCTAAAAGGTTTATAGTACAGGGATAAGACTGAGTACCTTATCTTGGTAACACTATGTGATACGACCCGGTTTGTATTCGATATAGACGTATTGATCCAAGGCATCCATGTAGGAGACATCTGAGCAGGGGTATCCTATGCAATGAGTTTGCAAAAGACCAGACCGCGAAATAGTAAACCACTAGATGTAACACCGTTAACTAGTTAGGTTACTATTTCAATACGATGACCTAGGTGACTCAATCTTAATCCTTAGTGTGTCATGAACTCCTTCTCATGAGAGATTGTCCTTTGATTAGTACGGGTGAGAGTGGCCTGTACACCGACTAAATAAGCCTACCTTCTTGGGGACAAGACTGAGTGGGGGGATGGGGACATGACAACACACGATGGAATTCACTCCTTCCCACTTCTAGGAGAAGTAGATGAGTGTTCCCTTAAGTGGTGACTCTGGGTCTTGAACGAAGGGATCCCGCCCTCTCATTGGCCCGAGAGGGACTTTCTGTTTACTATTTGGACCATAAACCGGTTGTTTATTAGAGTAGCACTAGTACTTAAGGAGTCAGAGGTAACTCAGGGGTAAAATGATAATTTGACCCAGCTGTAGTTACGAACACTCGTGAAGGATTGACTTATCGTTGTTGGTCAATATCCGTGGACATAGAAATATTCTACAGTGA
This sequence comes from Luffa acutangula, assembly GCA_036850905.1. Classification (NCBI taxonomy): domain Eukaryota; kingdom Viridiplantae; phylum Streptophyta; class Magnoliopsida; order Cucurbitales; family Cucurbitaceae; genus Luffa; species Luffa acutangula. The sequence goes on along the minus strand of CM072087.1, from coordinate 7,169,606 downwards.
GAAGAGTGCAACTGTGGGTCTTTAGTGGAGTGACCCACAGTTAATGAATATTGGTTAACTCAATTAATGAGTTTAGTCAGTTAACCTCATATCATTGGAGCTTCTGATCTGTAGGTCCATTTGGTCCCCCTACTAGCTCCTAAAGAGTAATTGGAAACAAATTATCTTGAAAAGAATTCGAATTGTTCAAATTCAATTTGGGAATCAGGTTAATTGTATAGAGTATAATTAATATAATGTATGTTGATGCAATATAATATAATGTGATTCAAATGATGGATTAATTAAATATGTGGTATTTAGTTAATCATTAAATTAATTAATTATGAATTAATAAATTAGTTGGTTTATATTAATTTTCTTAAATTGGATTTAATTAAATTAATTGAAACTATGTATTATGTGAGGGTTGTGCATTTAATATGATTTAATGCACATATATAATTAAATACGAGATGTTTAATTATAATTATATATAGTTAATTATGTTTCAAAAAAAATTATATATAGTTAATTAATTAAATGGTTTAATAAATTAATGTTCAATTAATTAATTTATAATATAATGTTTTTATATTATAATGAATTAATTAAATAACCAACTTCTCAATTAGGGGAGTAGTTATCAGATATCTCACTTAATCACACGCTAGTAGAGGGTCAAAGGAGATCTTCTCATTTTTTGGCTTCAGACAGGATCTCTCACTCTAACAAACTCTCTCACTCTCTCATTCTCTCTCAACCCTTTAAACACAGAAGACTTCTATGATTCTCTCCCAAAAATTCAAGAGACCATCCAGTCCCACAACTGAGTTCCCAAACTCAGAGATATAGTGGGGAAATCTCATGGTGGTGTCCCAAATCATTGGTGATTTCGCTTTTAGTCCCGGCGAATCAAGAAGGCATTTTTTACCGTTCTGAGTCGTCAGCCGACGATATGTGCTTCCCGTTCTTAAATTTTTTTCCAATGTATGGGTATTTTGTTAAACAAAATTAATTTACGAACGGTCCAATTGCTTCCGCTGTAACAGAGTTGCCTTCACATGTAATGTCGCAAGGAAATTAAAAGGGTTTAATTCACCTAGACATTAGAATAAAGACCTTCTTTTAAAGAGTTATATATAAGGCATAAAACTTAGATAGATTCTTTTAGCCAGAATTTACCTAAGTAAAATCTCCCTAATAAAAATAAGACACTTCAATGGGAGGAACAGTATAAATGTTGGGTTTTATGTCCTAAAACCCGTGGATAGTAAATGTAACAAAGTGAATCAATAAAGCGTTATTGAGGTTGTTCTATAAGTAGTTATAGAATGGTTGTTTAATTATACATTAATTAACCCAAATCCAATAAACTAGAACCCATGACTATATAATGAACACTTGAACTTTATGTGTAGACATAAAAACGAATCAAGTTCGAGTAATAGCAAAAAACAGTCTATAGTATAGGGATAGAGGTAGGGTACGTTATCCTAGGGACACTATGTGGCGCGGCCCACTTTGTATTTAATACAAACGATGTGATCCTGAATCGTTCATGTAAAGACATGCGAGTGGGGGCATCATATGCAAAGAGTTTGCATAAGACGAGGTGATCGGTTTAATTTGTTATACACTTAGAATTTCCCAATTTCCTTATCATAGTTGAATTCCTTGCGAACAATGCTTTAAAATAAGCATAATATGTCTATTGGTCCCCACCAGAGCTTTGGAAGCAATTCGGGGCTAAAACGAGCGAAATCGAAGCATAAAATGACCATTTTGCCCCTGAAGCCTCTTCATCGTCGAGTCTGCCATCATCAGAGTCGAGACGCTAGCCACAGCGTCGCGACGCTAGGGCAATCCGAGAACAAATTTCCAAAATGGAAGGGACAACGTCGCGACGCTAGGCAGTTTTCCAGATTTGATATTTTCCTATTTTGGCTTGCGATTTTCCCATATTTGGAGGCTCCCTTTAGCACCAATTTACCACGAATTGAAGGCCATGAACCACTATCAAAAGAGGCCCTTGGTGTAGGTTTAGAATCATTCCTTTTCATCCCATCATCCCTCAATTTCTCTAAATTGTAGCCACCTTTCTCTTTAGTTTTCTAGAGTTCTTTTAAGCTTTCTTAGTCTAAGGGTCGGTTGATCAAGCCTCGAGCTTGGAGGTGCTTGTCTATGGCCAACTAAGCTCGGATCGTTGTAATCGGGACCTCGGTTTGTAAGTTTGATTCAATTTTATGAGATTTCTATTCTTAATTACTTAGTTACTAGTCTTTGTGATTTTAGTTCTTTGCATAAAAGTTTAGATTGTGGTAGGAAAGATTGACAACCTTGACCGCGCCCTATCTAAATTTACATGCTAAATCTAAGTAGCAAATAGGTGATACACAAATTTCTAACCACAAGTGTACGAGCCAAGTTATAATATAGTGAAAATTAATTTTAATGTCGTCCTCTGGATTGAGTTTCTAATCAATTTAATTACCGAAAATACTCTTGTTAAATTTTATTTAGGGAACCAAACAAAGTGACAGATATTACAAAAGAACCACAAAACAATGAAAAGTGTGACTAACAATTGATCACAAAAGTCTTAGGGAGTTGATTTCACCAATTGGAAATATGAATTGATTCATGGATAATTAACATGCTTTCATTCATAAATATAGGAAACTACAATCATACATATCTCTCCCGAGCATAGATAATCCTCTCACATGCAATGAACCCAATACTCCTATTCAAATTCATTAAACGTGAAAGGCATTAAGGTTAATCCTTTTTAACGATTTCTAGAATTACCTTTTATCCTCCGATGTCAAGATTAATCCTAGTTATGCATGATGATTTCTAAGCTAAATCATCTCTCCCGAGTTAGACTTAGACACAAACATCAATGAATTTATGGCTGATAAATCGAAAGCATTACAAACACATTATGCATAAATGAAATCAAAAGAAAATATCCATAAAATCAATCCATGATTTGCCCAACAGCTACATCAATCCCTACGATTAACGACTTAGCTAATCATACAACGTGTTACGATATAACAAAAGTCTAAAACAACCATTAAAACTACTAAAGTAAAGAGAAAAGAGGAATAAACGCTAAGTAGGCCGAGACCGCACATCCCCATCACGGTCTCCACGATTAAAGCCTTAAATTCCACTTTTCTCCACTTGCATCAGCCTCCACAGCAGCCTAATTGGTGACTTTTCGACCACAAATGCATCCAAAGGAGTCCTTCAATCTGATATAATCGCAAACTATAAATAGGGAAAAAATCGGCGCAGCATCGCGACGCGGTCTTCTTATCGTAGATTCTGTTTTGGAAATCCTTGAGAACGTCTCGACGCTATTGACACAACGTCTCGATGTTGTGTCTGTTGTCGCCCAAATTAGAGAAGGAAAATTGGAGCGTCGAGATGCCTTATGGCAAGGGTCTCGACGCTGGTCCTCGGCAAGCCCTATTTGTTGTGCTTCCAACTTCGATTCTTTTTGTCCCTTTAGCCTATTTTCGCATCCCGAACATTCAATTAGCTCCAATTTCTCGATTTAACTCCAAAACATAATTCCTACAAATAAAACACAAAAATGCATAATTTTGGCCCATTAAATGTAAAAGACTAGTTTAATTAATTAGGGAAAAATAGCTAGTTATGCTCGCTATCAAACACCCCCAAACTTAAGCTTTTGCTAGTCCTCGAGCAAACTAAAATCAAGCATGCAGTTGAAGAATAGATGCAACAAACATGACTCAATCCTCAAGGCCCAAATGAGGGAGACAAATCAAAAGTTTTCCAAATTAATTTGCACAAGCAAGATCTAACTTAGCTAGACTAGACTCTAATAGCCCTGTATTGGATTACAAAACTCTCAACTCATCTTCCCTCTACACTGGCACTAAGGATTCATTAACGAGTCAATGAAACAAATTAGTTTGTTTTCATCCATACTTCGGTGCTTAAAACTGAAAATTACATGAAGCATTTATATGTGGCACTAGCTTTCACACACATATTGCAGGGGCCCATAACCCGAGTTTTACTCTTTGGTTGGCCTAACAGATCACAACAAGGGTAGCTCTTTTTGCCTAAATCATTATTAAACATTGCATTGCGCGCATAAGTCATGACTTTATTTTTCTTTCAATTTGTAACAACAAGAATGATTTTTCTTTTTGTGCATGACAAGCATATATTCTTTCTTTCCTCTTAGACAACATTAAACATGCTAATTTGCAAAAAAATTAACTCTTTAGCTCTTACCTACACCTATCGATGTGACAACAAGCATATGAACCTAATAATTCGCTCCTAAGTATTCAAATCCAAATCCAACCAAGAAAAATACTCTACTGATGCAAGACATCTCCTAGAAAAAAGTTTAAAAAGCCTCCCTTTTTGGGCACTCATGCTTACAACTCATCAAAAGCTTGAAAATTGAAAAGAAAGCCTATCCTAGAAAATCATAGTCATGCAAAAATAGCATCCACAAAACGACCACATGCTCAAATCAAAGAAAGCTCACAACTATAGCCCAAACTCAGATGCTCAAGGGCTCCACAAACATGATATTCCACCCCCAAACTTAAAACATGCATTGTCCTCAATGTATAAAGAAAATAAGGCATAATCAAGCATGAGAACAATAAAAAAGTGGAAGGAGTGAACAATACTGTCGTGGAATGACGATAACCTTCTCATGGAAGCTTGTAAGCCAAAAGCCATGGGATCACAAGACCTACAAAACAAAAACAAACAATAAATCAAACGCAAAAAGAGAAAATCAACTGAATTTACTTGGGTTGCCTCCCATAAGCACTTGATTAACGTCATTAGCTCGACGTGTTGACCGGATATGCATCATGGTGGTCTAATGTCAGGTGTTCCATCAACAGTGCTCTACCTAACACGTCTCCTATAACCCACCAACATGGTATCTGATGTGTTCTGAGAATCCTCAAAAGCTTTTAGGATCTTCTTCTCTTGTTGGACTCTGATGATTAGCTCATTGCGCTCAATATCAATTATAACCCTCCCTGTAGCAAGGAATTGTCTCCCTAATATAATCGGCATGGCAGGATTCTCTTTAATATCCAAAACAAAGAAATCAACAGAAAGGAAAAATCTACCTACTTTAATCAAAACATTCTCCACAATTCCATATGGACTAACCACAGACTGGACAGCCAACTGGAGCCTAATAGTAGTAGATTTTATCTCTCTTATATTTAGCTTTTTGCACAATGATAATGGAATGATATTTATGCTAGCCCCTAGATCCCATTATGCTCTACATGAATAAGTACCAAAATTACAAGGAATAGTAAAACTCCCTGGATCAGACAATTTCTCTGGTACTTTCTGTTGGACACGACCACTGCATGTTGATGCGAGGTATATTGTTTCTATCTGCTTCTCCTCTTTATTCTTGATGAGCCATTCTTTCATGAACTTCTTGTAGTGAGGCATCTGTTCATGTGCATCTGCGAAAGAAATATTAACACTCAAGCCCATAAAAGAATCAAGAAAGTTTTCAAACTGAGCCTTAGAATTTTTCTTTTTTTTTTTTATTTAGGAACTAAAACAGTATGAGAAGGGATAGATGGCTCAAGATTAAGCTTTTCAGCTTCGTTTGAGGTGTTGCCCTCTTCAACTTCTTCAGTAAGTTCCTCTCGTTGAGTAGTCTCCTCCTTCTCAGCTAGTTGAGTTTCCTCCTCGTGATGCACAACAATGGCCTTGCAGAACTCCATGTGAGATTTCTCCTGCTCAAGTGGGGCCTCACCTTTGTTCATGGTGTTGACATCATTTACCAGTTGTCCCAGCTTGGTCTCGTTGTTCTTGATTGTTGCACTATGGCCATTTAAAGTGGTGTTTATGGCAATCACGACCTCCTTAAGCTTGTTCGTCTTGTTACTTGTTTCTGCAATAAAAGCTCCACCAAGATTCTCTAAAGATTTTTTACTTTCTTGACTCTGAGGGGCAAAACTAGGAGGATTCAGAACATTGTTATTATTTGCGTAGGAAAAGTTCTCATGATTTCTATTACTAGGGTGATAATGTGTAGGTGTAGAATTATTATTATACCCCCTAAAGTTAAAATTTGAAACATGTTGTACCTACTATAGATTCTCCTCGTGAGACTAAGATGCGAGGGCAGCTGTAGACTCGATCGATTGAACACTCCCTGTGCCTGAAAATTTTAGAAAAGCATTAGCAAGGGAAGACATCTAGGCCTGAAGTGCACTTACGATGTCAATCTCAAACACTCCAACAATAATCTTTTTATGTGCAAACCGCTCAGATGGCCACTGATAGCTGTTGGTGGCCATATCCTCTAGTAATGTTCACGCGTTCTCCACGGTCTTGGACAACAAAGTCCCACATGCAGCTACATCAATGATGATTTTAGTGCTAGGATTAAGACCGTTATAACAGGGTTGGATTTGTAACCAATCAGGATAACCATGTCGAGGGCACTTCCTCAGCAACTCTTTGTAATGCTCCCAAGCCTCAAAAACCTGTTCATCAAACTACTGCTGGAACGTCCCAATCTCGATCCTCAGTTTGAACGTTTTAGCAGGAGGAAAGAACTTCTTTAAGAACGTCTGGAACAAAGCATCCCAGGTGGAATCGATTGCATCCAGCCACGAGCCTTGTCCTGCAAGGAAAAAGGAAACAAATGTAAACGAATGGCATCTTCAGAGACTCCATTTAACTCTACCGTCCCACAGATGTCTAGGAAGGATTTCAGGTGAGAGTTTCGATCCTCCCTGGAGGATCCTCTATAAGCGCAATCTCGAGCCATCTGAATGAAACATGTTTTTTAGCTCAATATTATTAGCATTGATCGGGGCATAGACAATCCCCGATTGTAGCTCCTGAACAATCGGTTGAAAGTAGTCTCTAATGGGCTTAGGCTCCTCGGGTTATGATTGGCCATTTGGATATGATTTTCTCGATTCTCCCTTCGGAGTCTATTATATGTTCTCTCCATCTCCGGATCAAAGGGAACTAAGGTGATAACTTGCAAAAAGCAAGTTACTTATCCTTTAAACTTAAGATAAAACAAGGCCAAAAGAAACATTGATGCGTTACTTCAACGCAATAATAAAGGAAAATGCGATGATTTTATGTTGTAGACTATATTCATGTATGCGGTGAGAAATTATAAAAATATAGGGTGCTAACGCAGCTAATCCAGTTGTTTGTTGTCCAAGTTTCTCCCAGCGTAGGCACACATCCCAACACGATCATGAGACAGACAAGATGGATGAAACAGTTAGCTAATTGCATGTAGTCTTAGTAGCATCTAATCAATACTACCACTATAAGATAATGCATGAATGAGCTTTGATTGCGTTAAGACTAACGCAGTCCCTTGTAAGTGTTTTTTAGAGAACTAAGCCTCACACATGAACTAGCCAAAACAGCCACTTGATAGTTTTATGGCAAACGCAAAAGGAGTACCAGAAGGGAAACTTGAGATTCTCTCTCACTTAGGCATTAAATGATCAATTAGTCATGGTATGCGCTACAAGGTTCTCATAAACGCATGAGGTTGCGACCGCAACAGCCTTGATACTATTCTCCTTAATACTTCACTTTTTACTCTCATCGCATGTGTTTACATTCTGCAAAGTTTAGTTTTCAAACTCACAACTTCTCTTATTTAGTCTTTTATATAATATCACACGTTTTTTAGTTTAGATCAGTAAAAATTATTAAAAGTTTTGCAAATAAGCTTGCCCTATGGATTCGACCCTAGACTCACTAGGTATTACTTGATTTTGTCAATTTATACTTGGGTTGATATATATCTACGACAAATTTTACATTAATTTTCTAAGCATACTGACAACCGATCATAAGGCCAACTCCCTAACCTTTCGCATGCACCAACTATTCTATCCTAAAAAGGAAAATAAAAGAAAAAGAAATAAATGAAATTAGGAAAAAAACTAGAAAAGGGAAAAACTAAATCTAAATAAGGAAAATATAATCTAGACAAGGAAAAGCTAGACAAATAAGGAATGCAAAAACAAATATGGCAAAAACTAATTAGAAAACTAACAAATAAGGAAAAATAATCTAAAAAAAGGGAAAAACTAAAAAAAAAAAAAAAGAAAAATCTATCTATCGAAAATGTAAACAAATACAGAAAAAGTAAATATGGAAAGAAAGCAAATAAGGAAAAAAAATGCAATCTACATAAAAATAAAAATAAACAATATCAAAAAATAAAATAAAATAATATACACCCTAAATTAAGACCAGACAACTTTTCTATGATATTAAATTGATTAAATATGTCAATCCCCGACAACGACGAAAAAACTTGATACGCAAATTGCTAACCGAAAATACTGTTGTTCAATTTTATTTAGGGAACCAAACAAAGTGACAAATAATGCAAAACAGCCACAAAGCAATAAAAAGTGTGACTAACAATTGATGGCAAAAGTCTTAGGGAGTTTATTTCACCAATTGGGAATATGGATTGATTCGTGGAAAATTAACATGCTTTGATTCATAAATCTAGGAAACTACAATCATACATATCTCTCCCGAGCATACTTAATCCTCTCAAATGCAATGAACCTAATATCCCTATTCAAATTCATTAAACATGCAAGACATTAAGGTTAATCCTTTTTAACGATTTCTAGAATTACCTTTTATCTCCCGATCTCAAGATTAATCCTAGTTATGCATAATTATTTCTTAGCTAAATCCTCTCTCCCGAGTTAGACTTGGACACAAACATCAATCAATTTATGGTCGGTAAATGGAAGGCACTACAAAACACATTATGCATAAATGAAATCAAAAGCAAATATCCATAAAATCAATCCATGATTTGCCCAACGGCTACATCAATACCTAAGATTAAAGATTTAGCTAATCAAACAACGCGTTACGATATAACAAAAGTCTAAAACAACCATTAAAACTACTAAATTAAAGGGAAAAGAGGAATAAACACTAAGTAGACCAAGACTGCACGTCCCTGTCACGATCTCCACGAGCAAAGCGTTGAATTCCACTTTTCTCCACTTGCATCAGCCTCTACAGCAGCTTAATTGGTGACTTTTCGTCCACAAATGCATCCAAAGGAGTCCTTCAATCTGACCTAATCGCAAACTATAAATAGGGAAAAAATCGTCACAGCGTCGCGACGCTGTCCTCTTTTCGCAAATTCTGTTTTGAAAATCCTCGAGATCGTCGAGATGCTATTGACATAGCATCTCCACGTTGTGTCTATTTCCGCTCAAATTAGAGAAGGAAAATTGGAGCGTTGAGACGCCCTATGGCAAGGGTCTCGACGCTGGTCCTCAACAAGCCCTATTTGGTGTGCTTCGAACTTCGATTCTTTTCGTTCCTTTGGACTATTTTCGCATCCCGAAGATCCAATTAGCTCCAATTTTTCGATTTAACTCCAAAATGTAATTCATACAAATAAAACAAAAAAATTCATAATTTTTGCCCATTAAATGTAAAAGACTAGCTTAATTAATTAGGGAAAAAAAGCTAGCTATGCTCTCTATCAATAGGCTAACGTTATGATATTACGCATGCGTCCCTAGAACTAAATGATTTAATCAATTGTAATTGTGGTTTGTTGGTTGTTGCATGTAAATTAATTCGGTTAGATCCCAATTCGGTTTAGATTAGTTAATAGGCCAATTAATTAATTTAAACTAGAATCAAACTTCGCATTTGCATGTTTGTGATAGTTGGATCATGGCTCTCGGTTTGTTGCTGGAGTACGTCGGTCTTAAATAGTTAATTAAATATCAATTGATAATCAATGAATGAAATTAATAAAAGTTAACACCGAGTTCAACCCTGATTACGGTGATCCTCGTGGTAAGATCAACTAACCCTGCCTTTACTTTCCTTGCATGAAATTTTCCTTATTTATTTTCAAGCTTTTACTTTATGTCTTAATCTTTTATCTATAAAACCCTTTTTCTTTGTTACCTAAAAAACACAAAAGAATTTAGAAATAAATCGGTTGTTCCCTCTGATCGACCCCAACCACTACTGCTACAAGTTAGATTTAGGAATCGTGGATTATAAATTTATTTGACAAGAGATCGCGACAATCTCTTCCGTCACCAGGACCGAGAAATAAGTCACTTTAACCTTATAACACGGTTTACTGTGAAACTGACTATCTCATGTGATGATCTAGGTAACTCCTGTTTATTCGGGATTATCCTTTGATTTGTATGGGTGAGAGTGGCCCAACATCGCCGACTCAATAAGCATACCATTTTGGGGATAAGTCCCGGTAGATATTTGGGGACATAGTCTTGCAAGATGAAATTCACTCCTACCCGCCCATAGGGATATAGTAGAGGTTGTTCCCTTAAGTGATGTCTCCGGGATTTTATGTTCCCTTAAATTGTTCATTATAGGATCAATGGTACTTAAGGAACAAGATGTAACTTCAGGGGTAAGACAGACTTTTAACGTACCGTAGTTACGAAAAACCTGTGAAGGGTCGAATTACTAATTATGGTTGTATCGGATGGACAGAAATAAACCTACAGTGAGGGGAGTGCAGCTACGGGCTATAGTGGAGTGTCCCGTTAGTTAAACGAATGTTTGTTAACTAGGTTAATAAGATTAATCGATTAATCTCGGATCGTTGAAGCCCATGATCTGTAGGTCCATTAGGTCCCCCTGCTAGCTCATACGGAATTAACCTTAGAACAAAGTGATGAAATAATTTGAAAACGTTCAAATTCGATTTAGGAAGATAACGCCAATTATATAACGATATATTTGACATAATGGTTTAATTATGAATTAAACTAGAATTTTGAGAGAGTTGAAGTATTTAAGTATGGTTTAAATACTATATATATATGGATAGAGATTCATATTTCAGAAAGGTTGGGTTTAGGTGCAAAATAATAATTTAATATTAAATATTAAATTAATGTAATTATTTAAATTATTTAATTAATTAGTTAAAATTAATTTTGTTTAAAACTGATTATTTAAATTAATTTTATTTAAAATTATAATTTGAAATTCCTTTTAAATTGAATTTTTGAAATTCAAATATTGGAATTGCATAGATGGTGGTTTATGACTCAAGCACAAAGAACTCACCATATTTAGCCACCAAAATTCTCTTATTTGAGTAATACATTTGGTGTCTTGATTTGCAAGACTCATTATGCATGTAAACTCCATATATAAAAGGCTGGTTTTTATTTTATTTTATTTTTATTTTTTTTATGAAAGTGGCTTGAGTTTTCTTTTTTCACAAAAAGGCTGAAAATTTTTCTCTCACAAGCAGTATGTTATTTCTCTAAAAAAATCCATTAGTTTCTTCTTTCAATTCATCACAATATAGCTCCCACAAGCTAGTTCTATGGTCGGGGAATAACGGGTAAGATCTTGATGGTCGTCCATGAAGTGTTCGTATGAAGCATCTGTTTTTTGGTTTATTTACATGCTTTTAATTAGAGGAATTAATGAAATTAAACAACCAAGATCGTCATTTCCTTCCGCTTGAGTGATATTCACTCATTCCATAAAAACAAGATGCTCATATCAAAGTTTTTTCTACCATGTCCCCCTTTGTTCACATCGTGAGATCCATGCTTAGCTTTGTGTCATTTTAGCGCGGCCTCCCTTTGGAGAGTGTTTGCATGGGTCAATACCAAGATGAATGGGGAAAGTGTTCATAGTAAGTGGGAGAAGGACGCGTGTCAACGCATCCTGCGGTCTCCTCCCATAGGTTGCATCGTGAGATTCTTATGATCCACCTGTGTGTTGTTCTAGCACGACCATCCCATTTGGAGGGCGTGATCATAGGTTTCGGAACACCGCGAACTCCAGGAATGGATAGGGTCACTTAGGGTAATCACCAACGATTGTCTTTCTTGTCGGTAGCCTATTGGTGCGTCTCTCTAGGATCTAAAATTGGGAGGGTTACACTTATGGGATTGAGATCCGGACCAAATGAACGATAGCTAATGTAATATAGGCATGTGAGATGTTCTAATATTAAGAATTGGCTAAGATACGCCTGAATTAAGAGGAGGAGTAGCTGATCACCCATGTGGTGACTGTTACTCTAAAACTTTGAAGTATCGTTGCAAAAGACTTATGTTTCACAGGGTGCGTAATTGCTTTTTCTAAATTGACTGGATTATATAATGGGTTAGGTATTAGACAACTTATTTGAATTAATTTGTTTATTTCAACATGTAATGGTTTTATAAGTCTCGTCAATACGCCAAATTAGTTAATGGTATAAAACATACAAACTTAAGCACTAGATCGTGGTGAGTGAAACGGTCTTAAAAGGAGGAATGTCCTCAAGATGTGTTATGTCTTATTCATTCTCAAAATATGGATGACATAGCAAACTGCCTAGCCAATAAGAACATGACCCAAAGACTCTAAATATGATTTATTCGTCTTGAAAATGTGCTTAGTAGGAACAAGTGATTCAATCTTGATTTTCGATATAGAGATTACTAATCACATATGTTATTTTCAATGAATGAGTTCCTTGCACTAGTTGTGAACTAGTTAAGATAACTTTTAGAGTTTAAATAGAAGAGTTTATCTCGGCTAAGGCAGTGGGAGACATAAAGTTATTCTTCTCTCAGGAGCGTTACATATTATTTAATGTAAATGGTTCCTAAAATTAAAAGAAATTTTGATTTCTATGTCTTGTTTGCTAGAACAGGGTTATTTTGTTACCTTTTGTGTATGAATCGTTCATTTCAAAAGGATGCCAATATTAGTTCTACAAACATGAAGAATAACATATATGTTTTAAGACCGATAGAGTCTAGACCGATTTTAAATAATTAAACGACTAAGACTAAACCAAAAGGTAACGTGTTTCTTAAAAGTACCTATCATTAGCACTTGAAGTTTGACCATATTAAATTCCAATAGGATTGAAGATTGACCTAAAATGAACTTCTAAACAGGTTAGAAGACGACTCATTATCTCCCTATAAGTCATGCCTTAAGGGTAAGCTGACTAAATGAATTTTTACATGAAAAAGGTTATCGTGCCAAAGAAACCTTGGAGCTAACACTTTAGAGTAGCGTCGCGACGCTGTCTACTTAGCGTCTCGACGCTGCCCCAAAATTCCAGATTTTTCAGCTTCCTTTTGGGCTGATTTTTGGGCCTTCTTCTTCATTTCTTTTGGTCATTTCTTCATGGTTGTCTTCTTTGGGCCTCCAATTGCTTCAAGCTTTGGATTTGGGCTTCAATTGCTTCAATTTTGGCACTTTTTCTCCCAAAATCACCACTTTTGCTTCTAAGGACCAAATAACAAAATTCATTAAATATATTCATAAAAAACACAATTAAAGCACCAAGAAGCTTAATAAATTGAGACTAAAATAGCGACATTTCTGCTCGCTATCACACCCCCAAAGTTAAGCTTTTGCTAGTCCCGAGCAAAATAAATTCTAAAGATCCCTGAAATAGAATCGCTCAACCCTCAATGATTTTGGAATTCTTAGGATCGAATGGAAAACATGCAAGTGGAATAAGCAAGCACCGCATACTCTTGAAGAAATCTTAAACTCGTTTGAACTTAAGATTAATGAATAGCATGCTCAAGACTTATCTATTGATTCTTTTACTAACCTAGATTAGTTTTATGGCTTTCTCCATTTGTTTTCCCCCTACACTAGCTAAGAGCCCCTAATAAGTCGGAGTCCTTCTATCATGCAATAAAAAGAAACTAGGGTGCCTGTCGTCATTTTTTTTTTCTTTTTCATGGGGGAGCAAAACTCTCAAATGATTTTTCTTTTTCTTTTTTCTTTTGCTACTCCCCCAAACTTGCATTTTGATATCTAATGGTACAAGCTTTCACACTACGGTGCAGGGACCCTTAACCCGAATTTTATTCTCTTGTTGGCCTAACTGATCACACCGCAGGTAGCTCTTTTTACCCCTAGGCTTTTTCTTTTGTGCAAGCAAATTTTTTTTTTTCTTTTTCAACATATTTTCTTTTCTCTCATTTTCTTTTGTTGCTTTTGCTTTTTCTCTCAGCAGGCATAGCATTTTTTCCTACCTAGTTCTTTAGAGCAATCAAGCATGAACTTCCTAATATTAGAAACTAAGCCTATCGGGGTGACAACAACTTTGAAAACCATTATAAGAATCTAGATTTTCAAAGACGCATGCTTTAAACATCAAAACTAAGTATCAAAAGATTTTAAAATTTCACAATTTCTGTCGTGCTCCCAGATTCCACAACATATAAACCATTTTCTCCAAAAATTTCAAAAATCACATCCTTGGCTATCATGGCAAACTATTCATGCATCCAACAGAATTTAAATATGCTCAACAGAGCGGAAGCCTCCCCCCCAAACTTAAATTTAACATTGTCCCCAATGTTTTAAAATAGTAAAGCATAAAGAGGGATACTGAGACTTCCCTGAGCTAGGAGCGCTTCATCCTCCTCCTTTGGGTCCATGAAAAATGGGAAATTTGGAATTTTTGGATTTCCTAAGGTGATCCTGCAAAACAAAATTGGATCACGGAGCAAAGAAAATTATTTACCGCAAAAACAACTAACTAAACTTTAATCCTTGGGTTGCCTCCCAAGCAGCGCTTTCTTTAACGTCTTTAGCTAGACTAGGCTCGGCACGCTTACGGAGGCTCAAAATAAAAATTTTCATCATCCTCTGGGCCTTGCAAGAAATCACGCACCGAATTGCATACTACAAACAGGGGAGAAAAAAAACTTTCCCCTGGCCCATCTTCACTAAAGAGATTCTCATAATAACATTTCAGAAAATAATCAGCCGCATCAAATCTCTTTTCTAAATCTCTATTCACAAAACAATTGTTAGCAGAGTCATCAAGCATTATAATATCTACTGGTCTAGGATCTAGAGGTGGCCTATCAATCATGCCAGTCCACTCATCAGAAAAAATGTCTACATGCTCAGCAGATCCCTCAGACTCAGATAAAAAAAATGATTCAACTAAGCTATCACATGACTCATCATCAGAAGAATTCAAGAATTCAAGAATTTCAGGATCAGATTCTATACTGTGCACAGATTCGAGTTCTTCTGGGTCAAATTCTATGCTATATACATCATCAGGACACGAAAAAAAAGTATTCACATTGTAAGGATTCATGCATTCAGGAATGTCAAGATCAGACTCAATAGATTCACTGTAATCATGATCAGACTCAAAATTATCTATCAAACAATCTTTCTTGTGCATTTCATGTTCATCCTCAATGTCAGGCAATTCAATATCATCATCAAAATTATCCATTTCAGGCAAATCATTCTCAAAGGAAGCTAAATCATCAACTGCAGATCTTTCATTTTCACAAGCAGGCAAGTCTAATTCATTTTCAAAGTCAGGCAGATCCAAATCATTTTCAAACAGAGGATTATCCAAATATGCATCATGATCAAAATTCCCATTTTCCATAAGCATTTATCCTAAGCCTAGGCCAAGATTATAGTCTACTTCTTCATCATCATCAGTCAAGTATTCAGGACCAAGAAAAAAACATGTGTGCAAACTACAAACAGATTCATCTTAGCCAAAAATACTAAACACGACTTTTTCATCATCAATGTTCAAGGTAAGTTTACCTGTATGCACGCTAATCTCAGCCTTACCAGTGGCTAGGAAAGGTCTGCCTAAGATAATTGGCACCTCTTTGTCCTCTTTCATGTCCAGTACCACGAAATCTACAGGGAAGATGAATTTGTTGACTTTCACCAACACGTCCTCCACAACACCCATCGGGTGAGTAATCGATCTGTCAGCAAGCTGGAGAGTGACGTCGGTGTCTGTCATACCTGATAAACCAATCTTCCTGTAAACAGAGTAGGGCATCAAATTTATACTTGCTCCTAAATCACATAAAGCCCTATCGAAGGATACTTCTCCTATGGTGCAGGGAACAGTAAAACTCCCTGGATCTTTCTGCTTAGAAGGTATCCTACTAGAAATAATGGTACTGCTACTCTCAGATAAATTAAAAACTTATTTTTTCAGACTTTTCTTTCTAGAAAGCATTTCCTTCATGAATTTCCCATAATTTGGCATATTATACAAGGCTTCTACCAATGGAATATTCACAGACAACTTTTTAAACATTTCTAGAAACGTTTGAAACTGTCCATCTTATTTGACATTTTTAAATCTTTGAGGAAAAGGTAACTCCCTAAAATCAAAGGTTGGACATTCGCCCCTCCGCTTGGGCGGGCTAATATGCGAACCTCTGTCATGGTGGTTGCATGGAATCACTTCTTCCTCAGTCAGCTTCTTTTTGTCATCCTGCCTCTCATCTTCTTTTCTACTTGCAAGTTTGTTAGAAAAATCACATTTTAATTCAATAGAGTTTGGAGGATGTTGGAACCTTTCAGAGGAGGCTTTTTGTGCCTCAGTCCTTTCATCTTCATCGTTTCTCTTTTCTTCTTCCTTTTTCTTCTTTGAACTGTCCTCCAGTCTTCTGCCACTTCTCAGAACCACCATCTTACACTGCTCTTTCGGGTTAGGCTCAGTATCACTTGGAAATTTTCCCTTCTGAAGGGCATTTACTGCTGAAGCGACCTGTCCTATCTGCACTTCCATGTTCTTTAGAGCTGCGTCGTGGTTGTTTACTAATGTATGGAGACTCACATTCAATATTCGTTGTTCTTTGATGAATAAAGCCACCATCTCCTCCAGGTTATTTTTCTTTTCAGGAGCACTAGATGATGCAAAACCTGGGGGTGGCTGCAAAACATTCTTCGTATTCGCATAGGAGAAGTTCTCGTGATTGCGCAGACTGGGGTGGTAGAAGTTTGGTACTCCTTGAGCATATGGTCTAATTCCTATGTATTGAACTTCTTCCACATCTTGACCTTCCTTCTTTGAATGACCTTCAGCTAAGGTGGAAATGGACTTAACCACCTCAGATGAAGTCAATTTGTTCAGTGCATTGGTCAGAGATGCTAGTTGCGCTTTCAGTGAACTTGACTCATCCAATTCATATAATCCAGCCTTTTTTTGTAATTGTTCCTCTCTCCGTCGACCATTGATAACTGGTTGCCGCCATTTCCTCAAGCAGATCTTTGGCTTCTGTCACTGTTTTTGAAAGAAAACTCCCTCATGCTGATGTGTCTAGGACTGTCTTTGTGGAGGGGTTTAATCCATTGTAAAATACTTGTACTTGAAGCCAATCAGGATATCCGTGTTGGGGGCACCGCCTAAGCATTTCTTTGTATCTTTCCCATGCTTCGTACAACTGCTCCTCGTCAAGCTGCCTAAATGTTCTAATTTCAGTCTGGAGCTTGGTAGTCTTAGCAGGTGGGAAAAACTTCGTCAGAAAAGCTTGGGCCAGCTCGTCCCAAGTACTGATGATGCCCGTCTCGACTGATTCGAGCCAATCTTTTGCTTTATCCTGTGGAGAAAATGGAAACAGCCTCAATCTTATCGCGTCTGCCGGAACTCCGTTCATCTTCACCATCCCACATATTTCTAGGAATGATCGCAGATGTGAGTGGGGGTCCTCGGAAGGATGTCCCTTGAACGAGTTATCGCGCGCCATCTGAATCAACCCTGTCCTTAGCTCAAAATTTGTAGCTTGGATTGGGGCGTAGACAATTCCAGAATTCTCGGTGGGAAGAACTGGCTGTAAGAAATCTCTAATTGCCTTGGGAGCTTCCTCTTGGTGGGCCATCGCTTCTGCTAATCTTTTCTCTCTTCGAATGGATCTAAGAGTCCTTTTAATTTCAAGATCTAGCGGAAACAAATTAACCACCTTGTTCCTTCGCATACAATGCTCCCAGATAACCAAAAGATCCAAACAAAAACAAAAATAAAATAATATTCACAAAATGATGAAAGAAAAATATTTACACCTAAATTACTATTTATCCCTTTCTTTTCGATGTCAAGAAAAAATAACTTTTGCTTAAAAATCAAGCCTCCCCGGCAACGACGCCAAAAACTTGTTGTTCGACTTCGATGAACGATTTTTCCGCAAGCGCACGGGTCGTCACAAGTAATATAAAACGGTAGTAATACCGAGTATCGAATCCACAGGGAGGCGAGGCGAAACTTAAGCAAAAAATTAAAATCTCTTGAGCACTAAAAATACTTAGGCGAAATAATATTTAGGGACCACTTCATGTAATAAAAAGGATTCAAATTCAAGACAATTAACGAAAATAAATTGATCAATCGAAAATAAAATATGGAGAAAGAGTTTTCTTTAAATGGGAAGAGAGGTCTTGAAAATTAATGATTAGCTAAATAGTTGCTATAATTATCCTATCTTATTGCCCAACTAATTATAATCCTAGAATCTCCGTTAATCACATAGGTTCTCCTGTCGGTTTCCCCTAATTGCAATTAATTAATTTTAACAACCTAAGTGTCCTTCTCGCTATTAAAATTCATTAATTATTACGCTCTGATTCATTTTAGGAATCTAAGTTTAATCAACTAACCCTGGTGTCACAACCGGCAATTAAACTAGTTGCATGGATTATGATCTATCCTAATTTCTCTCCGTCGAGTTTCCATTAAGAATGAAATCATTACACAATTGGCAAGATTGAGTAAAACATTAAGCACATCCATACAAATAATTAGGACATGGGCAAGAGACAAGAAATTATAACAATATTTGAACTATCATTTCATTTCAAGACCCTAATTTGAGGTTTTAGCTACACATGGCTAAAATATCCACAATAATTACAAAGGAAAGCATAATAAAGAGCATAAAAGGAAAGGAATTGACCGTCGAAAAAACCCCTTGCTGATGCTTGGAGCCCCGATGACTACTCCTTGAGCCTCTAAGATGCTCCCCAAAATTCCCAAAATTTTTCCCACTAAAAGAATCCTCTAAAAAAGGCTTGAAAGCCTTGAGAGGGGCTCCAAAGGAGCCTAAGGAAGAGAGAAAGGAAGAAATTCCTTGTTGGAATGGTGATTGATGATAAATGAGGCACCTTGGGGCGCCTTTTATAGGCCTGGAATAGGGGTAGCGTCGCGACGCTACCTTGCTCAGCGTCGTGACGCTGCTGCGCACGCGGCTTAGGCAACACGAAAGGGTAGCGTCGCGACGCTGTCTACTTAGCGTCTCGACGTTGCCCCAAAATTCCAGATTTTTCAGCTTCCTTTTGGGCTGATTTTTGGGCCTTCTTCTTCATTTCTTTTGGTCATTTCTTCATGGTTGTCTTCTTTGGGCCTCCAATTGCTTCAAGCTTTAGATTTGGGCTTCAATTGCTTCAATTTTGGCACTTTTTCTCCCAAAATCACCACTTTTGCTCCTAAGGACCAAATAACAAAATTCATTAAATATATTCATAAAGAACACAATTAAAGCACCAAGAAGCTTAATAAATTGAGACTAAAATAGCGACATTTCTGCTCGCTATCACTCTCTCATCTCCATATATCTCTCTAGTGCTTGAACTTTCAAGCATTACCTTCCCATTCCCTATCTCTATAGACTCCCACAAGTCGTTCTTGGCCCGGAGAATAGTAGGGAAGACACTAGAGGTGGTCCACACACCGTTTGTGATCAAAGGAATCAAAGGGAGTTGTTGAATCGGTCTCCAAAAGGTTGGTAAAATTTTGCTCTCTCCTTACGGTATTTGGACAACATGTTTCATTTTCTAAAATTGATGTAGTCAAGTGCCTCCGATCCTTAAATTGCTTCCGCATGTGTTATATGAACACCTTCAGTTTATTGTGAAACTGACTATTTCAAAGGGATGACCTAGGAAACTTGATCTTAATCCCTAGCTAACTATGAACTCTTGTTTTTTCGGGATTATCCTTTGATTTGCATGGGTGAGAGTGGTTCAACATCGCCGACTCAATAAGTTCCTACCATTTTGGGTATAAAACCGATAGATAGCTGGGGACATAATCTTGCTAGGTGGAATTTATTCCTACCCGACTTTTGGGATAGTAGAGAGGTTGTTCCCTTAAGTGCTGACTCTGGGACGTGAACAAAGGTGCACCGTACTCTCATTGGTTCGAGAGGTTTTTTGGTTTAGTGGTCTGATGTGCAATTTGCTAACCGCAAGTGTACGGGTCAAGTAATAATATAGTGTTTTCGTGATTAAACGAGTGCCGTCCTCTGTATTGGTTTTCTAGCAAATTAAGTATCGTGAATACTTTTGTTCAATTTTATTTAGGGAGCAAAACTTGATGAGAAAGATAAATCTAAAGACAAAAATCATAAAATAAAGGTGGAGACTCAAATGGAAAGACTCTTAGAGAATTGATTTCATTGTTGAGATTGAGGATAAATTAATGGGATGAATTTAACATGCAATTATTCTACCAAGTCTAGGAACCTTTTATCACAACTATCTCTCTCGAGCATAATTGATTCTCATGCATGCAATCAACTTGATATCCCTATCTAAGTTCATTAACATGCTACTTCTAAAGTTATTCTAAATCTCATCACAAACTTAGAATTTCTACTTTAGTCATGCAATTAAATAAAGTAAGTCTTAGGCATAATCCCCTCTCTCGAGCAAGATTCAACACTCAAATCATTCAACTAGTGATCAAGTAATTGAAAGCATTTAACCATAATTGCATAGGTAAAATAAATGCATATTCATACCACAAATCAATCCAATAAACTAAAACAACTACATCAATCCCTAAGACAAACAACTAGCAATTCATAGTCTTTAAACTACAAACACTAATTGAAAGAGAAAGCCATAAAAACTACAAGAGTTAAGGGAAAGAGAAAGGAAACTTGAATCCGTCGAAACCGGCACGTCCCCGTCACGATCTCCCTGGAAACAGAGGAGGAGGGAGGCCCCTCCTCCTTGAGGGACCTCCCTCCTCCCTCCCTTTTCTATTTTTTTTTTTAAAAAAAAACATTGAAGAAAAAGAAGAGAAGAAGAAAGAAGGGAAGAAGAAGAAAGAAGAAAGAAAGAAAAAAAAAAATTCAGTCACCGGCGGCCGGCGGCCGGCGACGGCGGCGGCGTGTGGTGGCCGTCGGTCGCCGGACTTAGGAAGAAGAAGAAGGAGGATGGAGAAGATGGAGAAGAAGGAAGATGGAGAAGAAGAAGATGAGAGAGAAAGAGAGAAAGAATAAAAAAAAATAATTAAATATTAATTTTTTAATTTTTTAATATTTTTTATTTGAAAATAAAACAAAAATAATAGTGCCACGTCAGCAACCGTTAAAAGTTAATAGAAAATTTGACGGCAGGGACCAAAGTGCTCCTAATCTCAAACCTCAGGGGTATTTTTGTTGAGTTTGAAAACTCAGGGACCCAAGTGTCACTTAACCCAAACCTCAGGGACCAAAAGTGTATTTTTCCCTTAAATTATTTTGTTAAACACAATTTACGATAATACCCTTTTTCTCGATTTTGAACGATTCAAAGAATCCTATCTTATTGTTCTAGGCTTTATTCCGATATGAGTTAAGTAGGGAGACCTAATGGACCTATAGATCGTGGGCTCCAACGATTCGAGGCTAACCGACTAATCTCATTAACCAAGCTTAACCAACATTCGTTAACTATCGGGACACTCCACTATAGTCCGATAGTGTCACTCCCCTCACCATAGATATATTTCCGTCCACTTGATTTAACCATGTTCAGTAAGTGAATCCTTCACAGGTTGTTCGTAGCTATAACTAGGTCAAATGACTATTTTACCCCTATAGTACTTTTGTTCCTTAATCCTTTAATGAACAATCGGCTTGTGGTCAAACCATAAAACCTAAGTCCCTCTCGATCCAACGAGAGGGTGGGGCCCCTTGTTCAAGTCCTGGAGTTAGTACTTAAGGGAACAACCTCTCTACTATCCCTGAAATGGGTAGGAGCGAATTTTGTCTTGCGAGAGTATGTCCCCAGCTATCTATTCGATTCTATCTCCAAAATGGTAGGCTTGTTGAGTCAGCGATGATGGCCACTCTCACCCATGCAGATCGAAGGATAATCTCGTATAAATAGGAGTTCATAATTAGCTCAGGATTAAGAATGAGTTACCTAGGTCATCTTTGAGAAATAGTCAGTTTCTTCAGTAAACGGCGTTATAAAGAGAAAGTGACTTATTTCGTGGTCCAGTCTTATTCAAACTCATTGCATAGGACGCCCCCACTCGCATGTCTCCACATCAACGATTTAAGATATCATCGTTTGTACTTAATAGAAAGTGGGTCGCATCCATAATGTCCCCAAGATAAGGCACCCAACCTTATTCGTAAACTATAGACTATTTTGACTATAAATGTAAACCCGAGACTTTCCTTGGATTATTTCCTCTTGTCACATATTGGAGGAAGTTGAATTAAAGTTTTTGTTATTCATTGTTAAAGGAAAATGACAAAGCTTCATGGTTCATTGTGGTTTCATGGTTGGATTTACGTTTTTGGAATCTGGTAAATTAAAATAAGAAGAGAAAATAAATGAAAGGAAATGAAAAAAAAAAGAAAAGAAATGACGAAAAGGAAAGGATAAAAAAAGGAAAAATAGAAAATGGGAAAATACTCACTTTGGGTGGTTAAAAAGGAATCCACCCTTTCAGCTCATTTTCCCATCATTTCACATCAAAAGTTCTGGAATTTTGGAGGGAGAGAGTGAAGAAGAAGAAGAAGAAGGTTGCTAGGGTTTTGAGGTTGAAGTAGAGTGGAAAAAGCTCAAGCAAAAGCATCCATGGCAGAATCTAAGTTCAACCTACCTATCTTTGGTTTTTTATTCGGTTTGAGCTACACAGAAAGAACTAAGATGTGAGGCCTGGTTTTCTTTAAAGTTAATTCATTTTCTAACAAATTTCATGAAGGAAGCTTGAGCTAAATCTGATGAGAAGTTAATGGTTTTTGGAATGGAAAACAGAGCACAAAATTTTCGTGCAAACCAGAAGGATCTCTGGTTTTCTCAGGTTTTTCGGTCATTATGGGGTGTACAAGTTTAATCAGAAGCTCCTTTTGATATGGTTAGGAAGCTTATTCAATTTCCTACAACTTTCATGAAGAATGTGTGAGCCTAAAATTACTAGAAGTAGGTTTAATTTCAGGAGAAAGATAGAGGGTAGCAAAGAAGCTCGAATCTCTACCTGTTGTGTTCAGGGGATTTCTGGACAAATCGGTTGGTAATCTCGTTTTCATTTCTTCAAGTAAGTTATAGAGTGTTTGAAAATGAAGTTTATGATGTATAGTACATTAATTTTGGTTACGTATTGAGGAAGTTGTGAGTGTTGGAAGTTATGGTATAGAATCTGGAAAATCTGGAAGAAATAGAATGTGAATTGTGCTTTTTTATTCAAGTCTTTAGAATTCATGAGCATGAAAAGACAAAACTACTGATGGTTCTAATGCTCGATTTTGGTTGTTTCACAGGCCAAGAGGAAATAGGTCGAGTCTACAGACCAGGAAACTAGCTCAGATAGTGAGTGACAAAACAAATTTCGAAAATTGTTTCTAAACGGTTGTTCATGATTAGATGTTTTATATGTTTTTCTATGAATGATACATGATTTCTATGAATGGTTTCAAGCATAAGTTTTGAGCTTAGATTTTCTAATGAGGTTTATATGCAAGCACGTGGTTAATGACTTTAGGACAAGTAGTTGAAACGATATTATTTAAAGTAAAGTATGTATTAGAATGTACTGTTTAAAGATTTTCGGTTTTTCACGAGCAAGCTGGGTAAGCTTGAGTTTTACGAAAGATAACGATAGGCAGGCATGTTTTAATGTTTTCATGTGCTTTCCTTAGATTTCTATTGAGTACATGACTGAGATATTGAGCCCGAGGCTATATGGTACCGTGTGCACACAGGTTATATTTCGTTGTTGACGTTGAGTGTACTCCGTGACAATGATGCTATTGAGAGTGTTGGACGGGCCCCACTACGAAAAAGATGATGGGAGTTTTGGGCGGGCCCCACTACATCGTAGGACTCGTAAATGTTGGTTGTACTGGGTGTGCCCTACACAACGTAGATCGGTCATGTTAGTTAAAACGTTGGATGTACTTTATATGCCTTGCTAGATTTTTAATGACGTACTTGCGAGATATTTGAGAAAGCTTTTATTATTTCACGTTCATGTTTAATGCTTTGATTGAATAGATTTATACGTTTAAAGTTTTATCATGTGTTCTGATTTTCAAATTTAGTCACTCGCTGGGCTTCTAGCTCACTCTTCCAAAATGTCTTCCCACTTTTCAGGTAGTTATTGAGCTCCCAGTGCCTGACACACTGCCAACATCTGCTGAAAGTTCCAGATCAAGCTCCAGTACGTGGGTGGAGTTGTATATTGAGTCTGTCTATATTGTAAATGTTTTTGTAAGGATTGGATAATTTACGGTTTGTGTAAGTTGTAGAGGTCGTGGTTGTATAAACCTCAGTTGAATATGTTTTTGGTTGTGATGTCTATAACAGGTTATTTTCCAAACCAAGTTATGTTAGGGTTGCACCTCATGTATGTCTAAAGTTTTGAGGGATTCCGCTGTGTTGTGTTTCACGTAGAATATTTGATATCTAAGATTAGTATGTTTATCAGGTTCAACGTTTCAGGAGGGTCAACAGGTATCGTTAGAGGAGGACAATGTTCGTTGGCTTCACGCCATCTTTTGGACTAAGCTAGCAGGTGGTCCGAGAGGGGCGTGAAAATAAACTTGAACTTGATCCTATGATATGTCCTACATATAGTTCGAGTATTCATATTATAGCCAAGGATCTTAGTTTATTGGATTTAGGTTAATCATTCGCAATTTACATATTCAATAATATCGTTTACTGAATAACCTCAATAACGTCTTTATTGGAAATAGAATATGTTTAATGATTTACAAACTACGAGTTTATAGGACATTAAACCCAACAAACTCCCACTTGGACTAGAAACTCTAGTGGGGTACATGAAGTTAAGTGTGAGAGATAATATACATAAAGACAATAAACAAGGGCATCAACCATACCCTTACATTTCTCCCACTTGCCCTAGTATAACAAAGCTCGTAGTCCTAGATTAACTAGGTGACCCTAAAAAACTTTAGCCTTGAGGGGTTTTGTAAACGGATCAACCATGTTGTGCTCCGAAGCAATTTGCGTGACGATCACATCTCCTCGTTGCACGATCTCCTTGATGAGATGATATTTGCGCTCAATATGTTTTCCTCGCTTGTGACTTCGAGGTTCCTTAAACTTTGCAACTGCTCCACTGTAATCACAATAGAGAGTGATAGGCAGTTGCATAGTCGGAATGATTTCCAACTCTATTAGGAATTTTCTTAGCCATACTGCCTCTTTTGCTGCTTCGCAAACAGCTATGTACTCTACTTCCATGGTTGAGTCGGCAATGCAACCTTGCTTAATACTCCTCCATACTACTGCTCCTCCATTTAGAGTAAACACAGATCTCGATGTTGATTTTTTTGAATTTATATCGATCTGAAAATCTGAGTCAGTGTATCCAGTAAGGATCAGATTCTTAGCTCCATACACGAGCGTATAATCCCTAATTCTCCTTAGATACTTAAGGATGTTTTTAACGGAAATTCAATGTGCATGTCCAGGATTAGATTGATATCTGCTGACAATTCCTATGACATAGCATATGTCGAATCGGGTACACAGCATGGCATACATCAAACTATCAACTGCTGATGCATAGGGAATAAGTCTCATTTCCTCAACTTCTTGAGGTGACTTAGGACTTTGTTCCATTGACAGGTGAACCCCATACCTAAAAGGTAATAAGCCTTTCTTGGAGTTCTGCATCGAATATCGTACCAACATTTTGTCGATATATGATACTTGAGACAGTGCGAACGTTTTGTTCTTTCTATTTCTAATGATTTGAATGCCCATAACAAATTGAGCCTCACCCAAATCTTTCACTCAGAATTGAGTCGCTACGTCAGTCAGGAATCCTACATTATTCCCAATAAGTAGGATATCATCTACGTATAGAACTAGAAAAGTTACAGTGGATTTGACGATTTTCTTGTAAACACAAGGTTCATCAATATTCTGCTCAAAGGCATACGTTTTGATCGCAATGTCAAAACGTATATTCCAGAATCTTGATGCTTGTTTTAATCCATAATTGAACCTTTTAAGTTTGCAAACCTTTTGTCATCACCCTGAACTATGAATCCCTCTAGTTGAGCCATATAGATAGTCTCTTCAAGATTGTCATTCAAAAAGGTTGTCTTGACATCCATTTGCCATATTTCATAATCATAAAATGTGACAATGGATAAGAGTATTCTAATCGACTTAAGCATGACAACAGGGGAAAAAGTTTCTTCAAAATCCACTCTTTCCCACTAGGTAAAACCCTTTGCCACAAGTCTAGACTTAAAGGTTTGAACCTTACCAACTTGGTCTCGTTTTCTTTTGTAGATCCATTTGCAACAAATAGGTTTTACCCCATCCGACTGCTCTACAAGTTCCCAGACCGAATTAAAGTACATTGTCTCTATTTCGAGATCCATGGCTTTGATCCACTGGTCCTTATCAACATCATTCATTGCCTGATTAAAGGTAATTGGATCCTCTATACCATCATCAGATATGATGGTTTGAGTTTCTGTTAAACTCATTTAACGTTCGGGTTGTATTATAACCCTCCCACTACGTCGAGGCTCTCCCACTTCTTGATATGGTTGTGTTTGATCACTAACAACTTTTGTGGGTTCTTTTGTAGTTTTTCTTGAAATCTCATCTAATACTAGTTTACTGCGAGGTCGATGATCTCTTATGTGATCTTCCTCAAGGAATGTAGCATTTGTCGATACAATCACTTTATTTTCTTGAGGATAGTAAAATAGAACACCTTTCATCTCTTTAGGATATCCTACAAACAGGCAAAATTTTGAACGTCGTTCCAATTTCTTTGGGTTTTGCACCAACACATGTGTCGGGCATCCCCAAATTCTGAAGTGACGTAAACTACCTTTACGCCCTCTCCATAACTCATAGGGTGTTTCAGGAACACTCTTAGAGGGAACCATGTTCAAAATGTATACAGTAGTCTCTACTGCATATCCCCATAACGAATCAGGCAACTGAGCATAGCTCATCATTAATAGAACCATGTCTAACAAGGTTCGGTTTCCCCTCTCTGATACACCATTTTGTTGTGGTGTAGCAGGGACTGAAAGTTGGGACGTAATTCCATGTTCTATCAAATAGTCTTGGAATTGTAGGTCCATATATTCTCGACCTCGATCTGATCGTAGTGTTTTAATCTTTTTACCTAAGTGGTTCTCAACCTGGGTCTTGTACTCTTTGAACTTTTCAAGGGCTTCAAACTTGTGATGCATTAGGTAAAGGTAGCCATACCTTGAATAATCATAAATGAAACTGATGAAATATTCATACCCTCCTCGTGCTTTGCCATTCATGGGACCACAGAGATCCGAATGCATGAGTTCTAAGGGTTCTTTGGCCCTATAACCTTATTCCGAAAAAAGTCGTTTGGTCATTTTTTCCTCGAGGCATGCAGGACTCACATGGTGGCAACGAGTCATCTTCTAACTAATTTAGTAGTCAACTATTTACCAATCTTTCAATCCTATTGCGATTTATGTGGCCTAATCTCAAGTGCCAAAGATAGGTATTGGGAGAAACCTTTCGCCTTTTGCATAACATATACGATTTATGTGGCTGTTGGGCGATTTTCCGCAAGCGCACGGGTCGTCACAAGTAATATAAAACGGTAGGTAATACCGAGTATCGAATCCTCAGGGAAATTGAATCAATTCCATTAAGTACCAAGAATCATCATGTTTTAATTTTATTTAGAAGATCAACTCGAATGATAGTACGAAAATTAAAGGAATTAATAAAAATAAACATGTATTAATGAAATGAAAATATCCAACTAAGGGGGGCTTGACCTAGGGTGTTATCTAGCTTTCTTGGATTCGTAGCTCAAATACATGGATGCATGTAACTAATAATCAACAATCCCATAAATCTAGAAGTAATTACAAGTGGATTTCTCTTTCAAGCTCCTCCACATCTCATACTAACATAACTAATTTATGTTTCCATCTCCTTAGTTAATCATAGTATGGCATTAAGCAACTTCATAATCAATTTCTAACAATTCTCTTTCACTCTCGTGTTCCAAGCAATCGTTAGCCATGCAATTAGGATCTAATCTAATTTCTTTCTTTCGAATATCAATTTAGACCATCATAACAATTAATCCGTGATCAAGAGATTAAAAGCATTAAGCAAAAATTGCATAGATGAAATTTGAAGACATTCATTACATAATCCAAGTAGTTGCGCTACAATATCCATGTAACTAGAATAACGACCCTAGGTCTCAAGATCTACTCACAAATGGAAATAATTGTGCCAAAATGATCTTGATCCATAGGCCTAACTCAAATTAAAATAAGGGATTACAAAGAAGTAAGGAATAAATAACCGATAAGTTGATCCCAAGCTCCCGTCCCGATCATCTCGAATCCCGAGCCTTGGAATCTCGCTCAATTCCACCTTTTTCCTCACAATTCTTCTCACTTTTTCTCTCTATTGAGCTAGGGGAGAGCTCCCCCAAATTTTTGGGATGATTTTTACAAAAAGGAAGGGGCCTTTTTATAGTGAAAGGGGCTGGAGATTTCTTGTTGAACAAGTCGACAACGTCGAGACGCTACGTCACAGCGTCGAGACGCTGTGACGTCATGTTGTCTTGGGGCAGAAGTCTTCGCAGCGTCGCGACGCTACATAGACAGCGTCGCGACGCTATCGCGATTTTGGAGCGTGCTTTGCTGATCACCTAGCGTCGAGACGCTATGGTCCTAGCGCTGAGACGCTAGGCCTTCTAGAAGCCTTATTTGCGGATTTTTGCCTCCTTTCTTTAATCTTTTGGGGTTTTTGGGCCTCCCACTTTAATTATCTTCTCTTCTTGGACCTTAGGGCTTGGATCTTCAATGATTATTCTTTAAATTGCCCAAAAAGTCTCCAAATTTACCCAAATTCTCTTAAAATCTCAGTTTTGTTGCCCGAACTCGGTTTTCTGTAAAATCAACATAAAAATACATTAAAGCTCACAATTCATGCACAAAACTAGCTAAAATAAATAGGAAAATGATGGCATTTTTGCATGTCATCAGTGGCCTAATCTCAAGTTTCAGTTACTTTAAACATTTCCGTATTAAAAATACCTTTAACTTGAATTTGTCTTAACACGTATAAGTTGCTTTCAAGTTTTGTAGAACATATATGCATACCTCTTTTGTTAATAAACACTTCATTGAGATCAAAAGATACTTGGTATTCATGTTCAATTAAACAAGATATAGAAATTAAGTTCCTTTTGAAATCGGGAACATACAAGACATTCTCAAGTAATAAAAATCTATCTCCAAAAGACAACTTAAGAGTTCCTGAAGCTCTGGCTGAGACAACCTCTCCTGTTCCAACTCTAAGAGTTATCTCGCCATCTGCCAGCATGTGCCAGAAAATAATTTCCTACAAAGAAGAGCATACATAGTTAGTTGCTCCTGAATCTAATATCCAGGCAAAGCTGTCTAAGAGTTATCCTTTTGTTCCAACTCTAAGAGTTATCTCAATTAAACATGTTACGATAACGAGCAAATCAATTTTACCTTGTTTTTCCTTTTCTGCCTTCTTTTCCGCAAGGTATTTAGGACAATTGTGTTTCCAATTGTTGGGTTTTATGCCTTAAAACTCGTAGATAGTGGATGTAAACAAATTGTATACCTAATTCAATAAAGTGTTATTGAGTTTCTACAATAATGTGTTATTGTTAAATATTGCACAATTTGACTCAAATCCAATAAACTAAGATCCAAGGTTGTTTACATGTGACTTGAACTAGTATGTGGGGACATACGGGGATCGGTGTTCAAGTAACAACCTAAAATGTCTATAGTATAGGGATAAGGCTAGGTACCTTATCCTGGTAACATTATGTGATACGACATGCTTTGTATTCGATACAGACGTATTGATCTAAGGCATCCATGTAGGAGACATGCGAGTAGGGGTATCCTATGCAATGAGTTTGGATAAGATCAGACCACGAAATAGTAAACAACTAGATGGAACACAGTTAACTAGTTAGGTTACTGTTTCAATAGGATAACCTAGGTAACTCATTCTTAATCCTGAGTATGTCATGAACTCCTTCTCACGAGGGATTGTCCTTTGATTAGTATGGGTGAGAGTGGCCTGCACGCCGACACAATAAGCCTACCTTCTTGGGGACGAGACCGTGTGGGGGACTGAGGACATGGCAACACAAGATGGAATTCACTCATTCCCACTTTTAGGAGAAGTAGATGAGTGTTCCCTTAAGTGGTGACTCCGAGACTTGAACAAAAGGATCCCGCCCTCTCACTGCCCCGAGAGGGACTTTCTATTTAATGGTTGGATCATAAACAGGTTGTTCATTAGAGGAGCGCTGGTACTTGAGGAGACAGATGTAACACAGGGGTAAAACGATAATTTGACCCAACCGTGATTACGAACACTCGTGAAGGATTGACTTACTTGTATAGGTCTATATCCGTGGACACATAAATGTTTTAGAGTGAAAAGAGTTCAGTTGTGGGTCTTTAGTGGAATGACCCACAGTTAATGAATAATGGTTAACCTGATTTATGAGTTTAATCGGTTAACCTCATATCATTGGAGCTTCTGATTTGTAGATCCATTAGGTCCCCCTACTAGCTCATAAAGAGTAATTAGGAACAATTACATCTTGAGAGAATTTTGAATATAGTTCAAATTCATATTGGGAATTCAGTTAATTGTATGAGATACAAATTAATATAATGTATAATGATACATTAAAATGTAAAGTATAATTTGAAATTAAACTTTATTATTGTGAGAGAAATAAATATTTGAAGAAGTTCAAATATTAATATGAATTTGATTCATATTAAATTTATAGGATATAAGAGAATTGGAAGGAGTTCTAACTTTAATATGAATTTGAATCATATTATAGAATTAATTAATTGAATGCCTGAAATTAAATATATGATATTTAATTGAGGAATTAATTAATTAACTAATAGAAGGTCTGAAATTAAATATATGATATTTAATTGGTGATTAATTAATTTAAAAAATTAATGAATTGGAAATTAATCAATTATGGAAATGATTAATCACTTACGGAAGTAATTAATCATTTATTGAAATGATTTAATCACTTATGTAAAAGATTAATCAATTATGTAAAAGATTAATCAATTATGGAACTGATTAATTATGGAAAAGATTAAATCAGTTATGGAAATAATTGATTTTAAATGAATATTATATTCATGGTCTTTCTCCTATAAATAGAACACTAACCCTAGCGTTTAGGGACTACGACATATGGCCACCATAAGGCCATCTCATATTCTCTCAACTCAAGAACTCTAGGGAGAAGTTTCTCTCTAGAGTTTTTCTCATTCAAGATTAGGTAGTCCTACAACTACGTCCCTAATCTCAGAGTTATAGCGGGGAAGATCTTTTGGTGGTGTCCGTTGAAGAATTCAGAGTCCTCAGACGGAGGTATGTTTCTGATCGCTTAACTTTTTGCCAATGTATTAGTATTTTGTAGAACAAAATTAATTTACGAACGGTCCAATTGCTTCCGCTGTAACGAAATTTGGAATTCCAATCATTCACCAATGTCCATCCACGTTACAGTGGAAACATTTTCGTTTATCTGCAGCTTTGGTTTTTGCCTTGCTTACCATTGGAGCTTTTCCTTTCCCTTTTTCCTTCTTTTTCTTCATCTGAATACTCTTATTCTTAGAAGCGGAAGGTTCAGACTTGGTTCCTGAGGACGATCCTTTTTGGAACCTTTTGGCAGTAGCAACGTTTGCTTCACTTTCTTGTTCTCTCTTTGTGAGACTTTGGTAAGTCTGGAGCTCGTGTAGCAAAGTAGTCAGGTTATAGTCAATTTTGTTCATGACCGCATTTGTCCTGAACTAAATGAAGCTCTTCGGAAGAGACTCCATTGTAAAACTAACTTGACTACCCTCGTCTATGGTAGCACCGTTTACTTCAGCCACATTGAACTGAACCATCATGTTCAAAACATGTTCCCTTACAGAAGCACCTTCCTTCATACGAGAATTATAAACATTTTTTAGAGCTTCGTGTCTAGTTTGTGAGGATGGTTGTCCAAACATACCTTGCAGCGAAGTCACGATCTCCCTTGTGGTGACCATCCCCTCGTGCTTTTTAGACAAGACATATGAAATGCTTGCTAAGATATAAACTCTTTCTTTGTCATTTGCACGAGTCCATTTCTCATATGCTTCCCGAACAATTCGATTTGTTGACGAGCCAGGGTTTGGTGGACACTCTTAGGTTAAGACAAATCTAAGATCCTCGATTACTAGTATAGTATTCAAATTAGACTTCCATGTTCCATAATTATCCCCGTTAAGCTTATCCGAAGTGAGTAATTGTACTAGTGAGCTAGACATGCTGAAAAGTTAAACAAAACTATTAGAAATTTGCTTATTAACCATTTTTGACAAAAATCCAATCAGGTTTTAGCAAAAGTAATAATGTACCCAGGATTATTATTTTGCAACGACACTTTAGTGAGTTAGAGCAACTGCTACCAAGGGGCAGTCAATTACTCATTCACTAAACCAAGATGTTCTTGACTAAATACTAATGCCAGAATAACTCTTATTCCTATAGTGGTTTAGTTATCGCTACATTTTGTCAGAAATATACTAACACTTAGTAACCCTTGTAAGTGTGACCCATCGTTTTAAGATTCCAAAGAAAGGACCCAACAATGCAACCGAATGGAAAAGCTAATGTTGAAAATGGTCCTAAGTAATCCTATCCATTTCTGGAGTTTGCGTTGTTTCGATCTTCATGTTACAACCCTCCGAATGGTTAGTAGCTTCAGGGCATACAAGCAGACGAAACATGGAAATCTCACGGTGCAACGTACTGGAGGAGACCGCAGGATGTGTTGACACACTTCCTTCAATTGGTATCAGAGCACTTAACAACATTAATTTTACTCCTAAAGCATGCTTGTTCTAAAGTAAACAAAACAGAAAGTTTAGATGAGCCAACCTCTTGTAGCTCAAATGGATGAACCTCCTTCTACAGTTCTCTTTCTCCAATAAACTCTGGGCAACCGATAGTGTCTTCCCTACTATTCTCCGGGCCAAGAACGACTTGTGGGAGTCTATAGAGATATGTGAAATGAGAATGTTTTGAGACACAATTTCAACAGCATAACATTAAGGTAATTGTTGTGTACTTTTCAATATGATTCCTCCTCTACTTATAGAGAGACTCCATGCATGAAGAAGCCTCAAGATGCAAGACACATGGTGGTCTTTTTGAAAATGGAAGCTAGGTGTTCAAGTAACATCACATGCAAGAGTGCATGTTTGTGGTGAAATTCCACTTTGTATCTTCATGCAAGAGTGGAATTACAACATTTTCGACTTACCATGTGATTAAAATCAGATTTAAATTTGCACATATGATATTAATATCAATTCTAAATATGAAATAAATATATATAATCATCTTTGAGGCTTGCCCAATTGATTATGCATGATTAATCAAATTAATCATCTTAATCTTGTGCATCTTTTATACATGAATCTTAATTCATGTATATAGTATTTAAAACCCTTTTAAATACCTTGTCTCTCATTTTCTAATTTAATTCACAATTAAATTATTGTGTCAAACACAATTTACGATAAAACCCTTTTTCCCAAGTTTGAACGATTCAAAGAATCCTATCTTATTGTTCTAGGCTTTTGATAACTTGCAAAAAACAATTTATTTATCCTTTAAATTTAAACTAAAACAAGGCCAAAAGATACATTGATACGTTACCTCAACGCAATAAGAAAGAAATATGCGATGATTTTTTGCGATAGGCTATATTTATGTATGCGGTGAGAAATTATAAGAATATAGGGTGCTAACGCAATTAATTCAGTTGTTTGTTGCCCAAGTTTCTCTCAGCGCAGGCACACATCCCAAGACGATCATGAGACAGACAAGATGGATGAGAAGACCATGCTGACACACTGACGCGCAAGTGGGGTGAATATGACTGAAGCAAGTCTCTAATTCCTTCGAGAAGTTAGTTTCCTTCGCCTATAAATAGAAACCACCTGCTCAAAGGAAACACATAGATAATAGATACGAGATTGGACGGACGAGTGGGAAGAGACGAAGATCAAGCAACAAGGAGAAAGAGAAATCACAAAAAGCTATGATTAAGAGTAGACTTGCATTTGCAATGTATCACGTGATCTATTATTCTACTCGCATGAGCCAATTTTTCTTCATCATGGCTTAGCGCAAGCACCCATGCAGTTATAAGTCTATTTTGTAAGCACATACTTTTATTTAATGAAACATTATTGCCTTCTACTTAGTTGTGATACTATGTTCATTGCTAACTCCCGCCTGGCCAGTCGGATGCGGTAGCAGCATGATAAATCCCTTACAGGTAATGCATGCGGACATATCTAAGTAGAACAAGTTAGCGCATTGCAGGTAGTCTTGGTAGCATTAGATATATACTACCGCTAAAAGATAATGCATGAATGAGCTTTGATTGCGTTAAGACTAACGACAGTCCCTTGTAAGGTTCTAAGAGAACTAAGTCCACGCATGAACTAGCCAAACAACATTTGATAGTTTTATGCCAAACGCAGAAGTAGTTCCGGAAGGGAAACTTGTGATTTTTTCTCACTTAGGCATTAATGGGTCAATTAGCCATGTTATGTGATACAAGGTTCTTATAAACACATGAGGTTGCGACCACAACAGCCTTGATACTACTCTCCTTAAGACTTCACTTTTATTCTCATCGCATGTTTTACTTTCTGCAATATTTATTTCTCATAACTTATCAACTCTTTTATTTAGTCTTTCATAATATCATGCATTTTTTAGTTCAGATCAGCAAAAATTATTAAAACTTTGCAAATAACCTTTCCCTGTGGATTCGACCCTAGACTCACTAGGTATTACTTGATTTTGTCATTTTATACTTTGATTGACAAATAGTTGCGACAATTTTGCATTAATTTGTTAAGCACACTGACAACAGATCAAGTTTTTGGCTCCATTGCCAGGGAAACGCAACCAAAATTTTTAATAATCTTTTTATTTGACACTCCGTTTGATATTATTTACCGTGTTTCTTGTTGAGTAACTTTTCTCCGGGTAACCGAAGATTGCATGCGTGCTGCCCGCTAGATCGATTTTGAAGTTGATCCTTAAATTGACCGAGCTTATCATAGAAGGAGAAGAAATCAAAGAGCTCGAAGGCAACCAAGAGAAATGGCAGCACCCAACCAACCAAATAGACTAGTAAATATCATCTAAATGGCTGATGATAGGGCCAGAGGGATCAGAGATTATGCAGCCCCCGCAAACTGTAATTTCAACCCAGGGATAGTACAACCCACTTTGGAAACATAAAGGTTTGAGCTAAAACATGTTATGTTCCAAAGGTTGACTGCTGTAGGACAGTTCATAGGAAGTCCAGCTGAAGATCCACACTCTCATCTAAAATCATTCCTGGACATCTGTAATAAATTCATCATCTCATGAGTAACGCATGAGCAGCTGCAAGTCATCCTATTTCCCTATTCATTGAGAGATGCGCCGAAAGTATGGCTAAATCAGCAACCAGCAAATTCCATTGCGACATGGAATGATTTAGCCAAAAAGTTTTTAGAAAAATACTTTCCACCCACCGCAAACTCGAGACTAAGGAAGGAAATCATGACTTTTGCACAGATGGAAGACGAAACACTCAGTGAGGCATGGAAGCGTTTTAAAAGCCTATTGCAAAGGTGCATCATGGATTACCACTCTGCATTCAGGTAGAAACCTTCTACATGGGTCTTAACAAAAACTCGCAAGTATTAGTGGATTCATATGCTAATGGTGCACTCCTCATAAAAACTTATCATGAAGCTCACGCAATCCTCGATCGGATTGCGCGCAACAATTATGAATGGGGCACTGTGGAAGTCAGAAGAAAAAGACCTATTAAAACAAGTTCTGGAAGTTTTGAGGTTGACCCATTGACTTCAGTTAACGCAAAGATTGATGTGTTGACTACCATGATGGATGCACTGACAGCAAGCACAACACCATTGATTGCGCAACTCGACACAGTTGGATGCGGAATCTGCGGAGAGGGACACAAGCATGACCAGTGTCCTTCAAATGCAGAGTCTGTATTCTATGTGGGACCACAAGGAGTTGTGCACAATAACCCATTTTCAAATACATACAACCCAAGATGGAGGAATCACCCAAATTTCTCATGGAATGGTAGCGCAAACAAACAGCCAAAGCAGGGTAATGCAAACCTTGCGCCAAGATTATTTAACTCTCACAATGAGCAATCATCGCAGGGCCAATTTCATCGCAATATCAACGCAGAAAGTGGAAACCAAAGAGCATCATCTTCAAATGCATTAGAAACAATGATGAAAGAATTTATGGCAAGCCAGAAGGAATACATGGCAAAGAACGATGCGGTTGTTCAAAGCGAAGTCGCATCCTTGCGAAATCTGGAGATGCAGGTAGGACAGCTTGCATCAGGGCTTAAAAATAGATCTGCGGGAGCATTACCTAGCAATACAGAAGATCCAAAAGGTAAGGAGCACTGCTACGCACTAACTCCCCGCAGTGGAAGACAATTGCAGTCAAATGACCCTACATCAACGCAGAAAAAATTGACTAAAACTGCAACTGCAACAGGCAGCAACCAAGCGCAAGAAGAGAACGCAGCTGAAGAAGAACCCAAAAAGAAAGAGGCACACACAGAGAAAGAACCTGATGCATACAAGCCCACAATTCCTTTCCCGCAAAGATTAAGAAAGAAGAATGACGAAACCCAGTTCAAGAAATTCTTAAATGTCTTGCGAGAACTTCACATCAACATTCCACTTGTGGAAACATTGGAATAAATGCCTAGCTATGCAAAGTTCTTGAAGGACATCTTGACGAATAAAAGACCATGGAAAGAATTTGAAACAGTTGCCTTGACGAGTGAATGTAGCGCAATACTCGCCAACAAACTCCCACCTAAATTAAAAGATCCTAGAAGCTTCATTATTCCTTGTTCAATAGGAGAGAATGATGTTGGCAGAGCTTTATGCGACCTCGGTGGAAGTATCAATTTAATGCCTTTGTCAGTATTCAAGCGCATAGGGATTGGAGAGGCATGCCCAACCACTGTCATGCTTCAACTGGCAGATAGATCAGTGGTGCATCCCGAAGGAAAAATTGAAGATGTTCTAGTAAAAGTTGACAAATTTTTTATATTTCATCATACTTGATTACGAAGCTGAAAGAGAAGTTCCCATTGTTTTGGGAAGAGCATTCCTTGCGACTGGCCAAACATTGATTGATGTGCAAAAAGGATAGCTTACCATGTGCATGAATGATCAAAAAGTAGTTTTTAATGTGATCACCTCATTAAAATACCCAGATGACAACAAGGAATGCAACATGGTAGCACGCATAGATGTCTGTTCCCCACTGGAAATACTGCAATTGAATGCGCTCAGCACTGTGCGATAGGAGACAAAGGATGAACAATACAATAATTGCATCCTAGCGCAACCCACAGAAGCAAATCATGCGCTTGATCTCGAAGAAAGAATTCCCACCTTACCTTCCATAGCGCAACCACCTGCGCTAGATCTCAAATCACTCCCAGCGCATCTGAAGTAAAAGTTTTTTGGAGAAGAAGAATCTTTACATGTAATCATTTCATCAAAGCTAGACCAGCCACAAGAAAACCTTCTAATGAAGGTACTAGCAAGACACAAGAATGCAATTGGATGGAGTCTCGCAAACATCAAGGGAATCAACCCCTCATATTGCATGCACAAAATTTGTTTGCTAAACGAATCCAAAGAATTTATTGAGCGACAGAGAAGATTAAACCCTGCTATGATGGAAGTTGTGCGAAAGGAGATCATCAAATGGCTCGACGCACGAGTAATTTACCTTATCGCAGACTGTAAATGGGTATGTCCGATACAATGCATACAAAAAAAAGGAGGAATGACGGTGGTAGCCAACGCAAACAACGAATTAATCCCATCACGCACCACTATTGGGTGGCGCATATGTATGGACTACCGCAAGCTCAACGCAATCACGAAGAAGGATCATTTCCCTCTTCCCTTCATTGATCCAATGCTAGATAGACTTGCGGGACATATACTATTGTTTTCTTTATGGATATTCAGGATATAACAAAATATCCATTGTGCCAGAAGATCAAGAAAAGACAACTTTCACCTGCCCATACAAAACCTTTGCGTTTAGAAGAATGCCTTTTGTGCTATGCAATGCGCCAGGGACATTCTAAAGATGCATGATGGCCATTTTTCAGAATTGCTAGAAAAATCAGTAGAGGTTTTCATGGATGACTTTTCAATTTATGGAAAGTCCTTCACAGATTGCCTAACGCAGCTGGAACGTGTTTTGGAGCAATACGAAGAAACTAACCTAG
The DNA here is from genome assembly GCA_036850905.1 of Luffa acutangula. Lineage (NCBI taxonomy): Eukaryota > Viridiplantae > Streptophyta > Magnoliopsida > Cucurbitales > Cucurbitaceae > Luffa > Luffa acutangula. The sequence continues at coordinate 7,131,097 of CM072087.1, read as the reverse complement.
TGTTGCCATTTTATGGTAGAAGAAGGCATAGTCCTAGGCCACCGCATATCAAGCACAGATATCGAAGTAGACAAGGCAAAAATAGATGTGATCGAAATGTTGCCACCACCCACCTCTGTGAAAGGAATTCGAAGTTTCTTGGGTCACGCAGGTTTCTACCGCGGGTTCATAAGGAACTTCTCACATATCACCAAGCCATTATGCACATTGTTGGAAACAAATAGAAGCTTTGAATTTTCAGAAGAATGCGCCAAGGCCTTTAATTGTCTGAAGCATGCGTTAGTTACTACGCCCATTCTCACAACCCCTGATTGGAAAGAACCATTTGTCCTAATGTGTGATGCGAGTGACATGGCCGTGGGAGCAGTTCTGGCACAGAAAAAGGAGAAGTCACTTCACCCCATTTATTAGGCCAGCAAAACATTTAATGAAGCACAAAATAATTACACAAAAACCGAGAACGAATTATTAGCGGTTGTTTATGCTTTAGATAAATTTTGTGCTTATTTAATTGGCTCAAAAGTCACTGTCTATACAGATCATGCGGCAATCAAATACCTAATCAAAAAAAAGATGCAAGGCCAAGGCTGATTAGGCGGATTCTCTTGCTGCAAGAATTTGATTTAGAAATCAAAGACAAAAAGGGGAGTGAAAACCTAGTCGCATATCATTTATCGCGGTTGGAAAATCCGGAAAAAGTGGATGCTTCTGAAGTCCCCATCGCAGAAGAATTCCCTGATGAATTGCTGCTAATGATTGAAGAAGACCCATGGTTTGCGGACATAGCCACCTATCTCGTCGCAGGGGTCTTACCTGAAGAATACTCAGCGCAGCAGCGTAAGAAATTCTTCCATGAACTTAAATTTTATTTATGGCATGACCCTTACCTTTATCGTAGAGGACCAGACCAGACAATTAGAAGATGTGTTGGACGTGTAGATGCATCAAGAATTTTAGAAGCATACCATGAAGCTCCATATGAAGGACATTTTGGAGGCCAACGCACTATGGCGAAGGTGTTACAAAGTGGCTATTGGTGGCCAACGTTGTTCTAAGACGCAAAGAAACATGTCGATAGATGCGGGTGGAGACAATTGCTTGCGCTAAAAGTGGAAATTTAGTCGTTTCATGTTTGGGGAATCGATTTTATGGGACCATTTCCATCATTGCAAGGATACCAGTACATCCTTCTCGTAGTTGACTATGTCACTAAGCTGGTGGAGACAATTGCTTGCGCTAAAAGTGATGCGACAACCGTGGTCAAATTCCTTCAGAAAAACATTTTCACAAGATTTTGAGTGCCACGAAGACTTATCAGAGATGAAGGAACCCATTTCATGAACAAGGTCATGACCAAGCTCTTGCAGAAATACAATGTCGAGCACCATATCGCAACAGCTTATCACCCCCAAAGCAATGGTCAAGCAGAGGTATCAAACAAAGAAATAAAAAGAATTCTTGAAAAAGTAGTCAACACAAATAGGAAGGACTGGCCGCAACATCTGGATGATGCGTTATGGGCGTATCGCACGACTTTCAAAACGCCCATAGGGATGTCTCCTTATGCGTTAGTATTTGGGAAAGCCTGCCACTTGCCTTTAGAGTTAGAATACAGAGCGCATTGGGCATTAAAACGCCTAAATTTTGATCCAGATGCGGCAGGACAGGAAAGATTGCGCAAGCTCTCAGAGTTGAAGAATATAGAAGATTATGAAAATGCCAAAATCAATAGTGAAAAACAAAAACAGTGGCATGACAGGAAAATACACAGAAAGGATCTTAAGGAAGGTATGAAAGTATTAATATTCAACTCTCGTTTACGTCTTTTTCCAGGTAAGCTGAAATCAAGATGGTCGGGCCCATACATTATTGATGACATGCAAAAATGTCATCATTTTCCTATTAATTTTAGCTAGTTTTGTGCATAAATTGTGAGCTTTAATGTATTTTTATGTTGATTTTACAGAAAACCGAGTTCGGGCAACAAAACTGAGATTTTAAGAGAATTTGGGTAAATTTGGAGACTTTATGGGCAATTTGAAGAATAATCATTGAAGATCAAAGCCCTAAGGTCCAAGAAAAGAAGACAATTGAAGAAGGAAGCCCAAAAAGCCCAAAAGATTAAAGAAAGGAGGCAAAAATCTGCAAATCAGGCTTCTAGAAGGCCTAGCGTCGAGACGCTAGGACCGTAGCGTCTCAACGCTAGGTGGTCAGATTAGCGCGTGCAAAAATCGCGATAGCGTCGTGACGCTGTCTGCGTAGCGTCGCGACGCTGCGACAACTTCTGCCCCAAGACAACATGACGTCACAGCGTCGAGACGCTGTGACGTAGCGTCGAGACGCTGTCGACTTGTTCAGCAAGAAAATTCCAGCCCCTTGCACTATAAAAAGGCCCCTTCCCTTTGGTTCAAATCATCCCAAATTTGGGGGAGCTCTCCCCTAGCTCAATAGAGAGAAAAAGTGAGAAGAATTGTGGAGAAAAAGTGGGAATTGAGCGAGATTCTAAGGCTCAAGATTCGAGATGATCGTAGCGGGAGCTTGGGATCGACTTATCGGTTATTTCTTCCTTACTTCTTTATAATTCCTTGTTGTAATTTGAGTTAGGCCTATGGATCAAGATCATTTTGGCAAAATTATTTCCATTTGTGAGTAGATCTTGAGACCTAGGGTCGTTATTCTAGTTAATTGGATATTGTAGCGCAATTACTTGGATTATGTAATGAAATTCTCCATATTTCATCTATGCAATTCTTGCTTAATGCTTTTAATCTCTTGATCACGGATTAATTGTTATGATAGTCTAAATTGATACTCGACAGAGAGAAATTAGATTAGATCCTAATTGCATGGCTAACGATTGCTTGGAACACGAGAGTGAAAGAGAATTGTTAGAAATTGATTATGAAGTTGCTTAATGCCATACTATGATTAACTAAGGAGATGGACACATAAATTAGTTATGTTAGTATGAGATGTGGAGGAGCTTGAAAGAGAAATCCGCTTAAAATTACTTCTAGATTTATGGAATTGAAGATTATTAGTTACATACATCCATGTAATTGAGCTACAAATCCATGAAAACTAGATAACACCCTAGGTCAAGTTCCCTTGATTGGATACTTCCGTTTTGTTATTGCATGTTTATTTTTATCTATTTCTTTAAATTTTTGCTTCATCATTCGAGTTGATCTTCTAAATAAAATTAAAGCATGATGATTCTTGGTACTTAATGGAATTAATTCAATTTCCCTGAGGATTCGATACTCGGTATTACTACCGTTTTATATTACTTGTGACGACCCGTGCGCTTGCGGAAAATCGCCCAACAAGTTTTTGGCGCCGTTGCCGGGGAAATTGTAATTTTTTCCGTTAATATTGAGAATTAAGTGTTTGATTTTAATTTAGAAATTTATTTTTCTGCATTTTATTTTTTTGGAGCTATAAGGTGGATAATCTGTTCTTTTGAGATTTAATCATGGCAGAAGACAAAGCAATCCGAGATTATTTCTTGCCTGAATTTCCATTAAACTATTCTGGAATAGCTTATGAGCCAGTCACTGTCGATAATTTTGAGCTCAAAGCTAGTCTCATTCAAATGGTGAGAGAGAATGCTTTCAAAGGCCATCCATCAGAAGATCCACACAATCACCTAAGATCATTTTTGAATAGCTGTGGAACGGTAAAAATGGGAGGAGTTAGCCCTGACTCAATTCGGTTGCAGTTATTCCCATTTTCTTTACAAGACAAGGCTAGAGATTGGTTAAACTCGTTGACCTCAAATAGCATCCTTGGTTGGAATGATTTAGTCAAAGCTTTCCTTGCAAAATTTTTCCCATTAGAAAAGATCACCAAGCTTAGAGCTGAAATTGGAAAGTTTCAACAATTAGAGGAAGAGCAATTATATGAAGCTTGGGAGAGATATAAGGATTTGTTAAGGAAATGCCCACAACATGGATATCCTGATTGGCTTCAAATTCAACTTTTCTACAGTGGGTTAAATAGGAATTTAAAGGCAATTCTTGACACTACGGCTGGAGGAAACTTTTTAGCCAAAACTGTCAAGGAGGCACGAACCATAATAGAAGAGTTGGCTTTGACAAGTTACCAATGGCAACCAGAATCCAAAATTAAGGAGAAACTATGTGAAAATGAAGGAGTGAGTGCTTTAAGGTTGCAAGTCGAAGCTCTAACCAAGGCTCTAAACAAGCTCACAGGATCAGAAATTCCAAGTTCGCCGAAAGCTGAATTAAAAGAGGAGTTTAAACCTGAAGAAAAGAAAAGCCCTTTGGAAGAAATGCTAAGAAACTTCATGAATGAGACTAGAAATTTGAATGAAAATGTTCAAGCCAAAGTAGATATTGTCATTAATAAGATGGAAGCAAAAATAGATCAAATGACAATATTCATGAAGGAAATCCAGCAAGGAAATTTATCTAATGTCATCGCCATGGACACACAAGAACAATGCCTGGCCATAACTTGGAGAAGTGGAGCACTAGGAGGATTCTGGATGAAGATGATGATCAAAACACAGAAGAGGAGGAGAAATCGCCGCCAGCTCCACCTGAAAAGACGTTCGTGGACTGCTCCAGTGGATATTGCATGGTACCTTATACCTCACTACCCGAGGAGACTTTGATTGAAAGCTTCTATGAAAGGTTAAAGATGCTAGATTTAGTTGTTGATGGTTATGTGCTTGTTACGACACCCAATGAGGCATGGGAGATCAATGAAAATCTGACACAAACTACTCAATTCCATGCCACTCATCATGATAAGCCAGAATGCCAAGTTTCAGAGCAGCAGCAGGAAGGTAAATTAAAAGAAAATCCCATCAAGGTCAGTGAGCTTGAACTTAATTTTCCCTATGAGCCTTGTTCATATAGTAATCCATGCAAGTTAGGAGAATGGGATATTAAGAAAAATTCATATCATTCCATGTTTATTTCTTTGTCTCCTAAGAATCATAACTCTGAAATGCATGATTTAGGCTTAGTGATTGCAGTACCTGATCCCCTTGCTGTTAGGCTTAGATGGTATCTAAATAATATGTTCGAGAAAGCGGAAGATTACTTGATTATAATTTCTTATGCTGTGCACCCAATGTGCAAGTTGAAATTTTTTATGCAGGATCTGAGAAAGAAAAAAAAGAAAGATCCTCTGAGGATCAAGGAAGTGGACTTCGGCTGAAAACACCGAATCCTGTCTAGCTCAGGACGTTAAACAAGCGCTTCTTGGGAGGCAACCCAAGCTTTTAAAGTTTTTTTGAAGATTTCATATTAGTTTTTGTGTTGATCCTAAGGCTCCCATAAGATCGATCCTTGAGCAGGGAACTCGTGAAATGACACCTATCCGCTCATTCTCTCTTCGGACAAAAATTCAAGACGTTTCAGATTCTCTCGATTTTTCAGGGCAGTATCGATCTCTCTTTATCTGATTAAATGTTCATACATTGTGGACAATGTATATTTTAAGTTTGGGGGAGAGATTCGCTCTGCTTAGGTTTTGCTTAAGCAAAGTAATGCTTATGATGAATTAAATGCATGTTGATGATGATGACGTCTGATGATTTGCTTTTAGCCATGATTCTCTCTTATTGTTGCGAATTTGGAAGCATGCCTAAATTCAAGAAAATTTAAAATTTTTCTTTGATCCCCTTGCAAAGTATGATGATTCACTTGTTTTATTATGATTTTGAAAGCCTAGATGAAAGTTATATGCTTTGGAAGTTCGTTGTCACTCCGATAGGTGTAAAGTTTGTCTAGATAGCTTTCTTGCGTAATAGTTAGTAATACTGAGCTTTGGGAAAAAGAAATGATTTGCTCTTTAATAATAATAATAATAATAATAAATGCTCCACTTTCTTGAAAGCGTTAGTAACCAGGGGCATTCATGACACCCATCATTTGCCTTTGCATGAAAACGCTGGAAAGAAATGAGCATGCTTCGGCATCCTGAAAGATGAAACGCTCGTAGTTGGATGCTTTCATCACCAATGTTGGCAAGCCAGAACGAAGGCGCTACATCTAAAAGGATTATATTTCATCTAAAAAAAAAGAAAAAAAAAAAAAAAAAAAGAGAGAAAAGTTTGGGGGACGCCTCAAGAATTTTGGGCACCTTAGTAAGGTAGTGCTTGCTAGATAAGTATGATGGCTAAAAGGGCGAGCTTTAGTACCAGTGTAGGGGGAAGATGAATGGAGGAGTATATAAATGATTCCGGGCTAGTAAAAATTGTGATAAGGCAATTGATGATTCATTTTTGCAAGGGAGGATAGGATTAGATTTTAACTTTCTTGATGGTTGACCATGCTGACTTATTTGTTTCGATAGTTTGCATTCATGGCTAGAAGCATTGAGGATAGAGTTGTTAGCATGCAAGTTATGATTCATATGCATTACTTTATTTTGCTCGGGACTAGCAAAACTTTAAGTTTGGGGGTGTGATGACATGCAAAAATGTCATCATTTTCCTATTAATTTTAGCTAGTTTTGTGCATAAATTGTGAGCTTTAATGTATTTTTATGTTGATTTTACAGAAAACCGAGTTCGGGCAACAAAACTGAGATTTTAAGAGAATTTGGGTAAATTTGGAGACTTTATGGGCAATTTGAAGAATAATCATTGAAGATCAAAGCCCTAAGGTCCAAGAAAAGAAGACAATTGAAGAAGGAAGCCCAAAAAGCCCAAAAGATTAAAGAAAGGAGGCAAAAATCTACAAATCAGGCTTCTAGAAGGCCTAGCGTCGAGACGCTAGGACCGTAGCGTCTCAACGCTAGGTGGTCAGATTAGCGCGTGCAAAAATCGCGATAGCGTCGTGACGCTGTCTGCGTAGCGTCGCGACGCTGCGACAACTTCTGCCCCGAGACAACATGACGTCACAGCGTCGAGACGCTGTGACGTAGCGTCGAGACGCTGTCGACTTGTTCAGCAAGAAAATTCCAGCCCCTTGCACTATAAAAAGGCCCCTTCCATTTGGTTCAAATCATCCCAAATTTGGGGGAGCTCTCCCCTAGCTCAATAGAGAGAAAAAGTGAGAAGAATTGTGGAGAAAAAGTGGGAATTAAGCGAGATTCTAAGGCTCAAGATTCGAGATGATCGTAGTGGGAGCTTGGGATCGACTTATCGGTTATTTCTTCCTTACTTCTTTATAATTCCTTGTAATTTGAGTTAGGCCTATGGATCAAGATCATTTTGGCAAAATTATTTCCATTTGTGAGTAGATCTTGAGACCTAGGGTCGTTATTCTAGTTAATTGGATATTGTAGCGCAATTACTTGGATTATGTAATGAAATTCTCCATATTTCATCTATGCAATTCTTGCTTAATGCTTTTAATCTCTTGATCACGGATTAATTGTTATGATAGTCTAAATTGATACTCGACAGAGAGAAATTAGATTAGATCCTAATTGCATGGCTAACGATTGCTTGGAACACGAGAGTGAAAGAGAATTGTTAGAAATTGATTATGAAGTTGCTTAATGCCATACTATGATTAACTAAGGAGATGGACACATAAATTAGTTATGTTAGTATGAGATGTGGAGGAGCTTGAAAGAGAAATCCGCTTAAAATTACTTCTAGATTTATGGAATTGAAGATTATTAGTTACATACATCCATGTAATTGAGCTACAAATCCAAGAAAACTAGATAACACCCTAGGTCAAGTTCCCTTGATTGGATACTTCCGTTTTGTTATTGCATGTTTATTTTTATCTATTTCTTTAAATTTTTGCTTCATCATTCGAGTTGATCTTCTAAATAAAATTAAAGCATGATGATTCTTGGTACTTAATGGAATTAATTCAATTTCCCTGAGGATTCGATACTCGGTATTACTACCGTTTTATATTACTTGTGACGACCCGTGCGCTTGCGGAAAATCGCCCAACAATTATCCACAAGATATATCCATATGGGGTTGTGGACCTACATTCTGCTAACAGAAAGAAAATTTTCAAGGTCAACGGACAAAGAATAAAACCATACATTGATGGGACCTATGACGAGGTAGTTGAGATTATCCTTCTAGAAGATCCACCATGAAGGAACAAGACAAGCTAGGTCCAGAAAAAGAGTGCTCTCAGCTGCGTCAGGACCTGACGCACGGTCCTGACGCACATCAAGAGCACAATAGGTCAGAAGTTGTAATTATTTTCTTTCTTTCTGCATGATTTATTTTGTTGCGTTAGTATTTTGGTAGGTTAGAGCCTTTGGAAGAAAACCCCTAGTGCATGTCCTACTCGCATTAGATTTGTTGCGATAGTATTTTGTTGCGATAACATTCGACAATAGGCTGCTCACATTAGAGGCGCAACAACAGTCATTTCACATTTAATGAGCTGCACTACCCTCTGCTATTGCACACTACCCGAAGCAACCGCCCACATTCCCCCATGATAATCATGACTACCTACCTACGTGGGATGCGAAAGGGCATCACTACCAAAGTAGGCAACACCTTGTGTTAGTTATAAAGAGCATTGCACCTTCTCTTTCAAATCTTCATCTTCCTCATCTTCTTCGTGCAAAAACCCTAAACCTTTCCCTTTTCTCTCTCTTGCGAAGCTTCTCTCTGTCTTCACCGAATGCCACCGTGTCCGACTCTCAAAACCTCTCAGTCACCGGCTACGCAGACGATGCACCTCCCTCATCGTCGGAGGTTGAAGACCCTAACCAAGACATCATTTCCTCCTCTGGCGAGGAAAATGAAAACAAAACCCAAGGCAAACTCATGGAGATAGAGGAGCCCGAAGTCCTTGACATTGAGCAAACCATAGCCGAGCCATCCAAATCCAGAGCCAAACAAAATGAAGTTCTCGACATTGTACCATTGGACACTTTCACCTTCACCATCCAACCAGTAACCCTCCAACCTGCCCAAAACACCTTAGCCCCACGAAACCTAACTCCATTTCCCTCCCCATTTCCCTTCTGTCATCCTTCTTCCACCTCCCGACTCTTCAGCTTCCCTCGCATCAAACACCACCCCTTCATCTTCCTCCACCACCGCAAACATCTCTCTCCAGCCTCCACCACCGCAAAGAAAAACTGTGGGCGTCACAAATGTCCCTGGTTACTCAACAACCTAGAAAAATATTTATCAAGGAGAGAAATGCACAAGCAAAACAAGTGGAGTAGTAAAAAATCCCCCAAGCTTGAATTATTCATTGCCCCCAATGAATTATTAACATGATAAATTATACCCCCATTGGATGATGACCAAGTTCCTATCTCTACAGCATTAAGGAGAAAGAGAAAGAGAGAGATCAAAGCTGAAAGGAGGACCAAAAATAAAAATGACCCGATATTTGCCAAGAGGCCGAGGACAAGGTCCATGGACGCCTCTCCTGGTGTTCCTCCTACCGTCTCACCCGCCAAGCCAAAGGGTAAATCACCGAAAGGTCCATCTCCCAAAAATCCATTTCCTGAGGTATTCAAAGATGTCAATTTTCAGGAGAGGATGGAGATAATGAGAAAGAGAGATTTCCTCAATGAGAAGGGATTCTCTAATAGAGCAGGAGCACTGCCAGAGTTCGTGAGCGGAATCATTTCTCAGTACAAATGGCAGGACTTTTGTGCTCATCCTTCGGAGGCTGTAGTGCCATTAGTTCGAAAGTTTTATGCCGGCCCGAGGGAAGAGAGCATAAGCATGGTAGTGGTGAGGGGGAAGATGTTCAGTTTCTCCTCAGTTGACATTAATAGGGTGTACAGGATCAAGACACCCCTACATCCAATAGGGAATGATGTGATAAGGAACCCTTCAACCAAACAAATGAATGAAGCTCTAAAACTTGTGGTCAATAAGGGAGTCCAATGGAAAAAATCTCAAACAAAAGTGAAGTCCCTAGTGCCAAGCGATTTAAAGCCAGAATCGACAGTTTGGCTTCACTTCATCAAAAACTGCTTGTTGCCAACCACCCACGACAGTATCATCTCAGTAGAGAGAGTTATGCTCCTCTACTGCATTATGAAGGGGTTAGAAATCAACGTGGGGAGCATAATAAGGGAGGAGATCATAGCTTGTGGAAGAAAAAGGGCAGGCAAGCTATTCTTTGAATCATTCATCACCTAGCTCTGTCAAAGGGTGAAGATTGTTCCAAGCAAGGACGAGGAGCGTCATTTCTTTAAGCCAACTATTGACCTGTCCTTGATCGGGAAGCTCCAACAGAACAGTATCCAGAAGAAAGACAAAGCCTCAACATCTCAAGCCACTCCACCATCAGGGTCGAGCATGGCTTCTCCATCTTAGCACACTCCTTTTACTAGGCCTTCACTGTCATCGAAAGCCCTAGCCATTGCCTACCGCCTGCTAGATCAAATCAAGGAAATCCTGATGACATATTAGGCATATGCAAAGGAGAGGGATGAGGCCATTAGAAAGTTCTATCTCTCTATCGTCCCGATTATCGCTCTAGTCTTTCTCAATTTCCCTCAGTCGCTGCTGTCTGAAGAAAACAAGTATTCTGATGAAGAGGATGATGAGAACAATGATGAAGATGATGAAGAGAAAGAGAGTTCCTCGGACGAGGACTAGGAGAGTTTTTCGACCCCTTTACTTGTTTTTTTTATATAATTCTGTTTGTTGCTTGCTTTTTTTTTTTTTTTTTAGTTTTAGCAAGTTTAAATTCAATTTTAAGTTGTTTAGTTGCTATTTTGATAGCTTTGATTGTTTAGTTTGTTAATGGTATGATCATAGGGTAGTTTAAATAGCTTGTTGATAGTTTATATTAGATAAACATGGGTTTTTATCTTGGCTTGAAAAAAACATCTGTTTGCTGTTTTTGAACTTTACCTATGAACTTTTTGGAAGAAAAAATCAACTTTAAGGAAAACATTGCTTCAAAATGTTTTGGAAGAAAAACATGTTTTCAAAGGAGTTTTCTTTTAAGCCCTTGATGATGAAAACTAGAGCTTTGTTCTATCTCAAAACTGCCACTGTCACAACTGAATTGTTTTCTAGTCATAGGCTTTCCATTAGCCGTTTTCTTTACAAAATTTTCTTCAGTCTAAACTTCCACGTGTTTAACCTTTCTAACACTCTAGGAGAGTTTAGCCTTGAAGTTTTGGGCAATAAAAAGCCTCATGTTAAGCTTATGCCTCAAAAGCAAAGCCAATGATGACATTGTCTAACTTTAAGTTTGTGGGGGGGGGGGGGTGTTTTATGATATATATGTTATACCATGCTTTTTGTAAATTTGTATTGTTAGAAAAAGAGTATGAGCTTAGTATATCTTTGAAAAAACAGAGAAAAAAAAAGAAAAAAGAAAAACCGAGAGTTACTCCTCCTTCCTAGGGTTTATTGAGTAACCAGGGGCATTCATGACACCCATGGTTTGCCACTGCATGACAGGTTTACCTAGGGAAGTGAGTATCATTCCAAGCTTATGAACTTTGCTCGTAGCTAGATATCTTCACCACAAAGTGTCTATAAGCTATAATGAAGGTAAAGATGACAGCAATGATACTCTTGGGAGAAAAAGAAGTTGAATAAAAAGAGCACTAGCAGTCAAATAAGTACGGGGGAGATAGAAACGGTATAGTAACTCATGTATGTTCATTTTTACCGCAACATTGTTTTCTTAACTTAAAGGACTACAATAGGCTCTATGAGTAGAAGTTAGGTAGTTTAAACACATTGGTTATGATGGATTAGAGAGAGTTTTGCTTTGAAAAAGAACAATAGAAATCTTCATGCCTAGGAAACTCAGATGTTGTGACTGGCACTAGAGTAGAACCCTCTCCTGAAAGGAAAACTTTTACTTGATTCCATGTCACTTGATTTGAAATGTAAAGTTCATACTAGTACCATGATTGATTATTACACATGAACTCTAACGTTTTGGTTTGCAATTAATATTGAGCTCTTACATTTTGATTTGCAATTAAAAAGTTGATCTCTAACATTTTCATTGGCTATTGCTTGAGGACAAGCAATGGGTTTAGTTTGGGGGTGTGATAAGGGTCAAATATACCTATTTTACCCTTATATTGAGCTCATTTCTTGGTCAAATATTGCATGCTTAGGTCAATTTTACTATTCCCGGACTCAAAATATGTTGAAGTTGATAAGTTAGGGCGTTGAGATTCACTTTTGTCAAATTATGCTCATTTGTGCTTAAAAAGACTTGATTTTAAGAGAATTTGACTAAGTTTATTGTTGTGCACGAAAACAGAGGAAAAGTTGGATTCTGCCCAGAAATGCGACTGCATTTTTGGAAAGGCAAAATGAAATGCGACCGCATTTCTCGAAAAACTGAGGTCGTTCCGAGTCATCCGCAGGTCGTTGTTGACGAGTCTTCGTCGCACCTAACTGGTTGTTTTGACCTCGAAACTGAATCGGCTACCTTCCAGCAGAACTCATTTCGAAGAAGAAGGTGGTGACAGAACCCTAGTTGAGGCATATGAGTAAGGATGCCCGAGGTCCTTCTTAGATGACTAAATTCATTGTTATTCTTTATTATTTATTTGCTTGATTTATTTATTTCTTTAAAAACCAATCATCAATATTGTTTCTTTGGTTGCCTTTTCAAAATCAATCATTTGAGCAGTTTCTTCTTCAAACCTGAATTTCCAGTTTTGTCCTCGTGGGATTGATACCCTTGGATTACTTCTAAGGTTTTTTTATTACTACGTGCGACAATATATACTTGCACTAGGGTTAGCTGAGTTTATTTTTATTATCTCAAATCTATTCATTTAGCTAAAGACGCACCAAGTTTTTGGCGCCTTTGTTGAGGACCAAAAGTGAAACCAGATTTGCTTTTGAAGTTGCGATCAGATTGCAACAACATTTCTATCTCGGAGGGAATTTGAATTTGATTTGCATTTGTTTTTCTTTTGCAGGTTGGAGTTAATGCATGAACAAGGGGTGTCCACTCCATGACATTGATCCTGAGATAGAAAGAATCTTTTGTCGTCGAAGGAAGGAACAGAGAAGAAAGAGAAGGGAACAACAAGAGTTGAGCGCACAGGAACCTCTAGAAGAAGCTTTTTACATACAAGAGTTTCCAATGGAACCTCCTGGAGTCGATCCTCAAGTTGATCCACAGAATCGTGGAAGGGAGCAAAATGGTGGAAGAATTCCTCCTGTTCCTCCAGTTCCACTGGTGCCACAACAAGAAAATCCAATTTATATTGCTGAAGACCACAATAGAGCAATAAGGGACTACGCTTTACTAGTTTTTCAGACTTTAAATCCAGGAATTTTGGAGCCACCAATAGATGATCCACAGTTTGAACTCAAACGAGTGATGTTCAAAATGTTGAACACCATGGGCCAATTCTCTGGACTTCCAAATGAAGATCCACACAAACATATTAAGCTATTTTTGAGAGTTTACAATTCTTTTAAAGTTACAAGAGTGCCTGAAGATACTTTGAAGCTAAAGCTTTGTCCATTTTCTTTGCAGTGAAATGTTGAAGCCTGGTTGGATTCATTTCCTCCAAACTCCATCACTTCTTGGAATGATTTGATGGAGAAATTCTTAGAGAAGTTTTTTCGTTCCAATAAAAATGTCAAGTATAGAGCTGAAATCATTGCTTTCTGACAATCCTACAATGGACCTCTGGATGCAACTTGGGAAAGATTTCAAAGGCTAGTTCGGAAGTGTCCACACCACGGATTGCCTGCTTGCATCATCTTGGAGCATTTTTATAGTGGATTAGATGAAGCTTCGAAGGCCCTAGTCAATGCATCTGCCAACGGATCTTTCTTGAAGAAGTCTACTAATGAGGCGCATGCTATTTTGGACACCATAGCCACCAACAATCGCCATTGGGGAGAGACCGAGCCAACAACAATCTTAAAGAATCCAGTGAAAACCATGGAAATAGAGGCTAACTCTACGATGCAAGCCCAAATCAAGGCTATCCACAACATGATGATGGGCATGACCATGAACAATCAAGCCAACATAGCCCCTGCCAATGCTATCTCTTCTCTCTGTTGTGAAATTTGTGGTGAGGAACACATTGCTGATAATTGTCCACTAAATCCAGCGTATGTCTTTTATGTAGGTCAACAGGGGAATCAGAACCAAAGTAGATGGAATCCATATTCGGCCACGTACAACCCAGGTTGGATACAACATCCAAACCTCTCTTGGGGAGGACAAGCTAGTTCGAGTAATTCGAACACAAATCAGTTTGGGAAACGTCCTACACAACAACAGTCGTAGAAAAACTTCCAGCAAGTCCAAGTGCAGAGTCAAGAGTAAAATCTAGAGACTCTTATAAAGGAATATATGGCCAGAAACGATGTTGTCGTAAGGAATTTGGAAGTTCAGCTCGGACAAATTGCTCAGGAGAAAAAAAATAGACCACAAGGGACTTTGCCTAGCAAGACCGAGATCCCTCATAGAGAAGGAAAGGAGCAATGCAAGGTAGTGACCTTAAGAAGTGGATTAGAATACGATGGCCCAAAGTATCCAATAAATCAAGAAGCAGAAATCCCAGAAGAAGCTCGAGAACAGATTTTTGAAAAGAAGTCAGACATTACCTCAAATACTATACATAATAAAGAAGATAACGTAGGAAATACCAAGGAGCATGAAGCCTTGGTAGAAAAAGAAGAAAAATCAAAGTTAGAGAAAAAACAGGGGAATGCGACCGCAAAACCCCAAAAAATTGTAATAGATCCAGAATGCAGACCACCTCTTTCGTACCCTCAGAGATTCAAACATGCCTCGCAGGATATACAGTTCAAACAGTTTTTAGATGTATTAAAGTATCTACACATCAATATCCCATTGGTAGAAGTTGAACAGATGCGTACCTATGTGAAGTTCCTAAAAGACATTCTATCAAAAAAGAAAAGGTTGGGAGAATACGAAATTGTTGCACTCACTAAATGTTCCAGTGCACTAGTCAAGAATGAGAACCCTCCCAAGCTCAAAGACCAGGGAAGTTTCACCATTCCATGCTCCATTGGAGACAGGGATGTAGGTAGAGCTCTGTGCGACTTAGGAGCAAACATCAACTTAATGCCATATTCAGTTTTTAAACAGTTAGGGATAGGTGAAGCACGACCAACAACTGTAACCTTACAGTTGGCAGACAGATCACTTACACATCCTGTTCGAAAGATTGAAGACGTATTGGTCAAGGTTGACAAGTTTGTTTTCCATGCAGATTTCATCATTTTAGAGTGTGAAGCTGACAAGGACGTGCCAATCATCTTGGGACGACCGTTCCTAGCCACTGGCAGAACCTTAATAGATGTAAAGAAAGGAGAATTGACCATGAGGGTCAACGATCAGCAAGTCACGTTCAGTGTGATGAATGCAACGAAGTATCCTGGAGATTTCGAGGAATGTTCTATGATTGAAGAAATTGATGAACTCTCCTGGTCTACTTTTTAGGAAATGATGAAAAGAGAAAATTTGGAGGATATACTTGGAGATGAAGAATCAAAAGTAAAAGGTGGGAGAACGATTGAAGTTGACGAGATCAATCAACCCATGAAGAGACAAAGAATTAAACCATATTGGGGGAAGGGCTTCGAGGATGAGGAAGCCCATGTCTCCGTGATTGACCTAGTATGACTTCTACACTTTGAAGTATTAATTTTTGTATACTATCTGTATCTATAATAAATAATAATACAGGCAGGGACTTCAAAAAAATATCTGGACAAGAGTAAAAACTCTGTCTATGAAAAGGTATTTAAGTTGACCGAAGGGAACACCTTTTCCTGGGGATTTACCTGGGACTTTGAAAAGTCCATATGATCTTGTACCCCGTCTTTTGTTAAAATAAAAAAAAAAAAGAAAAAAAAAGAAATGTATATTGGAAAATGTGAATTTTTAAGTTTAGAATAAAAGATTTTTTTATCAAGAGGGAACTTTGTCGAAGGAAATTCCTTGCTAGGCTGAGGTATTTAAGCTGACCATTGGGAACACCTCTACCTGGGAACTTACCTGGAAGTTGAATTGATCAAATTGTTTTTTTCTCTGAAAATAAATAATAAAAAAACTAATAAATCATGATTAAGCATTCCTCTCCTTGACCATTCTGAGAGGCAAGGGATAGAATAACTAAGGATTTTGGGGTTTAACAATGAGTATTTAGCCTAATTGGTGATAAGTTTGAGGCAAGGGTATACTGTACCATAAAGTGGGTCATCCCAAGCTTAAGACCTTATGACTGTACGGCTATTTTAAGTCTGAAAAACAAAAATATAAACCCCTTAAAAATGTGTTTAAATATGTCTGATAATAGAGCTCAACTGTGGTAAGTTCTTATGATTGAGTTAAAGGTGGTGATTATTTGTTCAATGCTGAAAGAATTATTTTGCTGGAGCAATGCTTGGTTTTGCAGGATGCTCAGGTAAAGGTTGAAGGTAGTGTTGGAATATCTGTTTTGATTGAGTTGTGCTAGGACTAGTGTTTTGAATTTTCAAAGGAAGGTGAGTTAGTATTGCTCGGGACGCGCAATAATTCAAGTTTGGGGGTGTGATAACTCCCCAAAAGGTAGTTATTTAGGCCTCATTTCTATAGGGATTTGTGTGTCTTTTGTGCTTAATAGGGTTGGTTTTAGATATATATTATATGTTTTAACCCATTTGGAAGAATGGAGGCTTTGGAAGTTATTTTGTGCAGAAAATATTGCAGAGTGACGCGAGGGAGCAAA
Source organism: Luffa acutangula (assembly GCA_036850905.1). Classification (NCBI taxonomy): domain Eukaryota; kingdom Viridiplantae; phylum Streptophyta; class Magnoliopsida; order Cucurbitales; family Cucurbitaceae; genus Luffa; species Luffa acutangula. The sequence goes on along the minus strand of CM072087.1, from coordinate 7,114,462 downwards.
ATTTATGCTGCAGCAAACCTGGGAGCAAAACTACCACGTCACAGCTCGTTATCCATTTTAATAAAGTGGCGTTAGCTGAATTATTTTCGGATCTAAGAAGCTTGGAAAGCCTGCCATGTGTCCAATTTAACCTAAATCTCATATTATAAAAGGAGGAGCTGTCAAAGTTAAAGGCATTCACGATTTGGAGACCGAATCAATCGGCCGGAGGCCGAATTGACGACGGAATGGAGATCTAAGAAGACCATTTGCGATTCAACTCAAGGAGACATAGTTCTTCCATGTTCTTAGTGGTTTGGAGCAGCTGTTTTATCTCCCCAATTACTAAAAGGATTAGTATTTCTTGTGTATTTCGCTTTATGGATGTGCTTATCGAGATTGTAACGTATTTTATGTTTTCAATCATGAACTAATTGCTTTGTAGGCATAGGTTAAGAATTATGTGATTGTCATATTTATAAATCTGGAAATTCTATTTGATCATGATCATCTTGAATTATTGTTGATCTTTATTTTCATTATGTGCCCGCCTAACTAGCCGGTATGTATAGCTTCTCCTAGTTTCAGGGATGATTTAGGAGTTGTGTGGCAATAATTCACGCTAGATCATTATGTATTGGTGAACGCCAGTGACTGAGTTAGGGATAGCCAGTTGCCCATTGCTTGATCGGTAGAGTTTCATTGGAGTTGAAACATATTCCAAAAAATCTGGAGTTCCGGGAGGATCCCGCGCTGATAATACTGCAGGAGATTGATGAGTCAAAAGAATTGTTGGATCATTTTTATAACAATTACAAAAGTCTTAACCTATGTCTGTTTCCATTATGTTTTCTCTAGTCGTAATCATTTACTTCTTTCATATTTCTTTTGTTTCAGCATTTTAAAAACCCAATCAATTTAACCAACCATTTGAAATCACTAAAAAGGCAAATTAAATCAATAGATTTAGGCATTTCAAGACCCTGTGGATAGGATAAATACTTATCACTTGCTGCTAGATTGTGTATACTTGCACAATATTTTGAAGTGAATTTTATCTATATTTTTAACCACTTCAGAATTGCAACAAGTTTTTGGCACCGTTGTGGGGGACTTGAAATTGTATATTTGATTGATTTTTTTGTGTATTTTTTGTGATTTGGTACGTGAACTTTTTGACTGTTTCTTTTTGTTTTGTAGGTGTGACTATTGGTGTATGAGCGATCCCCTTCGGATTAGATTTTAAAAAAATTCAAGTGAATCTCGAAGAGGAACTGTGTGATGTAGCAAAATCCACCGCTGGAGCAAAATGGACTGCAAAATAATCAGGCTAAGAATCCTATCCTTGTAGCAAATGATAGGGACAGAGTCATTAGAGCGTATTCTTTCCCAATATTTGACGAGTTAAATCCAGTGATAATGCGTCCAGTTATTGAGGCAGCAAACTTTGAAATGAAACCGGTCATGTTTCACATGTTAGAGATGGTTGGCCAATTCCATGGCTTATCATCTGAGGACCCTCATTTACATCTTAAGTCTTTTCTAGGAGTTAGTGATTCATTTGTTATCGAGGGAGTGTCAAGAGTTGCCCTTAGATTAACCCTATTTCCTTATTCCCTTAAAGATAGAGCAAAGGCGTGGTTGAATTCTTTTGCTACAGCATCGATAGGAAGTTGGAATGAGCTAATAGAGATTTTTTTTAGTAAATATTTTCCACCAACTAGGAGTGCCAAGTTGAGTAGTGAGCTAGTGGGATTTAGGCAGAATGAGGAAGAAACTTTTAGTGAGGCTTGGGAAAGGTTTAAGGAGCTTTTGCGAAAGTGTCCCTACAACTGTTTGCCATATTGTATTCAAATAGAAATATTTTACAATGAGTTAAACATAGCAACCCAGTGTATGGTTGATGCTTCTGCGGGAGGGGCTCTTTTGGCAAAATCCTTTAATGAGGCTTATGAGATCTTAGAGAGGATATCAACCTACAGTTGTCAATGGTCAAATGGTAGAGGCTCTAGTAAGAAAATTAAGAGTGTGATAGAAGTTGATGGTGTGTCTACCATTAGGGCCGATATTGCAGCATTAGCTAACGCTCTTAAAAACATAATTGTGGTAAGCAATGTTCAGCAACCGCCAATGGTGGAATCTGCTGCAGTTATAAATCAATAAGAATCATGTGTTTATTGTGGTGAAGAGCATAATTATGAGTTGTGTCGTAACAATCCAGCTTCTGTGTTTTTTGCAGGTAATCAAAGGAATAACCTTTATTCTAACTTTTGTAATCCAGGTTGGCGTAACCACCCCAAGTTTGCATGGGGAGGGCAAGGAAGCAATTCGCAAGTCCCCCAAGCACAACAAAAGGCGGTGAACCAGTCCAGATTTGCTAAATCACAAGAATTGCCCCAGCAAAATAAGCAGGCTTTGCCCCAGCAAAATTCAGGTAATTCTCTAGAGTCAATGATGAAGGATTATAGGCACGTAATGATGTCATAATCCTAAGTCAGCAGGCTTCATTGAGAGCCCTAGAGTTGCAAGTGGGTCAGCTAGCTAATGAGCTGAAGGCACGACCTTAAGGGAACATTCCTTCAGATATTGAACACCCTATAAGGGAAGGTAAGGAGCAGGTAAAGGCAGTGACTTTAAGGAGTGGTAAGCCACTAGAAGAGAGGAAAGAGCCTAGTAAACTCCAGGAAGTAGAAAAAAGTAGTGATAAAAATAATGTTGTTGAAAAAGAGTTGGAGTCGGGTCAGGGTGCTGGAGGCAGCAATAATGATGTTGGAGCATTTGGTTCTGTTCCAGATGTGGAACCACCTTATGTACCGCCCCCACCCTATAACCCACCCTTACCTTTTCCACAAAGGCAAAGACCTAAGAATCAAGATGGCCAATTTAAAAAGTTTTTAGAGATTCTTAAGCAATTTCATATAGATATTCCTTTAGTAGCTATAGAGAAAATGCCTAATTATGCTAAATTTCTTAAGGATGTTTCAACTAAAAAGAAGAGATTAGAAGAGTTTGAGACTGTGGCTCTTACTGAGGAATGTAGTGCTATTCTTAAGAATGGGCTACCTTCCGAGGCTAAGGATCCAGGATCATCCACTATTCCTGTCTCTATAGGTGGAAAGGAGTTGGGGAGAGCACTTTGTGATTCAGGCACAAGCATAAACCTTATGTCTCTTTCGGTTTATCGAAAGTTAGGTATAGGTGAAGCTAGGCCTACAACAGTCACACTCCAATTAGAAGATAGATCTATCACATATCCTGTAGGTAAAATTGAGGATGTTCTGGTCCAAGTAGATAAATTTATTTTTCCTGTCAATTTCATTATTCTAGATTATGAGGCAAAAAAGAATGTACCAATTATTCTTGGTCGTCCATTTTTGGCAACTGGTAGTTCATTGATAGATGTCCAAAAGGGGGAGCTTACAATAAAGGTGCATGACCAAAAGGTGAAGTTTAATATGTTTGATGTAATGAAATATCCTAATGATCTTGAGGATTGCTCGTGCATTCAGGTGTTGGATGAGTTTGTTGAGGACCACTTTGAGAAGGAATTGATGGAGTACCATACCCAAAAATTTGGAGAAATCCAAATTGAGGATTTGGAAATAGGTGGATTGGAGTATGAGCATAAAGATGCAGGTGAGATTTCTAATTTTGAGAGGAGTTTTGAATCCTTAGAGCCAATAGATAAGAAATCAAAGCCTATTGAACCTTATAACTCATTGACATTGCTCCAGCAACCTGAGATTAGAAAATCCTTCATTGATGAGCGGTTATTTACTATAGTTCATATTAAGGCAGTGAAAACACCTTGGTATGATGACTTTTCAAATTACCTTGATTTTGGAAATTTGCCTCTTGGTTTATCAAAAAGACAAATGAAAGAATTTTTCAATGAGGTGAAGTTTTATTTATCAAATGATGCATCTATGGTTAGACAATGTGTTGATGATGACTGTGAGTTTAAAGTAAAAGGGCAGCAAATAAAGCATTATTGGGGAGAGGAGTTTCGTTCAAAATATCCTTCCCTAAAGTTGGCCAATGAATGAGAAAACAAGAGTTTTGTGGGAGCATTTCATATGGCAATATTTTTAGCTCCTAGTGTTGTTGTGATTATATTTTATCTCATGGATTTTATTCTAGTTTGAATTAATTTGAATTAGATTTTATCGATTTCAATTTTATCTAATTTATTTTAATTCGTTGGTATTTTCTTAGATTCTATGTTCTTTTTATTTATTTATTTTTATTTTGGCTGATTTAATTCTTAATTTAATCGGATTAGTTCTATTTAGATTTAATCTCAGTTTGAATTTTCAATTTCTGTTTAGATTAGATTTTTAATAATATATCTTCCTGATTTAATTCTAAAATATTCTTCTTTGAAGTTGCTGGCAGATTAAGGGAGCGCAGGTTTTGAGGGAGCACAATTTCAGCATTCTAATCAGAAGTTTCCATTATTGGATTACGTTTTTTATTTTAATTTATTTTCTGTTTTGATATTATTTTTATTTGATATGATTTTTATTCGGTTAGATTTTTATTTTATTATTTATTTTATTTTGTTGGTTAGTTTAGATTTTATTTTGAAGATCGGAGATTTTTCCAGATTTAAATAAAATAATATATCTTGTGGATGTTATTTAAAAAAAAAAAAAAAGATTTGATTTCATAGTTTTGTTGAGAAGGTCAGAGATTTTATTTGGTTAAGATTTTTTGTGAGATAAGATTATCATTTTACCATTGAGATTTTATTATTGTTAGCAGGATAATTAAGTGGGCATGCAGTTAATTACCAAAGATGTCATGTGTTGACCAATGGGAAGCTGACGTTATGGTTGTTAAACACAGAGGGAGCACAGTAAATGGAAGATCTTACCGTTTGACAAATAATAAAATTTTTCCATGAAACCATGAAGTTAAAACGGTAACTTAAATTAATTAAGATATAATTAGGGGTTAATTATTTGTTGAAGATCTTTGAGTTAGTGTCCTATTTATTCGATCTCCCATCAAGTATGTTTTTCACTCTCATCTTTTATTACTACTGATGTGATGTTTTTTTTCTATGTGTATTATTATTGTAAGGAATAAAAAAACACGAGCAAGGAAAAAATGTTGAGACTGTTGAGACTGAGATGAAACTGAGTGAAGAAGTTGAGTTTGATGAAAGGTTTCGATACGGGAAATGTATCCATGAAGAGGCAAGACAAAAATATCAAGAAGTCCTGAAGCGAGATGTTCTAATGAAGCGCGGCTTCGATGGTGGCAAAGAGCTCCCACATTTTCTTTGAGCAAGCATCACTAATAACGTTTGGGAACGGTTATGCGCAAAGCTGGAGCCCACTATTGATCAACTAGAATGGGAGTTCTACGCCAACATCAGTGAAAATGAAGGATTCTTGGTTATTTTTCGTAGAGTCATTGTTGACTGAAGCCTTGGAGTGATTAATTCTCTATTTAATTTGCAAGACTTCCCCCACACTGTTTTCAATGAAATATTAGTTGCTTCCTCAAACGAGCAACTGAATGCCTAGTGGAGGTTGTCTAGGATGAGGGCAAGAACATTCCAGTCAACATACTTAAAGAGTGAGGCTACTACTTGGCTTGGCTTTATCAAGCAGAGATTATTGCCTACAACGCACGACTCCACTGTCTCTTATGGTCAAGTGCACTTGAAGGTTCAGAGTCCCACAGAGTTCCAGTGATATAAACTTGTTTGATAAGGGGATTATTGACACTACCAATTTGGCTAGACTTCAACAAGGTGAGGCGTGCGAAGGTGGTTTGTTGTGCGGTGTCCATAAAGTGTTGGAGCAACTTGAGATGGTGCTCAATAGGCTAGAATTCATTGAGAGACAACTTCAAACCTACTAGAGCTATGATCATTGAAGGGACACCACACTAAAGAGGGTTATGCAAGGGCATTTTTCTAAGTAATATTAAGCCTTCTTAATTTTCATTGATGATCTTATGAACCCATGCATTTCACCCCCGCCCATCATTTGAGAGAACGAAGAAAACCCAAAGCCTGAGCATAAAGAAAAATTAAAGGGAAGTTTCAGTTTCTTCGAGCAAATATTTTGATGAATGTTTTTTTGTGCTCGCTTTGCTTGTCTTTTGTTCTTTCTGCTTATGTTATGTTCTGTTTCTTTGTTTTTATCTGTTGCTTTAAAATCTATCTCTGTTATGATTACGTAAATCTATGATCTTGATCTTTAATGAAATCAAATCTTGTTTTGTTTGACATATCTGAGTATCTAATTTAATTTTCTTCTGAATTGTTGAAGCTTGGACAAGTTAGCTTAATTAGATCAAGGTGTTCGGATCCCCGAAAACGTTTTGCTTGAGCATTCCTTCTAGCCTGGTCATGACTGCAGCAAAAGTTCTGAGGTAGCATTGTCTTATTTGATCCACATTAAGCTTAATCATAGTCCCACGCTTAGTTTAAAATTCAGATAGAAAAAAAATTAAGTCTGGGGTATAATTTATCATGTTTGTAATTCATTGGGGACAATGAATAATTTAAGTTTGGGGGAGTTTTAGCTACTCCGCTTGTTTTGCCCGAGCATTCCTCTCCTTCAAAATAACTTTTCTAGGTTGTTGAGTAACCAGGGACATTTGTGACACCCACAGTTTGTCTTTGCGTCAAAACATGACCTAGGAGAATATATAAAAAAAATGATAAAAATTATTTGCTATAAATAAATATTTTGGAAAATTTTGCTGAGAAAATTCATAGAGCAAAAGTTTTGAAGGATGAATGATAATCTAGCAGTTTTCTGTCTCCCAGGGCTTAGGTGAGCTTCAACATAAAATGTCACCATTCTGAGAGGCAAGGGATAGAATAACTAAGGATTTTTGGGTTTAACAATGAGTATTTAGCCTAATTGGTGATAAGTTTGAGGCAAGGGTATACTGCACCATAAAGTGGGTCATCCCATGCTTAAAAGCTTATGACTGTAGGGTTGTTTTAAGTCTGAAAAACAAAAATATAAACCCCTTAAAAATGTGTTTAAATATGTCTGATAATAGAGCTCAGCTGTGGTAAGTTTTTAGGATTGAGTTAAAGGTGGTGATTATTTGTTCAATGCTGAAAGAATTATTTTGCTGCAACAATGCTTGGTTTTGTAGGATGCTCAGTTAAAGGTTGAAGGTAGTGTTGGAATATTTGTTTTGATTGAGTTGTGCTATGACTAAATTTTCAAAGGAAGGTGAGTTAGTATTGCTCGGGACGTGCAATAGTTCAAGGTTGGGGGTGTGATGACTCTCCAAAAGGTAGTTATTTAGGCTCATTTCTATAAGGATTTGTGTGTCTTTTGTGCTTAATAGGGTTGGTTTTAGATATATATTATATGTTTTAACCCATTTGGAAGAATGGAGGCTTTGGAAGTTATTTTGTGCAGAAAATATTGCTGAGCGACGTGAGGGAGCAAAATCTGTGCTGCAACAAACCTGGGAGCAAAACTGTCACGTCACAGCTCATTATCCATTTTAATAAAGTGGCATTAGCTGAATTATTTTCGGATCTAAGAAGCTTGGAAAGCCTGCCATGTGTCCAATTTAACCTAAACCTCATATTATAAAAGGAGGAGCCATAAAAGTTAAAGGCATTCACGATTTGGAGATCGAATCAATCGGCCGGAGGCCGAATTGACGACGAAATGGAGATCTAAGAAGACCATTTGCGATTCCACTCAAGGAGACGAACTTCTTCCATATTCTTTGTGGTTTGGAGCATCAATTTTATCTCCCCAATTACTAAAAGGATTAGTATTTCTTGTGTATTTCGCTTTATGGATGTGCATATCGAGATTGTAACGTATTTTATGTTTTCAATCATGAACTAATTGCTTTGTAGGCATAGGTTAAGAATTACGTGATTGTCATATTTATAAATCTGGAAATTCTATTTGATCATGATCATCTTGAATTATTGTTGATCTTTATTTTTATTATGTGCCCGCCTAGCTAGCCGGTATGTATAGCTTCTCGTAGTTTCAGGGATGATTTAGGAGTTGTGTGGCAATAATTCACGCTAGATCATTGTGTATTGGTGAACGCCAGTTACTAAGTTAGGGATAGTCAGTTGTCTAGTGCTTGATCGGTAGAGCTTCATTGGAGTTGAAACATATTCCAAAAAATCTGGAGTTCCGGGAGGATCCCGCTTATAATACTGTAGGAGATTGATGGGTCAAAAGAATTCTTGGAGCATTTTTATAACAATTACAGAAGTCTTAACCTGTGTCTGTTTCCATTATGTTTTCTCTAGTCGTAATCATTTACTGCTTTTGTGTTTCTTTTGTTTCAGCATTTTAAAAACCCAATCAATTTAACCAACCATTTGAAATCACTAAAAAGGCAAATTAAATCAATAGAGGTAGGCATTTGAAGACCCTGTGGATACGATAAATACTTATCACTTGCTGCTAGATTGTGTATACTTGCACAGTATTTTGAAGTGAATTTTATCTATATTTTTATCCACTTCAAGATTCCGATCGAATTACCTAGGTTATCGCATGAAATAGTCAGTTTCACAGTAAACGGTGTTATAAGGGAAAGTGACATATTTCTCGGTCCTGGTCTTATGCAGTCTCATTGCATAGGACGCCCCCACTCGCATGTCTTTACATGAAAGAATCAGGATCACATCGTTTGAATTAAATACAAAGTGGTTTGCGTCGCATAGTGTCCCCAAGATAAGGCACCCAAACTTTATCCCTATACTATAGACCGTTTTGGCTATCACTTGAACTTGATCAATTTTTATGTCTATACATAAAGTTCAAGTGTTCATTATATAGTCATGGGTTCTAGTTTATTGGATTTAGGTTAATTAATGCATAGTTAAACAACCATTCAATAACTAGTTATTGAATAACCTCAATAACATTTTGTCGATCAAATTTGTTACATTTACTATCCACGAGTTTTAGGACATAAAACTCAGGACTGAAATTAAATATATGATATTTAGTTGGTGATTAATCAATTAAAGAATTAATTAATTAGAAATTCATCAATTACGAAAATGATTAATCACTTATGAAAATAATTAATCATTCATGGAAATGATTTAATCACTTATGGAAGTGATCAATCATTTATGGAAAAGATTAATCAATTATGGAATTGATTCGTTATGGAATTGATTAATTATGGAAAAGATTAAATCTATTATGGAAATAATTGATTTTAAATGTACATTTTATTCATGACCTTTCACCTATAAATAGAACACTAAACCAAGGGTTTAGGGATTACAACACTATGGCCACCATAAGGCCGAAGGTCTTATTCTTTCCTCCCTCTCATACTCTCTCTACTCAAGAACTCTTGGGAGAATTTTCTCTCTAGAGTTTTTCCCATTCAAGATTAGGTAGTCCCACAACTACGTTCCTAATCTCACAGTTTTAGCGGTGAAGATCAATTGGTGGTGTCCTAATTGTTGACGCTTGCTCCAAATCAAGAAACGTGTTCTTGATATTTCAGAGACAACAACGGCTGTATGTTTGCTTCTACCCATTAGATTAGTACTAAGGTTGTCTGGTTAGTCTTAATAAATTGATTTAGAATAGTTTTCTAAATCTTTGTCAATGTATTCGTATTTTGGTGGAAACAAAATTAACTACGAATGGTCCCAATTCACTTCTGCTTAACTGAATTAGGGAATTTCAATCATTCAATTGGTATAAGAGTCGATCATAGATCTAATCTTGTTTCTCTGAAATTTGGATTGGTTTTTGGTGGGTACCTTTATGCATTTGATGAATAAAAGGTTTTCTAGTAGAGGTTTAGGGTTTTTGGCTTTAGATTATGTAATTTTTTGTTGATTCGATCAATTTAAGGGCCTGGTGTTTTGGGCGTTCTGTTGCAAATTAGTGTCTGTAAGTCTGTGTCGCTGTATTGTATCAATTGAGGAAGAAATTCAGAGCAATTTGTTGTAATCTGGGGCCAAATCGGAGAAATATTGCACTGAAAATCGAAGTTTTTTTGGAAATCCGAGAAACAACGTCTCGACGCAGGTAGATGAACGTTGGCAGTCAAATTGTTTTTTTAAAAAAAGGAAAAGTGTTTTGTTTCTGTTGGGGTTCAAACTCAAAGCGTGAAACATGCAGGCGTGTGCGGCAACCAAATGAACCGTGAGCAGTTTTGTTACTTAAAACAGCGTTTTGTTTATTGTTATGTTGAATTTGTGTCCGTGAGAGGAGCGGTCTGGTTCGAGCATTTCTGTGCGGTTCAGCTGGAGATGACCGATTCTTGACTATTTGGCCTGGTTGAACGTGGTTCAGCTTGATCTTGGCAGTTTTGGAGTTGTTTCATGCGGTCTGAAGCTAGTTCGGGCTGGTTCACGACAAGATAGGGTATATTTAGATAAACTAATGTAATTTTTCTATCGTATTTTGTCATAGGATGCCAAAACCCATCTACTTAGCTATTTAATTGCTTTATGGATGTCATATAGCTTAAAATCCCACCATAGGTTAAGCATATTCATGCATACTTATTATTATAAATGTTATAATGTATGAATTTAATTTTCATGAGTATTTAATATAAATTGTTATGATTAAATAGATGAAAATTGAAAAGAATTGAGCATCAAATTACTTTAGTAAAGAATATAAAGAGTTATATTTATGAAAGTAATTTATATGTTTATTTATTTTCATGAGCAATTAATATAAAGTGTTATGTTAATGTATGAAAATGTGAATGGTTATTTTAATTTTCTTGGGTAATTAATTTAAGAGTTAGATTAATTGAAGAAATTTAACTTCCATTGAGCATGACCTTATTTTAGTTTAAAAATATAAGAGTTGTATAAGTAATTAACATGCTTAATTAGTTTTCATGAGCTATTAATATAAATGTTGGGAAAATTACCTTTTTTGTCCCTGAGTTTTAAGGAATATGTGCGTTTGGTCCCTGAGTTTTCAAAATAGACCTTTTTAGTCCCTAAGTTTTGAGAAATAGATTTAAAAGGTCCCTAAGTTTTCAAAATGGACCTTTTTAGTCCCTGAGTTTTGAGAAATAGGTTTAAAAGGTCCCTAATATTATTTTTTCATATTTTTTAAATTAATATTTTTGTATGATTTTTTAATATTGAATGGTTTTGTAAATTAAAAAATTAAAAAGTATTAATTTAAAAGCTGAAAAAATAATATTAGGGACCTTTTGAACACATTTTTCAAAACTTAGGGACTAAAAAAGTCTATTTTGAAAACCTAGGGACTTTTTAAACATAATTCTCAAAACTCAGGGACTAAAAAGGTCTATTTTGAAAACTTAAGGACCAAACGCACATATTCCTCAAAACTCAGGGACCAAAAAGGTATTTTTCCCATAAATGTTATATTAATGTATGAAAATGGTAATGCTTAATTTTAATTTTCTTGGGTAATTAGTTTAAGAGTTAGGTTAATTAAAAGGAAATTAAATTGCATTGAACATGACATTACCTTAGATTAATATAATTGTTATATTTTTGTATGTCATGTATGCTAGTATATGGTTCATAAATTAATTAGAATTCGATTGTTAATTTATGTCACTATAGTAGCATGTTATAGGGTTAATTCATTAAAATTTTATAAGTGCTATAAAATACTTTAATACAAACCGTTAACCTATAACAAAGAATTGCATGAAAACATTAGATCTTAGGAAAAATGGATTGGTTTTAAAATGTTTAAAATGAATTAGACCCAAGATCTCATTTCTAATAGGATTGAAATTTTTCTTGCTTAGAATTAAAAATAGTTTTAATTGACTAAGTAGGAAAAACATTACTATGATTATAAGGGAACTCCATCGGTTAAGTTATGTCTAAGGCTGGGGGTACTTAAGACGACGGTTTACGGAACACCTCCTACCTGGGAACTGACCCGGAATACCGGAGTTGAATTAATCATAGTTAAATGTCAGCATGCAATGTCGCTAGGTTTGTTAAAAGAGTTTAATTCACCAAGATCTTTAGAGTAAAGACTTTACATTACTATGGTTATAAGGGAACTCTCTCAGTGAAGTTTTGCCTAAGGCTGGAGGTATTTAAGATGACGGTTTACGGAACACCTCCTACCTGGGAACTAAGCCGAGACTTGAGTTGAATTAACCATGGTCATGTTAGCATGCAATGTTGCTGGATATAAGGTGCAGTAGCTAAAACTAGGGGTTTTTTTTATCCAATTCTTCTAGAGTTCGTTTGACACTCTACTCTCCTTTACAAATGGGAATAGGGTGAAAATCACTACAAACACGAAAGTTTGATGTCTAACTAAGGTTAGAATTTAGTCATCGAAGAAGGACCTCGGGCATCCCTACTCATGGGCGTCTACTAGGGTTTTGTCACCACCCTCTTGTTCCCAGTGAGTTCTGCTTGAATTTCTCTTCGAATCACGAGCTTATATAGTGTGGGGAGTGGTTGAGGTGCACCGAAATAGGTGCTGGTAGGTAGCCCAGTCATTTTCGAGGTCAAAACGGTCAGTTAGGTGCACAAAAGTCTCATTCAAAACGACCCGCGACGGACTTGGAACAACCTCTGTCTGCCTAGAAATGCGATTGCATTTCATTTTTGCCTTCCCAGAAATGCGGTCACATTTCTAGGTTTTTCCAGATTCCTTCTGTTTTTCTGCACAACATCAAATTAAGTCAAATTCATATGAAATTGAGTCTTTTTAAGCACTTTTACGCATAATTTGACAAATGTGACTCTCAACTCCCTAATTCATCAATGTCAACATATTTAGAGCTCGAGAATAGTAAAATTGATCTAGACATGCAAGTTTTGACAAGAAAATGAGCTAAAGATAAGGGTAAAATAGGTATATTTTTAATTGCCAATGAGAATGTACGAACTCAATAATAATTGCAAACCAAAATGTTATGGATCATATGTAATTGCCAATCATGGTACTAGCATCACTTTTAATTGCAAATCAAAATGACATGGAATCAAGTAAACATGTTTCTCAAGATCGTTTTCTAAAAAGTTTGCCTTTTAGGAGAGGGTTCTACTCTAGTGTCATTCACTACGTCTATGTTTCATAGGCATGAAGATTTCTATTGTTCTTTTTCAAAGCAAAACTATCCCTAGTCCATCCTAACAAATGTGTTTAAACTACCTAACTAGTACTCATTGACCCTAGTGTAGTCTTTTTAGTTAAGAAAAACAAGACTTGAGGTTCCTTGAGCATACATGAGCTACTAGACCTTTTTCTATCTCCCCCAAACTTATTTGACCGTTGGTTCTCTTTTTATTGAACTTCTTTTTTCTCCCAAGAGAATCCTTGCTGTCATCTTTACCTTCGTTCTAGCTTATCGACACTTTTTGGTGAAGATATCTAGCTACGAGCAAAGTTCACAAGCTTGGAAAAATACTCACTTCCCTAAGTAAACCTTTCATGCAGTGGCAAACGATGGATGTCATGAATGCCCATGGTTACTCAGTAAACTCTAGGAAGGAGGAGCAACTCTCGGTTTTTCATTATTTTTATGAATGATATATACTGAGCACATATTTTTTTCCAGCAGTTCAAACTTACAAAAAACATGTATATACAAAGTAAAGTAAAGCACCCCCCCCCCCCAAAAAAAAAAAAAAACATAAGATAGGCAATGTCCTCATTGACTTTCTTTTTTAGGCATGGGCTTAACATGAGGCTTTTTATTTTTCAAAACATCAAGGCTAAATTCTCCTAGTGTGTTAGAAGGGTTAAACACGAGGAAGTTTAGACTTAAGAGAATTATGTAAAGAAAAAGACTAATGGAAAGCCTATAACTAGAAAACCATTCGGTTGTGACAGTGACACTTTTTGAGATAGAACTAAGCTCTAGTTTTCATCATCAATGGCTTAAAAGAAAACTCAAATGAAAACATGTTTTTCCAAAACCTTTTTCAAGCAATTGTTTTTCCATAAAGTTGATATTTTGAAAGAGATTTCATATGTCTAGGCATTAAAAACAACAAGCAGATTTTTAAGAAAAGTTTCTAAAACCCAAGTTTATGTAAGCTATTCTAACAACAAGTTATCTAAAGTCTACCATGTGAACATAACTAACAACAAACTAAGCATTTAAAGCAATAAAAACATCAATCAAACAAGCAAATACAGAATTTAAGCATGCTAAAACTAAAAAGACAAAAACTAACTATACATAGAAAACAGTAAAATATGCAAAAACACAGTAGATAAAGGGGATCAGAAAACTCCCTTATTCCTCATCCGAGGAACTCTCTCTTTCATCTTCATCTTCTTCTTCTTCTTCATCAGATTCTTTCTTTTCTTGTGGCAGCAATGATTTAGGGAAGTCAGGGAAGACAAGAGCAATACTCGAGGCGATAGAGAGGTAGAACTCTCTAATGGCTTTATCTCTCTACTTAGCATAAGCCCAATAAGTCTTCAGGTTATCCCTGATTTGGTCCAACTGTTGATAGGCAATTGCTAGGGCTTCAGATGATGGTGAGGACCCTGAAAAATGAGTGTGTTGAGGTGGTGAAGCCGGATTCAGTCCTAGGGATGGAGTGGCTTGAGATGTGGGAGCTTTGTCTTTCTCGTGGGCATTGTTCTGTTGGAGCTTCCCAATCAGGTAAATCGCTGGTAGGCTTGAAGAAGTGGCGCTCTTTACCCTTTCCAGGAACTATTTTTACCCTCTAACATAGCTGGGTGATCAATGACCCAAAGAAAAGCTTCCCTGCTTACTTCCTTCCACACGAAAGGATTTCCTCCCTAATGATTCTCCCAATGTTTATCTTCAACCCCTTCATGATACTGTAGAGGAACATAATTCTCTCTACTGAAATGGTGCTATCATGGGTTGTTGGCATCAACCTGTTCTTTATAAAGTGAAGCCACACTGTCGATTCTGGCTTGAGATCACTGGGCACTAATGTCTTCACCTTATTTGGGACTCCTTCCATTGAACTCCCTTGTTTATCACTAACGGATCCGACTTGTCGAAGGTCGTGTTGGTCAACTAAATTTATAATTCCACGACACTACAACTAATTTTGTAGAAATAGTGGTCGAGGACGATCACAGGAAGTGGCAGTTGGTTGTTTATTTTCTGTTTATTTTGAGCTGTGAGAGCGGTAACTGGGGGGATTGGAGATAGTGAATGTAAACAAATTATATACTTGTTTTAATAAAACGTTATTAAGTTTTTGCAATAAAATTTTATTGTTAAATATTGTACAATTTGACCCAAATCCAATAAACTAAGGTCCAAGGTTGTTTTTATGTAACTTGAACTAGTATGTGGGGACATACGGGGATCGATGTTCAAGTAACAACCTAAAAGGTCTATGGTACAAGGATAATGTTGGATACCTTATCCTGGTAACACTATGTGATACGACCCGCTTTGTATTTGATACAGACGTATTGATCCAAAGCGTCCATGTAGTAGACATGCGAGTGGGGGTATCCTATGCAAGGAGTTTGCATAAGACCGGATCGCGAAATATTAACCGCTAGCTGTAACACCGTTAACTATTTAGATTTTTATTTCACTAGGATGACCTAGGCAACTTAGTCTGAATCCTGAGTGGATTATGGACTCCTGTTCACGAGGGATTGTCCGTTGATTTCTATGGGTGAGAGTGGCCAATACGCCGACTCAATAAGCCTACCATTTTGGGGACAAGATCGAGTGGGGAGCTGGGAACATAATCACACAAGATTGAATTCACTTCTTCCCGACTCTTGAGGAAGTAGATGAGTGTTCTCTTAAGTGGTGTCTTCGGGTCTTGAACAAAGGGCCCTACCCTCTCATTGGCCCGAGAGGGGTTTCTGTTTGTTGCTTGGACCACAAACAGGTTGTTCATTAGAAGAGCAATGGTACTGAAGGCGGTAGAGGTAACTTAGGGGTAAAACGGTAATTTGACCCAACTAGAGTTACGAACACTCGTGAAGGACTAACTTTCCGTTATTGGTCAATATCCGTGGACAAAGAAATATTCTGCAGTGAGAAAAGTGCAGTTGTGGGTCTTTAGTGGAGTGACCCAAAGTTAACGAATGTTGACTAACTTGGTTAATGAGTTTAGCCAATTAGTCTCATATCGTTGGAGCTTCTGATCTGAAGGTCCATTAGGTTCCACTGGTAGCTCGTAAAAAGACTTGAAGCAATTAAATATAAATTGTAAATTGAAAGTGTTCAATTCATTTGGGGAATCGTATAATCTATGTTGATACATTATAATATAAAGTTTATGAAACTTTATAATATAATTTTTGAATTAATTTCAAATAAATTTAATATGAATTGAATTCATATTGATTTTAATTTTAATAAAATCCTTAAGATTAAATATGTGATATTTAATATGTTTATTAATTAATTACGAAATTAATTAATTATTTGTTCAAATTAGATACTGTTCAGATAATAGATTTGAACTTATTCATAGACATTTTCCTATTAGGAAAAGGTCTTGGTCTTTACCTATATATAGGACCCCTGTGGTGGGGTGAAAGACATCCCATTGACTCTCCTTCTCTCTCCCAAAAGACTCCCACCAGTCTCTTGCTTCAAGAAGTCTTAGAGATATACCGATGTAACCAATTGGTGGTGTTCACACAAGAAGATTGCTGCGTTTTTTATCTTATTAGCAAGAAAGAGCGAATCGATCAAGGCTTTCTACAAAAGTAAGTTTTCTATGAAATCCTTGATCACTAGGATCGTCTAGATTAGATCTAGTTAATTTTTACCATGTTTATAGTCATTGTTCAGCCCATTAAATATAGATTTATTGTTGTAATATTTTTGCAAATTGTATTGGTATTTCAATTAGAATCTAAGACTCTGAGTAGGTTCGGTAATTCTTTCCTTTCCGTATGGCTTTTATCCCTTCAATTGGTATAAGAGCCAACTCAATTGTTCTTGATTTTAAATTGAAATTTGCAAATTATTTATGGTGGGATTTATGCATTGTGAATGTTATGGTTTGCGTATAAATGGTTTCGATTAATTTGGCCATAGATTTACATTTTCTTGAATTGTTCAATGTAAAGGCCCTTGCGTTTTTTGGCATAATTTGTAAATTTATTATCCTCTGTAAGTTCGGGTCTAAAATAGGGTGTTCGATGATGAAGATTGTTGAAAATCACGTCCAAAAATGAGGCCAAACGCGAAGAACAGCCGCTGGAATGCCTAGATTCTACCTCCAGACGTAGCAGCTTTGCGACGCTGTCTCGATTTCGAAAAAGGAGTTCTGCAATCGCATAAGCGTCGCGACGCTATCTTCTCAGCGTCGCAACGATAACAAGATTTCATGTGGCGTGCGGCTAGGGTTTCATGAGGCGGCTGAAGGTGGTTTTGTGGTTCGGTTCGATTGTTAGGGTCAGTCTGGGGTCGGTTTGGCCCGGTCCAGACTGGTTCAAGCTTGTTATGGTGATTTGGAGTCCGGTTCGAAGCGGTTCGGGTCGGTTCGTGCGGTCTAGCCTGGTTTAGAAGCTGTAGAAGGATATTTTTAGGATAAAGTAGCTTAAATTATTGAAATTTATGTGCTTTATTTTATCCTAGGGGTCAATTAATCGGTTTATTCGCTATTTAAATGCTTTATGGATGTCATTTAGATTTAAAATCCCACCTTAGGTTATAAAGCAAGCTCATGCATTTTATATATATTATAATTAGTTATAATGTATGGATTGAAATGCATGGTTTATTTTCATGAGTTTTTAATATATAGTTGAGTTATATTAATATCATGAAAATGGATAAGCGTGATGCATGCAATTACCTAGTTAAATATAAATAGTTATATTTAATAAAATTGTTTGCAGCATGCTACTTTGATTTACCATTTTTTACAATAATTTAATTGTTAATTTATTAATAATGGAAACCAAAGTTGCATTGAGCATGAAACATCCATAGTTTAATATAATTGTTTGTAACAACTACACGAATCTTGCACTCTGTTTTACACGTGGATTACACTAACTCTAGTCACACGAACAACATGCAAATCAACCTCACTTGATCAAAAGATCAAACGAAACTCTCACTGTGAAATTCTCTTCGTTGATGAAGAAGATGAAACACTAGTTTTGAGACAAACACACAGCGAGACAGAAGTAGAAGAAGAGGATCACACAAGATGTATAGTGGTTCGGCAACTTGGTCTACATCCACTCTAGGAAGGGAGATGAAGTCTATTGAATCAGAATTACAGAGGATCGATACATCAAGGTCTCTCACTGATCTCACTCGTAAATGCCTCACTCTTAATTGTTCTTCTAATCTCATCAAACATATATATACAACTGAGATAAGGCACTCTCTGTTTTGCAGGTTCAAGAGGAGTTGGTTAATTTCAACCGTTTGGCCAGGTAAGTATCGTTAACAATCTCCACCTTTGAAATTGACAACTGCGAATGATTTCTCCCTTCCTTCTTTGATTCACTTTATCCCTTTTCTGGTAGGTAATATCCTACCATCTCGAGGCAGTGCTGAAACTTCAATTGGGACAACGACTTCGTCAAAATGTCAGCGGCGTTGTCTGAGGTATGTATCTTCAGCACTTCGATTTCTCCCTTCTCTAACTCTTCTCAAACAAAGTGGAATTTTATGTCTATATGTTTGGTCCGATTGTGAAACTGAGGATTTTTCGTAAGGAAAATGGTGCTCTGATTATCGCAGTATATTTTTACTTTGGGTTGATAAATTCCAAAATCGTGTAGTAGTCCTTTCAGCCATATTCCTTCTTTGATTACTTCTGATAATGCAATGAACTCAGCTTCGGTTGTTGAAAGTACCACTACAGATTGTAGGGTAGCTTTCCAACTAATTAGGTTCTTGCCAAGCAAAAAGAAATAACTTGAAAGGGACCTCCTCTTATCTAGGTCACCTGCGAAGTCTAAATCCACAAAGCCATAGACTTCGTTTTTAGATTGGTCATTTCTTTGGTAGAGTAGGGTAGCTCTTTTAGAACCTTTTAGGTACCTTAAAATCCACTTGACTGCCTCCTAATGCCTCTTCCCTGGGTTTGCCATGTACCTACTTACTAGGCTAGTTGCATAGGCTAGGTCTGGCCTCGTTGACACCATTAGGTACATTAGACTGCCAACGACTTGAGAGTAGGGAACTGACATCATAAAAGTTTTGTGCTCTGTTTCATCTTCTCTTAATGAATTAGAGGATGAGAGTTTGAAGTGCTGTGCAAGGGGGGTTGATACAACCTTGGCATCTTCAAACTTAGATCTTTTCAACACTTTACCATAGTAGCTGAGTAGGCTTATTAGGAGTTCTGAAGCCTTTCTTCTTCTGTCAATTTCGACCCCTAGGATCCTTTTTGACTCACCTAGGTCTTTCATATTGAATTCTTTCTTCAGTAGTAGCTTTACTCTACTCAGATCTTCTTTAGTTTTTCCAACCAAGAGCATATCATCCACATACAAAAGGAGATACACTTCATGTTTAAAGGACTTTGTGTTTATATAAACACACATGTCATATAGGCTCCTCTTGAATCCAATCTTCGATATGTACTCATCAAATCTCTAGTACCAGAATCTTGGAGATTGCTTGAGTCCATAAATGGATTTGTTCAACAGACAATACAAGTCTTCTTCTCCTTTCTTTACATATCTGATAGGTTGCCTCATGTAGATGGTCTCAGACAAAAAACCTTGTAAGAAGGTTGTTTCTACGTCCAGTTGGTCAAGTTCCAAATCGTTTTGAACCACAAAAGACAGTAGCATTCAGATGGAAGTGAGCTTGACCATTGGTGAGAAGACTTCATTATAGTCTATTCCTTCCTTTCGTGTGTACCTTTTAGCCACTAATCCCTTGAACCTTGGCTTAAGAACCTTGACTTTGAATATCCACTTGGAAGAGATTGGCTTGTACCCATTTGGAAGTGGTCTTAGGGTCAATGTATTGTTTTCTTCGAGGGACCTCATTTCCTCATTCATTGCTTCGATCCACTTTCTTGCATTGGGTCCATTTTTAGCTTCTTCAAAGTTGTTTGGTTCTTCAAAATTTAAAGTGTCTGCTACGTTTAGGGCCAAGGAGATGCAGCCTGCTTCATTGAACCTTGTTGTTGGTACAATCTATCTCCTTTGCCTATCTCGGGCTAGAGAATAGTTCTGTAAATCCTGGGCTTCTTGAGGCTGTTCAGTGACTTTTTCTTCATTAGGAGACTCATCTCTATCTTGTGCTTCTTCTTCACCATTCCTTGAGGTTGAGGGAAGCAAAATATGCTCCACCTCAACTTTAGTGTCTCGGCTTTCTACTTTTTCTTTCTCAACTTTATCTTGAAGCATGAACATGTCCTGCACTCTAAAAGTCACGTCTCTGCTATTAATGCATCACTTTTGAACAGGATGCCAAAGTCTATAACCCTTGACTCCTTCAGTGAATCCCAAAAACATACATTTCACAGCCCGTGCTTTAAGCTTGCCCTGATTTTGGTGTACAAAATCGACACAACCAAACACTTTTAGATGTTGAAGCTTAGGGATCTTACTTGTCCATTTTTCTTCTGGAGTTGTAAACTCTCTATTAAGAGTGTATACTATGTATGCAGTAGCTTCAGACCAATATTTTTCTAGAAGCATCGCATCAGCTAGTTGGCACCTTACTCTTTCCATTATTGTCCTGTTGAGTCTCTCTGCCACTCCATTATGTTGAGGAGTAAACCTCACAGTTCTGTGTCTCATGATATCGTTAGCTTTGCAAAAAGTGTTAAAAGACTCATTACAAAATTCCAGGCAGTTATCAGTTCTAAGGCATTTGACTAACTTGTTTGTTTGCTTTTCAACCATCACTTTCCATTCTTTAAACTTTTCAAAAACTTCATCTTTAGTTTTTAAAAAGTATACCCAACTCTTTCTTGAATAATCATCTACGAGGGATAAGAAGTACCTTGATCCACTTAGTGAAATTGTACAGGTTGGCCCCCACAGATCTGAGTGTATGTATTCAAGAATTTCCTTTGAGTTGTGTTGAGCTTTAGTAAAACTATGCCTCTTGGCCTTCCCAGTTATGCAGTGTTCACAAAAGCTTAGGTTGTCACCTGTGCCTTGAGGAAGTATCCCTTGATTTGCTATAACTTGAAGGCCTTTGGTGCTAATATGTGACAACCTTCTATGCCATGAGTCACTGTCTGTTGGGTCTTTTTTCTGAAACCATGAGGGCTGATCGGATCATCTCTACATCCTTCACCACATAGCGACCATTTATTTTCATTCCAGTCAGCACTGTCCTTGAATCTCTTCTGATTTCGATGGTTCCACCTCTTCCACCATATGTGCACCCAATTGAGTCCAACATTCCCAAAGAGATAAGGTTTCTCTTTAGGTTGGGAACATGCCTCACGTTCCTCAGCAGTATTGTTGAACCATTTTTCAATTTCAAGGACACACACCCGATGCCAATGACTTTGCAGGTGTTGTTATTCCCCATATACATAATACCTCCATCCCAGCTTCGGTAGGTACTAAACCACTTTTTCTCAGGTGTCATATGGAAAGAACATCCTGAATCCATCACCCAATCTTGTAGTTCTGTAGAGGTCTGTTGAATATTGCAGTGGTCTGATGTAGCCAATGCGTCTGAATAGGTGATAGAATTCTCTCCCACTACTGCTTCTGAATTTTTATCCTTCTTGAATCGCTGGTTCTAGTTTCTTCTTTTGAGGGAATAACAATCCCGCTTGATATGGCATTCTTTATGGCAATAGTTACATTTGATTTTAGACTTTGCCTTATCTTCTGGTTGCTGCCTGCTATCTTTCCCTTTGGATTTTCCTTTGACAAATAGTCCTTCGGTCATTTCTTTCTTCTGAGATAAAAGCTCCAGTTCTTTAGTTTTTATTGCTGAAATGAATACATCAAGTGTGATGTTTTCCCTCCCATATTTGAGAGCGGGTCTTGACTTCTTTATATGCTTCGGGAAGCGAATTAAGGAGAACAAAAGTTTCATTTTCATCACCTATTTTGTCTCCCAAATTTTTAAATTCTGAAGTCATTTTCTTAAAGTCATCAAGGTTCTATGATAATGTCTTGTTGGAGTCCATCTTGAACGTGAAGAACTTCTTCCTGAAGAACATCTTGTTGTGTGCTTATTTTTTTTCATACAAATCATTCAGCTTGCTCCAAATCTTTAAAGGAGTCTCTTCATCTATTACTTGTCTAAGTACATTATTACTTAGATTCAAGATGATAGTCCTGTATGCCAACATATTCATGTTTTCTTTATCTTCAGCAGACATAGTAGTTCGCTATTTGGCTGGATCTGTCAAGGCATGAAGTGCCTTTTGTTGACCTAAAATGGCCTTGATCTTGGCCTTCCAGAGGTTGAAATCTCCCTTCCCATCAAATTTCTCGATATCATATCTTGCCATGGCCATTTCTTGACTTCAAGAACTTTGATCTTGATTGATCTTCTTAGGCTCTGATACCACGTAACAACTACACGTATCATGCACTCTGTTTTACACGTGGATTACACTAACTCTAGTCACACGAACAACATGCAAATCAACCTCACTTGATTAAAAGATCAAACGAAACTCTCACTGTGAAATTCTCTCCGACGATGAAGAAGATGAAACACTAGTTTTGAGACAAACACACAGGAAGACAAAAGTAGAAGAAGAGGATCACACAAGATGTATAGTGGTTCGACAACTTGGCCTACATCCACTCTAGGAAGGGAGCTGAAGTCTATTGATACATCAAGGTCTCTCACTAATCTCACTCGTAATTGTTCACTCTTTATTTTTCTTCGAATCTCATCAAGCATATATATACAACTGAGATAAGGCACTCTCTGTTTTGCAGGTTTAAGAGGAGTTGGTTAATTTCAACCGTTTGGCCAGGCAAGTACCCTTAACATTTCTATATTAATTTCATGTAATGCAATCCAATAGTTTTATCATATTAACTTGAATGTGATTGTTAATTATTTTAAAACTATAGTATTTGTGATTATAAGGGCTAATCATTAAAATTTGAATAGTTTAAAATTAATGATTAGAAACTGTCAACCTATAATAAAGATTGCATGCAAACATAGGATCATTTGTAAATGTATTAATTTTATAATGTTTAAAATTAATTAGACCTAAGATCTCGTTAATTCTAAAGGATTAGAATTAAGTCTTGCTTAGTTTTAAACTAGTTTTAATATGACTAAGTAGGACAAACATAACTATTGGTTATAAGGAAACTCTGCCAGTGAAGTTTTGTCTAAGGCTAGAGGTACTTAAGTTGACGATTTACGGAACTCCTCCTACTTGAGAACTGACTTAAAACTTGAGTTGAATTAACCACAGTTATGTAAGCATGCAATGTTGCTAGGTTAATTAAAAGAGTTTAATACACCTATATCTTTAAAGTAAAGACTTTACATTACTATGGTTAAAAGGGAACTCTCCCGGTAAAGTTCTATCTAAGGCTGGAGGTATTTAAGGTGACTGATGTGGACTTTTCCTACCGCAAGCGCACGGGTCAAGTAATAATATTGTGAATGTAATTCGAATGTCGTCCTCTGGATTGGATTTTAAGCAAATCAAGTATTGTGAATTATCTCGCTCAATTTTATTTAGGGATCAAAAAGTGATGAATGAATTGTATGAAAACTAAATCAAAACAAGTAAAAAGTGTTGAAATTCAATTGGAAGAACACTTAGGGAATTGAATTCACCAATTTAGTCTAGGATTGATTTTAAGGAATAAGTTATTATGCACAATGGAATTATGAGCCTAAGACCCTTTAATCACAACTACCTCTCCCGAGTATAATTGATTCTCATGCAAATTAACCAACTTGATATCCCTATCTAAGTTTATTAACAAGCAAGGCAATGAGATCTTTTGACCAATTCCAAAGTTAATCTAAAAACCGTCACGAAATTAGAAAGTAAACTTTAGTCATGCAATCTTGAGTAAGTCTAAATCAAATCCCCTCTCCCGAGCTAGATTCAAAACTTAAATCATTCAACTAATGGCCAATTAATTGAAAGCATTAAATCAAGATTACAAACATAATAACCATTGCACAACTTAAACCATAAATCAATCCATAAATTCAATTGACTACATCAATCCCTAAGCTACATGTTTAGCTACTTATGATTGGTATTACAAGCTCAACTAAACATGAAAAAACCATAAAATCTAACTAAAGTGAAGGAAAGAAGAATTAAACTCTTTGTAGGTCGAGACCGGACGTCCCCGTCACGATCCCCACGAACAATGGGTTGATTTCCAACTTGCTCCCTTTGCTTCAGCTCCAATATGTTCTGTTTTTCCTCTGTTTACGGCTCCAAGAAGTCCCCAAAAACGAATCCCCCAAAACCTAGCCGCAAATAACCTTATATTCTGTTTTTTTCGTCATAGCGTCAAGACGCTGTCAGACAGCGTCTCGACGCTGCCTTCAAAACGCGCGTTTCTGGAAACGAATTAACACAGCGTCGAGACGCTAAGGTCGCAATGTCTCGATGCTGTGACCTTTTTGCACCTATTCATATATGGAATGCGAGCGTCGAGACGCTCAAGAGCTAGCGTCGAGACGCTAGCCTGCTGTTGACCAAATTTTGACTTTTTTTTCTCTTTGACTCTTTTTCATTCCTTTGCATCTTTTCACGTCCCGAGCACCCAATTGACTCCACTATTGCGTTTTAGCTCCAATCAACCATTTCCTACAACATAAACATTAAAGCACAATAAAATGGCCCAAAAATCATAAAAGACTAGCTAAATTAAATAAGTAAAGATAGTTAGCTATGCTCGCTATCAAATACCCCCAAACTTAAGCGTTTGCTAGTCCTCGAGCAAACTACAAATCAAACATACAGTAGAAGAATGGATGCAATAATCATAACTCAATCCTCAAGGCTCAAAAGTCAATAGTCAAGCAAGCAAGAGACATGCACACAAGGACCAATGAGGGAGACAAATTAAAATTTTTCCAAAATTAACTTGCACAAGTGAGATCTACTCAACAAGATCAGACTCTACAAGCCCGGGATTGGATTATTAAACTCTCAGCTCATCTTCCCTCTACACTGGCACTAAGGTTTCACTAATGAGTAATGGAAAAAATTAGTTTGTTTTCCTCCATACTTAGGTGCTTATATGTGAAAATTAAATCAAGCATTTATATGTGGCACTAGCTCTCACACACCTATTGCAGGGACCCTTAACCGGAGTTTTCTCTGGTTGGCCTAACTGATCACAACAGGGATAGCTCTTTTTGCCTAAACTTTATTAATCATTGCATTGCGAGCATAAGTCATGACTTTTTTTTTTTCAAATTGTAACAACAAGAATGATTTTTCTTTATGAGCATGATAAGCATATATTCTTTTCTTTCCTCCTAAGCAAGATCAAACATGCTAATTTGCAAAAAAAATTAACTCTTTAGCACTTCCCTACACCTATCGAGGTGACAACAAGCATATGAACCTAATAATTCACTCCTAAGCATTCAAATCCAAATCTAGCCAAGACAAATACTCTACTCATGCAAGCCATCTCCTAGAAAAAGTTTAAAAAGTCTCCCTTTTTGGGCACTCATGCTTACAACTCATCGCAAGCTAAAAAAATTGACAAGAAAGCTTATCCTAGGACATCATAGTCATGCAAAAATAGAATCTAGAAAACAACCATATGCTTAATTCAAAGAAAGCTCAAAACTATAGCCCGAACTCAGATGCTCAAGGGCTCCACAAACATGCTAATCCACCCCCAAACTTAAAACATGCATTGTCCTCAATGTATAAAGAAAATAAGGCATAAACAATCATGAGAACAATAAAAGAATGAGAGGAGTGAATAATACTGGCCTGAAATGATGATGACTTCTTGATTGAAATCTTGAAAGCTTGAAAGCAAAGGAGAGACAGAAAACAAGACCTACAAAACAGACACAAACGATAAATAAAACTCAAAAGAAAGACACAACTAACTTACTTGGGTTGCCTCCCATAAGCGCTTGTTTAACGTCATTAGCTCGACGTGTTGATCGTGCATCAAGGAGGCTTCTTTTCTGTGAATCCAACAGAAGTGCTCTTTCTTGCACCTTTCTTGTAGCCCATGAAAAGCACTTCAGAATGTCCATTAGAGTCTTCAACTGCTTTAAATATTTCTTTGTCATTCCTGACTCTTACAGTGAGCTCCCTGCGCTCAATATCAATAATCACTCGCCCCATAGCGAGGAATGGTCTTCCTAGTATGACAGCCATTGAAGGATTTTCTATCATGTCCATAACATACAAATCAATAGGGAGGAAAAATCTACCTACTCTGATTAAAACATTTTCTACAATGCCAACTGGTCTAACCACAGACTGATCAGCCAATTGGAGCTTTACAGGAGTAGATTTAATCTCACCAATATCTAACTTTTTACACAGGGACAAAGGAATAATATTAATGCTAGCACCTAAATCA
Organism: Luffa acutangula; assembly: GCA_036850905.1. Taxonomy (NCBI): domain Eukaryota; kingdom Viridiplantae; phylum Streptophyta; class Magnoliopsida; order Cucurbitales; family Cucurbitaceae; genus Luffa; species Luffa acutangula. The sequence continues at coordinate 7,088,078 of CM072087.1, read as the reverse complement.
CATAATGCTCGAAAGGAGTAAGTACCAAAACTGCAAGGAACAGAAAAACTCCCTGGATCTGCTACTTTTTCAGGTACCTTCTGTTGGACTCTAGTGCTGCATGTGGAAGCAAGATATACGATGTCAACCTTATTTTCCTTTCGCTTCTTTGCTAACCACTCCTTCATGAACCTGTTATACTGGGGCATCTCTAACGCCTCTGGAAAAGGAATATTAATGTTTAGATTCATAAAAGCATTCATAAACTTGTCAAACTGAACCTGATTGTTCTTTTTCTTCTTTTTCTTTTTCTTTTCTTTAGGAACCATCAGTGTGGGAGAAGGAATAAGAGGCTCAGGTTCAGGCTTTTCAGCCTCATCTGATGATGTGTCCTCCTCAGCTTCCCCTGTAGGTGTGTCATAATCCTCAGATTCAGACTCCTCTTCAGCTTCCTCCTGGTGCATAGTGATTGCTTTATAGTACTCCATCTGGGTTTTCTCTTGCTCAGCTGGGGCCTAACCTTTATTCATAGAACTCACAACATTTACCAACTGTCCCAGCTGAGTCTCAATGTTCTTAATGGCTGCACTGTGGCCATTCATCGTGGTGTTAATGGCAATGACTACCTCCTTTAACTTGGTTGTCCTGTTACTTGACTCTGCAATGAAAGCTCCAACAAGATCCTCTAACTTTTTATTTTCTTGAGTTTGAGGGGCAAAACCAGGGGGGTTAAGAACATTCTTAGTATTTGCATAAGAGAAATTTTCATGGTTCCTATTGTTAGGGTGATAATGTATAGGTGTAACATTATTATTATATCTCCTAAAATTAGAATTTGATACATACTGAACCTGCTCGATGGTCTCCTCCTGAGGTCTAGATGCTAAAGTAGCAGCTGGTTCAATTGACTGTGCACTCCCTGTACCTGAAAATTTCATAAAAGCATTAGCAAGGGAGGTCATCTGGGCATGGAGTGCACTTACCTTGTCAACCTCAAACACTCCAGCAGCAATCTTTTTAGGTGCAGACCGCTCAGATGACCACTGATAGCTGTTGGTGGCCATATCCTCTAGAAGTATGCGAGCATTTTCCACGGTCTTGGACAACAGTGTCCCACCTGCAGCTGCATCAACTATCATTTTTGTGCTAGGAGTTAAACCATTATAAAACAATTGAACCTGAAGCCAGTCGGGGTATCCATGCTGAGGAAACTTCCTCAACAACTCTTTGAATCGCTTCCAAGCCTCAAACAGCTGCTCATCATATTGTTGTTGGAATGTCCCAATCTCGGTCCTCAGCTTGACCGTCCTTGGAGGAGGGAAAAACTTCTTCAAAAAGGCCGGGACCAAAGCATCCTAGGTGGTGATGCTCCCAGGGGGAATAGATTGCAACCAATCTCGTGCTTTATCCTGCAAAGAAAAAGGGAATAAACGTAAGCGAATAGCATCCTCAGAAACTCCATTAATTTTTACTGTCCCACAAATATCCAAAAATGATTTTAGATGAGAATTTGGATCCTCGGTGGGCGATCCTCTATATGCATAGTCTCGAGCCATCTGAATGAGACCGGTCTTTAGTGAAGGGAATAAAAGTCCCCACGCAGCGGAAGCGCATCGATTGGACCTTACGCCGTATATTAATTAACATTAAAATACCGTTACGATAACTCAAACAAAACTTTAAACTAACTTTAAAGTCGCTGTAAAAACGGTTTAAACATGCTAAAAATAAATCTAAATTTATTTTAAAACTTTTCTAACGAAAAGAGGAAGAACCCTTACAAACCTCCGTTGTAGACTTGACCGTTCTTCGCCAACAACGCTCCAACGAACGAAAACGCAGCAGCCTTATCGCCTCTTGATCGCTGGATTTTTCTTCTTTGAATGACACAATAACCACAGAGGTTACACCGGTATGTCTCTAAGTCTAGGAGGCCAAAGACTTGTGAGAGTCTTTCTCTAAGAGGGAGGCTAGAGAGAATTCTAGGTCTTGTCTTTCAAGAGTGTCAAGTGTCATGACCAATTAGGTCTAGTGTTCTATTTATAGAAGAGAGGCCATGAATAAAATAATCAATTAAATCAATCTTTTCCATAATTGATTCAATCTTTATTCCTTAATTAATCAATCATGATCAATCAATTCCCCAATTGATTAATCTTTTCCACAAATGACTAATTACTTCCATAAGTGATTAGATCATTCCCATAAATGATCAATCACTTCCTTAAGTGATTAATTATTTACATAATTGATTAATTCCCGGTTAATGAATTCTTCAATTAATTAACCACCAATTAAATATCACATATTTAATTCCCGGTCTAGAATTAATTAATTTGCCCAAATACATTTTAGGCCTTAATTTAATTAATTCATTATTTTGAACTCTTTCAAACTTCCATAAATTTATATTTGAACTTTTCAAATATTAATTTCTCTCATAATAATATATTAATATATATTACATTTGTTTCCCTTAATAAATTGAACATTTTCAATTTATGTTTATTACTTAGTTCCTCAAATTACTTTACGAGCTACCAGTGGGACCTAATGGACCTGCAGATCAGAAGCTCCAACGATGTGAGATTAATTGGTCAAACTCATTAACCACATTAATCAATATTCGTTAACTATGTGTACATTCCACTATAGACTCACAGTTGCACTCTTCTCACTGCAGGCATATTTTCTGTGTCCACGGATCTTAGACCAATATCGATTAGTTAGTCCTTCACGAGTGTCCGTAACACCAGCTGGGTCAAATTACCGTTTTACCCCTGGGTTACCTCTATTTCCTTAAGTACCAATTCTCCTCTAATGAACAATCTGTTTGTGGTCCAACCATCAAACAGAAAACCACAGGGAGGCGAAGGACTAACTAAGCAATTAATTAATATAAAACGGAAAGTATTCCGAGTATCGAATCCACAGGGAGGCGAAGCGAAACTTAAGCAATTAATTAAAATTCTCTTGAGCACTGAAAATACTTAGGTGAAATAATATTTAGGGACCAAGCTCATGTGAAAAAAAGAATTTGAATAAAAAGACTTAAAAACAAATTTGATCAATCAGAATTAAAATGTGGAGAAAGAGTTTTCTTGAAATGGGAAGAGGGGTCTTGAAAATCAATGGTTAGCTAAATAATTGCTATAATTATCCTATCTCATTGCCCAACTAATTATAAACCTAGAATCTCCGTTAATCACATAGGTTCTCCTGTCGGTTTCCCCTAATTGTAATTAATTCATTTTAACAACCTAAGTGTCCTTAGCGCTATTTAAAATCATTAATTATTACGCCCCGATTCATTTTAGGAATCTATGTTTAATCAACTAATCCCGGTGTCACAACGGGCAAATAAACTAGTTGCATGGATTATGATCTATCCTAATTTCTCTCCGTCGAGTTTCCATTAAGAATCGAATCATTACACGATTGGCCAGATTGAGTAAAGCATTAAGCACATCCATACAAATAATTAGAACATGGGCAAGAAACAAGAAATTATAACAATATTTCCACTAACATTTCATTTCAAGACCCCAAATTGGGGTTTAGCTACACATAATATTCACAGTAATTACAAGGGAAAGCATATTAAAAGGCATAAAGGAAAAGGAATTGACCGTCGAAAAACCCCTTGCTAACGCTTGGAGTCCCCGCTGACTACTCCTCGAGCCTCTAGAATTGCTCCCCAAAATTCCCCAAAAATTCCCACTAGAAGAACCCTCTCAAAAAGGCTCAAAAGCCTTGAGAGGGGCTCCAAAAAAGGAGTCTTAGGAAAGAAGGGAATGAGTGAGTAATGATTGATTGATGATTGATGAGAAAATGAGGCACCAAGGGCGCCTATTTATAGGCCTGGAAAAGGGGTAGCGTCGCGACGCTGCCTTGCCAAGCGTCGCGACGCTGCTGCGCACGCGGCTTGGGCAACAAGAAAGGGCAGCGTCGCGACGCTGCCTTGCTAAGCGTCTCGACGCTGTCCAGATTTTCCAGAAAATCAGCTTCCTTTTGGGCTGATTTTTTGGGCCTTCTTCTTCATTTCTCTTGGTGTATTCTTTATGGATGCCTTCTTTGGGCCACCAATTGCATCAAGCTTTGATTTGGGCTAAAATTACTTTAATTTTTGGCTCTTTTTCTCCCAAATTCACCATTTGTGCTCCTAAAGACAAAATAACAAAATTCAATAAATATATTCATTAAAAACACGATTAAAGCACCAAAAAGCTTAATAATTTGAGACTAAAATAGCGACATTTCTGCTCGCTATCACACCCCCAAACTTAAGCTTTTGCTAGTCCCGAGCAAAATAAATTCTAAAGATGCATGAAATAGAATCGCTCAACCCTCAGTGATTTTTGAATTCTTAGGATCGAATGGAAAACATGCAAGTGGAATAAGCAAGCACCGCATACTCTTGAAGAAATCTTAAACTAGTTTGAACTTAAGATTTATGAATAGCATGCTCAAGACTTATCTATTGATTCTTTTACTAACCTAGATTAGTCTTATGGTTTTCTCCATTTGTTTTCCCCCTACACTGGCTAAGAGCCCCTAATACTTCGGAGTCCTTCTATCATGCAAAAAAAAGTAACTAGGGTGCCTGTCATCTTTTTCTTTTTTTTTTTTTTTTCATGGGGGAGCAGAATTCTCACATGATTTTTCTTTTTCTCTTCTTTTTCTTTTTGCTCCTCCCCCAAACTTGCATTTTGATATCTAATGGTACTAGCTTTCACACTACGGTGCAGGGACCCTTAACCCGAATTTTATTCTTTGGTTGGCCTAACTGATCACACCGCAGGTAGCTCTTTTTACCCCTAGGCTTTTTTCTTTTGAGCAAGCAAAAATTCTTTTTTCAACAGATTTTCTTTTTCTCACATTTTTCTTTTGTTGCTTTTGCTTTTCTCTCAGCAGGCATAAAATTTTTTCCTACCTAGTTCTTTAGAGCAATCAAGCATGAACTTCCTGATATTAGAAACTAAGCCTATCGGGGTGACAACAACTTTGAAAACCATAATAAGAATCTAGATTTTCAAAGACGTCATTAGATAAGACTATTGCATGCTTTAGACATCAAAACTAAGTATCAAAAAATTTTAAAATTTCACGATTTCTGCCGTGCTCCCAGATTCCACAATCATATAAACCATTTTCTCCCAAAATTTCAAAAATCACATCCTTGGCTATCATGGCTATCTATTCATGCATCCAACAGAATTTAAATATGCTCAAGACAGCGGAAGCCTCCCCCCAAACTTAAACTAAACATTGTCCCCAATGTTTTAAAACAGAAAAGCATAAAGAGAGATACTGAGACTTCCCTGAGCTAGGAGCGCTTCATCCTCTTCCTTTGGATCCATGAAAAATGGGAAATGTGGAATTTTGGGATTTGCTAAGGTGATCCTGCAAAACAAAATTGGATCACGGAGCAAAGAAAATTATTTACCGCAAAAACAACTAACTACTTTAATCCTTGGGTTGCCTCCCAAGCAGCGCTTTCTTTAACGTCTTTAGCTAGACTAGGCTCGGCACGCTTACGGAGGCTCAAAATAAAAATTTTCATCATCCTCCGGGCCCTGCAAGAAATCACGCACCGAATTGCATACTACAAACAGGGGAGAAAAAAAACTTTCCCCTGGCCCATCTTCACTAAAGAGATTCTCATAATAACATTTCAGAAAATAATCAGCCGCATCAAATCTCTTTTCTAAATCTCTATTTTCAAAACAATTGTTAACAGAGTCATCAAGCGTTATAATATCTACTGGTCTAGGATCTAGAGATGGCCTATCAATCATGCCAGTCCATTCATCAGAAAAAATATCTACATGCTCATTAGATCCTTCAGACTCAGAATTAAAAATTGATTCAACTAAGCTATCATATGACTCATCATCAGAAGAATTAAAGAATTCAAGAATTTCAGGATCAGATTCTATACTATGCACAGATTCAAGTTCTTCTGGGTCAGATTCTATTCTATACACATCATCAGGACATGAAAAGAAAGTATTCACATTGTCAGGATTCATGCATTCAGGAATGTCAAGATCAGACTCAATAGATTCACTGTAATCACGATCAGACTCAAAATTATCTATCGAGCAATCTTTTTTATGCCTTTTACGTTCATGCTCACTGTCAGGCAATTCAATATCATCATCAAAATTATTCAGTTCAGGCAATTCCAATTCATTTTCAAAGGAAGGTAAATCATCAACTGCAGATCTTTCATTTTCACAAGCAGGCAAGTCTAATTCATTTTCGAAGTCAGGCAGATCCAAATCATTTTCAAACAGAGGATTATCCATATATGCATCATGATCAAAATTCACATTATCGACAAGCATTTCTCCTAAGCCTAGGCCAAGATTATAGTCTACCTCTTCATCGTCATCAGTCAAGTATTCAGGCCCAACAGAAAAACATGTATGCAAACTACAAACAGATTCATCTTGGCCAAAAATACTAAACACGACTTTTTCATCATCAATGTTCAAGGTAAGCTTACCTGTATGCACGCTAATCTCAGCCTTACCAGTGGCTAGGAAAGGTCTGCCTAAGATAATTGGCACTTCTTTGTCCTCCTTCATGTCCAGTACCACGAAATCTACAGGAAAGATGAATTTGTTGACTTTCACCAACACGTCCTCCACAACACCCATCGGGTGGGTAATCGATCTATCAGCAAGCTGGAGAGTGACGTCGGTGTCTGTCATACCTGATAAACCAATCTTCCTGTACACAGAGTAGGGCATCAAATTTATACTTGCTCCTAAATCACACAAGGCCCTATCAAAGGATACTTCTCCTATGGTGCAGGGAACAGTAAAACTCCCTGGGTCTTTCTGCTTAGAGGGTATCCTACCAGAAATGATGGTACTGCTACTCTCAGATAAATTAAAAACTTCTTTTTTCAGACTTTTCTTTTTAGAAAGCATTTCCTTCATGAATTTTCCATAATTCGGCATATTATACAAGGCTTCTACCAATGGAATATTCACAGTCAACTTTTTAAACATTTCTAAAAATTTTTGAAATTGTTCATCTAATTTGACATTCTTAAATCTTTGAGGAAAAGGTAACTCCCTTTAATCAAAGGTTGGACATTCGCCCCTCCGCTTGGGCGGGCTAATATGCGAACCTCTGTCATGGTGGTTGCATGGAACCACTTCTTCCTCAGTCATCTTTTCTTTGTCATTCTGCTTCTCTTCTTCTTTTCTACCTGCACAGCTGTTAGAAAAATCACATTTTACTTCAATAGAGTTGGGAGGATGTTGGAACCTTTCAGAGGAGGCTTTTTGTGCCTCAGTCCCTTCATCTTCATCCCTTCTCTTTTCTTCTTCCTTTTTCTTCTCTAAATGTCCTCCAGTCTTCTGCCACTTCTCAAAACCACCATCTTACACTGCTCTTTCGGGTTAGGCTCAGTATCGCTTGGAAATTTTCCCTTCTGCAGGGCATTTACTGCTGAAGCAATCTGACCTATCTGCACTTCCATATTCTTTAGAGCTGCGTCGTGGTTGTTTACTGATGTCTGGAGACTCACATTCAGTATTCTCTGTTCCTTGATGAATAAAGCCACCATCTCCTCCAGATTATTTTTCTTTTCAGGAGTACTCGTTGATGCAAAACCTGGGGGTGGCTGCAAAACATTCTTCGTATTTGCATATGAGAAGTTCTCGTGATTGCGCAGACTGGGGTGGTAGAAGTTCGGTACTCCTTGAGTATATGATCTATTTCCTATGTATTGAACTTCTTCCACATCTTGACCTTCTTTCTTCGAATGTCCTTCAGCTAAGGTGGAAATGGACTTAACCACCTCAGATGACGTCAATTTGTTGAGTGCATTGGTCAGAGATGCTAGTTGCGCTTTCAGTGAACTTGACTCATCTAATTCATACAATCCAGCCTTCTTTGTAATTGTTCCTCTCTCCGTCGGCCATTGATAACTTGTCGCCGCCATTTCCTCAAGCAGGTCTTTGGCTTCTGTTACTGTTTTTGAAAGAAAACTCCCTCCTGCTGATGTGTCTAGGACTGTCTTCGTGGAGGGGTTTAATCCATTATAGAATAACTGTACCTGAAGCCAATCAGGATATCCATGTTGGGGGCATCGCCTAAGCATTTCCTTATATCTTTCCCACGTTTCGTATAACTGCTCCTCGTCAAGCTGTCTGAATGTTCCAATTTCAGTCCGCAGCTTGGTAGTCTTAGCTGGTGGAAAAAATTTTGTCAGAAAAGCCTGGGCAAGCTCGTCCCAAGTACTGATGCTGCCCGTCTCGACTGATTCGAGCCAATCTTTTGCTTTATCCTGTAGAGAAAATGGAAACAGCCTCAATCTGATTGCGTCGGCCGGAACTCCGTTCATCTTTACCGTCCCACATATTTCTAGGAATGATCGCAGATGAGAGTGAGGATCCTCGGAAGGATGTCCCTTGAACGAGTTATCGCGCGCCATCTGAATCAACCCTGTTTTTAGCTCAAAATTTGTAGCTTGGATGGGGGCGTAAACAATCCCAGAATTTTCGGTAGGAAGAACTGGCTGCAGAAAATCTCTAATTGCTTTGGGAGCTTCTTCTTGGTGGGCCATCGTTTCTGTTAATCTTTTTTCTCTTCTAATGAATTTTAGAGTCCTGTTAATCTCAAGATCTAACGGAAACAGATCAACCACCTTGTTTCTTCGCATGCAATGCTCCCAGATAACAAAAGAACCAAACAAAAATGAAAATAAAATAATATTCACAAAATGATGAAAAAAAAAATATTTACACCTAAATTACCATTTATCCTTTTCTTTTCGATGTCAAGAAAAATTAATTTTTGCTTAAAAATCAAGCCTCCCCGGCAACGGCGCCAAAAACTTGTTGGCGTGTTTGTACGATTATCCGCAAGCGCACGGGCCACAAGTAATATAAAACGGAAAGTATTCCGAGTATCGAATCCACAGGGAGGCGAAGCGAAACTTAAGCAATTAATTAAAATTCTCTTGAGCACTGAAAATACTTAGGTGAAATAATATTTAGGGACCAAGCTCATGTGAAAAAAAGAATTTGAATAAAAAGACTTAAAAACAAATTTGATCAATCAGAATTAAAATGTGGAGAAAGAGTTTTCTTGAAATGGGAAGAGGGGTCTTGAAAATCAATGGTTAGCTAAATAATTGCTATAATTATCCTATCTCATTGCCCAACTAATTATAAACCTAGAATCTCCGTTAATCACATAGGTTCTCCTGTCGGTTTCCCCTAATTGTAATTAATTCATTTTAACAACCTAAGTGTCCTTAGCGCTATTTAAAATCATTAATTATTACGCCCCGATTCATTTTAGGAATCTATGTTTAATCAACTAATCCCGGTGTCACAACGGGCAAATAAACTAGTTGCATGGATTATGATCTATCCTAATTTCTCTCCGTCGAGTTTCCATTAAGAATCGAATCATTACACGATTGGCCAGATTGAGTAAAGCATTAAGCACATCCATACAAATAATTAGAACATGGGCAAGAAACAAGAAATTATAACAATATTTCCACTAACATTTCATTTCAAGACCCCAAATTGGGGTTTAGCTACACATAATATTCACAGTAATTACAAGGGAAAGCATATTAAAAGGCATAAAGGAAAAGGAATTGACCGTCGAAAAACCCCTTGCTAACGCTTGGAGTCCCCGCTGACTACTCCTCGAGCCTCTAGAATTGCTCCCCAAAATTCCCCAAAAATTCCCACTAGAAGAACCCTCTCAAAAAGGCTCAAAAGCCTTGAGAGGGGCTCCAAAAAAGGAGTCTTAGGAAAGAAAGGAATGAGTGAGTAATGATTGATTGATGATTGATGAGAAAATGAGGCACCAAGGGCGCCTATTTATAGGCCTCGAAAAGGGGTAGCGTCGCGACGCTGCCTTGCCAAGCGTCGCGACGCTGCTGCGCACGCGGCTTGGGCAACAAGAAAGGGCAGCGTCGCGACGCTGCCTTGCTAAGCGTCTCGACGCTGTCCAGATTTTCCAGAAAATCAGCTTCCTTTTGGGCTGATTTTTTGGGCCTTCTTCTTCATTTCTCTTGGTGTATTCTTTATGGATGCCTTCTTTGGGCCACCAATTGCATCAAGCTTTGATTTGGGCTAAAATTACTTTAATTTTTGGCTCTTTTTCTCCCAAATTCACCATTTGTGCTCCTAAAGACAAAATAACAAAATTCAATAAATATATTCATTAAAAACACGATTAAAGCACCAAAAAGCTTAATAATTTGAGACTAAAATAGCAACATTTCTGCTCGCTATCACCTTTGTTCAAGACTCGGAGAAACCACTTAAGGGAACACTCATCTGCTTTCCTAAAGTCGGGAAGGAGTGAATTCCATCTTGTACGATTATGTTCCCAGCTCCCCATTCGGTCTTGTCCCCAAAGTGGTAGGCTTATTGAGTCGGCGTATTGGCCACTCTCACCCATACAAATCAAAGGACAATTTCTCATGAGCAGGAGTCCATAATCAACTCAGGATTAAGACTAAGTTGTCTAGGTCGTCCTAGTGAAATAGAAAAACAACTAGTTAACGGTGTTATAACCAGTGGTTACTATTTCGTGGTCCGGTCTTATGCAAACTCATTGCATAGGATACCCCCACTCGCATGTCTCCTACACGAACGCGTTGGATCGCAACGTTTGTATCAAATACAAAGTGGGCCGTATCCATAGTGTCACCAGGATAAGGCACCCAGTCTTATCCCTATACTATAGACCTTTTAGGCTGTTTCTTGAACAATGATCCCATATGTCGCTACATATAGTTCAAGACTCATATTACAGCCCTGGATGTCTAGTTTATTGGATTAGGGTTATTATTAGGCAAAGACATATATAAAATAACTAATAACAATTAATATATCAATATTATTTCATTAATTTTCGGTCAACGGTTACATTCACTATCTACGAGTTTTAGGGCATAAAACCCAACAAACTCCTACTTGAACTAAAACACTAGTTTGTGCGATGTAAATGCAATAATCTAAAGCTGGAAATACAATGAACTAGGGCATCCTTATACCCATTATACATTTCTCCCACTTGCCCTAGATTAGATGGCATACATATCTCGTAGACCTAGACCCTCTAGATGACCCTCAAACACTTTAGCCGTGAGAGCCTTCGTAAATGGATCAGCGATGTTGTGCTCCGAGGCGATCTTAGTGACGATCACATCTCCTCGTTGCACAATCTCCCGTATCAGGTGATACTTCCTTTCGATGTGTTTACCTCGTTTGTGGCTTCGAGGTTCTTTTGAGTTGGCTACAGCCCCACTGTTGTCACAGTATAGTGTTATGGGCACGTTCATATTCGGAACCACTTCCAAATCAGTCAAGAACTTTCTGAGCCATACTGCCTCCTTAGCTGCTTCGCAAGCTGCTACATACTCAGCCTCCATGGTTGAGTCTGCTATGCATCCTTGTTTGATGCTTCTCCACACTACTGCTCCTCCATTGAAGGTGAATACTGACCCTGATGTGGATTTCCTTGAATCCTTATCAGCTTGAAAGTCAGAGTCAGTGTATCCAGTAAGAATCAAATCCTTAGCTCCATACACAAGCATGTAGTCCCTCGTTCTCCGAAGATACTTGAGGATATTCTTAACCGCTCCCCAGTGGTCCAACCCTGGATTAGACTGATACCTACTGACTACTCCCACTGCATAACATATGTCAGGCCTAGTGCAGAGCATAGCATACATTAAGCTGCCCACAGCCGAGGCGTAGGGAATGTGTCTCATGTTCTCAACTTCTTGAGGTGTCTTAGGAGACTGTTCCTTAGACAAGTGTACCCCATGTCTGAAGGGTAGTAGTCCCTTCTTGGTGTTTTGCATCGAATATCGAGACAACATCTTGTCAATATACGTTGCTTGAGACAGAGCTAGCGTTTTGTTCTTACGATCCCTAATGATTTGGATTCCCATAACATATTGAGCCTCTCCCAGATCTTTCATTTGGAATTGGTCTGCTAGCCATTTCTTAATGGCTGTGAGGTATCCTACATCATTCCCAATGAGTAGGATATCGTCTACATAAAGTATTAGAAAAGCTACTTTCCTTTTGTTGACTTTCTTGTATACACAAGGCTCATCAACGTTTTGGTCAAAGCCAAAAGATTTGATTGCAGTATCAAATCTAATGTTCCATGATCTGGATGCTTGTTTCAATCAATAAATGGATCGATTGAGCTTACAAACCTTTTATTCCTGACCTTGGCCTATGAACCCTTCGGGTTGAGACATGAAGATATTCTCTTCAAGATTACCATTCAGAAAGGCAGTCTTGACGTCCATTTTCCATATTTCATAGTCATAATATGTGGCTATGGATAAGAGAATTCTTATGGACTTTAACATGGCTACAGGAGAAAAGGTTTCCTCATAGTCAACCCCTTCCTTTTGGGTATAACCCTTTGCCACTAGTCTAGCTTAGAAGGTCTGTACCTTTCCAGCTGCATCTCTTTTTCTCTTATAGATCCATTTACACCCTTTGGGTTTTACCCCATTTGGTAGATCTGTAAGTTCCCATACAGAATTGGAGTACATTGACTCCATTTCCAGGTTCATGGCTTTGACCCATTCATCCTTATCTTCGTCATTCATTGCCTGTCGATAGGACAATGGATCCTCAATGCCATCATTAGGTATGACAACCTGAGTTTCAGTTAAACCCAAGTAGCGGTCAGGTTGTGATACAACCCTCCCACTACGTCGAGGCATTCCCAACGTTTGAGATGGACGGGATGGATCTGAAGAACTAGTTCCTTCATCAACCCTTGTTGAAGGTCCAACTTCATCAACAACTTTTGATGATTCTTCAATAGCTTCTCCTAATATTATTTTGCTTCGTGGTTTATGATTTCTCATGTGGTCTTCCTCTAAGAAAGTGGCGTTTGTCGATACAATCACCTTATTTTCTTGTGGGTCGTAGAAATAACCACCTCTCGTTTCTTTAGGGTAACCAACAAATTGGCACAGTTTTGAACGAGGTTCCAGTTTCTTAGGATTCGTCACAAGCACGTGTGCTGGACAACCCCAGATGCGAAAGTGATGCAAACTAGGTTTACGCCCCTTCCATAACTCGAAAGGTGTTTCAGAAACACTTTTCGAGGGAACATTGTTCAAGATGTATACTGCAGTCTCTACTGCATACCCCCAAAACGAGCTAGGCAATTGAGCATAGCTCATCATTGATCGAACCATGTCTAACAAGGTTCTATTTCTCCTTTCTGACACACCATTATGCTGAGGTGTACCAGGGGCTGAGAGTTGAGATTGGATTCCATGTTCTATCATATAATCCTGGAATCTTTGATCCATATACTCCCCTCCTCGATCAGATCGAAGTACTTTAATAGATTTACCTAATAGGTTTTCAACTTCAGCCTTAAACTCCTTAAACTTTTCAAGGGCTTCAGACTTATGTCCCATTAGGTACAAGTAACCATATCTTGAATAATCATCTATAAATGAGATGAAATATTCGTACCCTCCTCGAGCTTTTACATTCATTGGACCACATAGATCCGAATGTATTAACTCTAAGGGTTCTTTGGCTCTGTAACCTTTTCCAGTAAAAGGTCTCTTGGTCCTTTTTCCCTCGAGACAAGATTCACAAGGTGGTAGTGAATCATCTTCTAACTTGCTTAGAAGTCCATTCTTTACCAAACGACCGATCCTATCGATGTTTATATGACCAAGTCTAAGATGCCAAAGATGAGTATTGTTACTTGATGGAGAAATCTTTTGCCTTTTACTTTGAGTTTCAGCAGTTTTAAATAATTCGTGATTTAAAAGTGCTTTGTTTTCGGTTGGTCTTAAAACGTACAAGTTATTTTCCAATTTAGCTGAACAAATAAGTACACCATTTTTATAAATGAACGCTTCATTCATATCAAAAGTAACTGTATACGATTGTTCAATCAAACATGAAATAGAAATTAAGTTCCTCTTGATTTTGGGAACGATTAACAAACTTTCCAAAAGTAAGAATCTATTTCTAAAAAATAACTTCGCAGCTCCCACTGCTTTAGCTGAAATGACTTCTCCAGTTCCGACCCTGAGTGTCATTTCCCCATCGTTCAACTGCCGAAATGAACTATTTTCCTGAAAAGAAGAGCAAACATGATTAGTTGCTCCTGAATCAAGTATCCAGGTAAACTCATCATGTTCTACCAGGCATGTTTCTAAAACCAGTAAATCAAATTTACCTTCCTTTTCCTTCTTTTTCTCAGCAAGGTACTTTGGGCAGTTTCTCTTCCAATGTCCATCTACATTGCAGTGAAAACACTTGCCCTTATCTGCCACAGCTTTGGCTTTTCCCTAGCTTTTAGCAGTAGTACTGGGAGCTTTCCCCTTATTTCCTTTCTTCTTCTTAGTTTTCTTTGAAGAAGTGGCTACAGATTTAGTTCCAGAGGATGAACCCTTCTCGAACTTTCTTTTAGAGTGGACAACGTTTGCCTCTCCTTCTATCTGTCCCTTGTTCTTAAGAAGAGACTGATAGAGCTGTAGCTCATTCAGGAGGCTAGTCAGGTTGAATGTTATTTTATTCATCGTTACATTGCTTCGAAACTGCAGAAAACTCTTCGGAAGAGATTCTAAGATGAATGCAACCTGAATACGCTCATCTATGACCGCCCCGTTTGCCTCTGCCACGTTGAATTGGACCATCATATCCAGGACATGCTCCCGAACAGACGTGCCCTCTTTCATGCGACAGCTATAAACGTATTTGAGAGCGTCATGGTGGAGTTGGAAGGACGGTTGTCCAAACATCTCCCGGAGAGAGTTCATAATCTCCCTCGCTGTTACCATGCCCTCATGCCTTTTAGCCAAAACTTCAGATAAGCTGGCTAAGATATAGACGCAAGTCTTATCATTGGCCTTTGTCCAGCGGTCATAAGCATCCTTAACTGCCTGGGATGCATTACGAGTAGGGGTTGGAGGACAATCCTCCGTTAAGACGAACCGCAGATCATCGACAACAAGAATCGTATTCAGGTTCGACTTCCACGTAGCATAATTTTCGCCGGTTAATTTCTCATTTTTAAGCAGAGAGACAATTGAGGAAGACATTGCTGAAATTTAAACAAACAATGACCGTATTAGTTATCTTTGCCTTAACCCATCATACAAGCAAACAATTGCACACAATCCAATCAATTTAGCAAAACAGACAATCACAGAACCCTAAAACTATTGATTTAGTTTTGCAACGACGTTTCAGAGGTTTAGAATATCAGCCACCGAAGGGTGATCAGGTACTCCTCCTTTGAAATGAGACACCTCTCAGCTAATTCTAATTCCAGAATAACTCATATTCCTATAAACATTAGCCATCGTTGTTCGGTCAAGGATTTGTTAACACTTTTAACTCATCCTCGTAAGTGTAACCCTCCCACTTTCAGATCTCAGAGGCACGCACCAACAGGCTACCGAAGGAAAAGACAACTGTTGGTGATTAGCCTAAGAGCTCCTATCCTTTTCAGGAGTTCACGATGTTCCGAATCCTATGACCAGGCCCTCCGAAGGGATGGATGCGCCAGGGCAACCTGCAGACGGATCATAGGACTCTCACGGTGTGAACTATGGGCGGAGAGCGAGGGATACGTTGACACGTGTCCCGCTCCCACTTACTCTAGACATTTTTCCCATTCACCTTGATATTGATCCATGCAAACACTTTCCGAAGGGAGGCCGCTCCTAGGGCGACTCGGAGCCGAGCATGAATCTCACGTTGTGAATATAGGAACGTAGGAGCAAAACTTGATTTAAATCTCGTTTTGTAATTTTCCTCCTACTGAAAATGTCCTAAGGTTAATATAGGGTTGTTTAACTTAGATAGTATTCGGCTAAGTCAATCTATCTAAGTCTGATCCTATTATAACAATTATGGAAAGGATTCAACTGCAATCTCTTGGGTGAATTAAACTTCTTTTTATAAACCCAACATTGCTAGTCAACATTACTATGATTAATTCAACTCAATCCGGTTAGTTCCCAGGTAGGAGGTGTTCCGTAAACCGTCAACTTAAATACCCCCAACCTTAGACAGAACTTTACCGAGAGAGTTCCCTTATAACCTCAGTAATGTAAGGTCTTTACTCTAAAGATCTAGGTGCATTAAACACTTTTAATAAACCTAGTGACATTGCATGCTAACATTTAACTATGATTAATTCAACTCCGGTATTCCAGGTCAGTTCCCAGGTAGGAGGTGTTCCGTAAACTGTCAACTTAAATACCCCCAGCCTTAGACAGAACATTACCGGTGGAGTTCCCTTATAATCATAGCAATGTTTTTCCTACTTAGTAAATTAAAACTATTTTTAATTCTAAGTAAGAAAAGATTCTAATCCTATTAGAAACTGATCTAGGTCTAATTAATTTTAAACAATTTAAAATTAATCCAATTCATCCTATGATCTTATGTTTGCATGCAAATCTTGATTATAGATTGACGGTTTCTAATCATTAATATTAAAGAACTATTTCAAATTTTAATGATTAATCCTATAATCAAGAATCTAGGGTTTAATTCATTCAACAATCTCATTCAAATTAAATAATTAAACCACACTAATTGCATGAATAATATAACAATTATATTATTAACTATGGATGTTTCATGTTTCATGCAATTTTTGATTTTCTTTTATTATAACAATTATAAGCCAATCAAGAAAATCAAACAAGCATGCTTCATTCATCACATTAAACATAACTATTTATATTTAATTTAAGTAATGACATGCTTCATGCTTTCCAATTTTTCATATAATTAATATACACTTATATTAAAAATATGAAAACAAAACCATGCATATAAACATACATTATAACAATTTATAATATATAAAAAATGCATGAGCATGTTTATAACCTAAGGTGGGATTAAATATTCTATATGACATCCATAAAGCATATAAATAGCAATTGAACCGGTTAATTTTGGCCCCTAGTATAAAATAAAGCATTAAATTACATTAATTTAGCTAAATTCTATCCTAAAAAATCCATGTACAACTCCGGAATTTGTCTAGACAGCACGAACCGCCCCGAACCACCTCGAACCGGCCTCCAAAATCACGAACCATGCCAAAAATTGGCTGAACCGGACCAAATAGGTCCCAGCCCAGCCGAACCGGTCCGAACCGGACCGGCCTCGCTTGAACCGCGCCTGTTGAAACCCTAGTGCGCACCTCCATCGTGACAGCGTCGAGACGCTGTGCGTTTTCCATATCTGACGCATGCGGTATCGAGACAGCGTCGAGACGCTGTTGAGGTAGCGTCCCGACACTGTGTGCTTTCCTTACTGAGCGCCTTCGGTATCGAGACAGCGTCGAGACGCTGTTGAAGGAGCGTCCCGACGCTGTTGCGTCTGGAATCGATTTCTGGGCAGAAACAGCAACTTTTCTCCGATTTTGGCCCCGATTTCAGCGACGATTGCTCCGATTTTCATCTCATAAAAACCTATTCTAGACCCGGACTTACATAGGACTCGATTTTACATAAAATACCCGAAACACCGGGCCTTACATGATCAAAATCACATAAAAATAAAATCTATGGCCATAAAATTAACCCAAACAGTTCAATGCAAACCGAACATACATTATGCATAAATCCCACCTTTTAGAGCCTATCGCAACTTTTAAAATTAATTAATAGGGACAGTGATGGCTCTGATACCAATTGAAGGGAATAAAAGTCCCCACGCAGCGGAAGCGCATCGATTGGACCTTACGCCGTATATTAATTAACATTAAAATACCGTTACGATAACTCAAACAAAACTTTAAACTAACTTTAAAGTCGCTGTAAAAACGGTTTAAACATGCTAAAAATAAATCTAAATTTATTTTAAAACTTTTCTAACGAAAAGAGGAAGAACCGTTACAAACCTCCGTTGTAGACTTGACCGTTCTTCGCCAACAACGCTCCAACGAACGAAAACGCAGCAGCCTTCTCGCCTCTTGATCGCTGGATTTTTCTTCTTTGAATGACACAATAACCACAGAGGTTACACCGGTATGTCTCTAAGTCTAGGAGGCCAAAGACTTGTGGGAGTCTTTCTCTAAGAGGGAGGCTCGAGAGAATTCTAGGTCTTGTCTTTCAAGAGTGTCAAGTGTCATGACCAATTAGGTCTAGTGTTCTATTTATAGAAGAGAGGTCATGAATTAAATCAATCTTTTCCATAATTGATTCAATCTTTATTCCTTAATTAATCAATCATGATCAATCAATTCCCCAATTGATTAATCTTTTCCACAAATGACTAATTACTTCCATAAGTGATTAGATCATTCCCATAAATGATCAATCACTTCCTTAAGTGATTAATTATTTACATAATTGATTAATTCCCGATTAATGAATTCTTCAATTAATTAACCACCAATTAAATATCACATATTTAATTCCCGGCCTAGAATTAATTAATTTGCCCAAATACATTTTAGGCCTTAATTTAATTAATTCATTATTTTGCACTCTTTCAAACTTCCATAAATTTATATTAGAACTTTTCAAATATTAATTTCTCTCATAATAATATATCAATATATATTACATTTGTTTCCCTTAATAAATTGACATTTTCAATTTATTTTTATTACTTAGTTGCCTCAAATTACTTTACGAGCTACCAGTGGGACCTAATGGACCTGCAGATCAGAAGCTCCAACGATGTGAGATTAATTGGTCAAACTCATTAACCACATTAATCAATTTTCGTTAACTGTGTGTACATTCCACTATAGACTCACAGTTGCACTCTTCTCACTGCAGACATATTTTCTGTGTCCACGGATCTTAGACCAATATCGACTAGTTAGTCCTTCACGAGTGTCCGTAACACCAGCTGGGTCAAATTACCGTTTTACCCCCGGGTTACCTCTATTTCCTTAAGTACCAATTCTCCTCTAATGAACAATCTGTTTGTGGTCCAACCATCAAACAGAAAACCCTCTCGTGCCATTGAGAGGGTAGGGCCCTTTGTTCAAGACTCGGAGTAACCACTTAAGGGAACACTCATCTGCTTTCCTAAAGTCGGGAAGGAGTGAATTCCATCTTGTACGATTATGTTCCCAGCTCCCCATTCGGTCTTGTCCCCAAAGTGGTAGGCTTATTGAGTCGGCGTATTGGCCACTCTCACCCATACAAATCAAAGGACAATTTCTCATGAGCAGGAGTCCATAATCAACTCAGGATTAAGACTAAGTTGTCTAGGTCGTCCTAGTGAAATAGAAAAACAACTAGTTAACGGTGTTATAACCAGTGGTTACTATTTCGCGGTCCGGTCTTATGCAAACTCATTGCATAGGATACCCCCACTCGCATGTCTCCTACACGAACGCGTTGGATCGCAGCGTTTGTATCAAATACAAAGTGGGCCGTATCCATAGTGTCACCAGGATAAGGCACCCAGTCTTATCCCTATACTATAGACCTTTTAGGCTGTTTCTTGAACAATGATCCCATATGTCGCTACATATAGTTCAAGACTCATATTACAGCCTTGGATGTCTAGTTTATTGGATTAGGGTTATTATTAGGCAAAGACATATATAAAATAACTAATAACAATTAATATATCAATATTATTTCATTAATTTCCGGTCAACGGTTACATTCACTATCTACGAGTTTTAGGGCATAAAACCCAACATTTAGCTCAAAGTTTTTGGCATTAATCGGGGCATAGACAATCCCCGACTGTTGCCCCTGAAACACGGGCTGAAAGTAGTCTCTAATAGGCCTAGGCTCCTCAGGTGGATTTTGGTCAGCCATTTGAATAATTTCTCTGTTTTCTCTTCGAATCCTATGAATTGTTCTTTCGATCTCGGGATCCAACGGTATCAATTCTCTACTACTACGCAAACAAAAGCAAAACTACCCTAAAAAGGAAAGAAAACAATTATGGAAAGAAATAATGAAAAGAAAAACAACTAATCTAAATATGAAAAATATAATCTAGAAAAGGAAACAAAATAACCTAATATGGAATGCAAAAATAAATATGGCAAAACACAAATAAGGAATCTAAAACAAAAAAGGAAAAACTAATCTAAAAAAGAAACAAATAAGGAAAAGATTACACAACTAAAAGGAAAACTAAACTAGAAAAACAAATATGGAAAGAAAAACAAATAAGGAAAAAAATGCAATCAACCTAGAAAAGTAAAAATACACCCTAAATTAAGACCGAACAATTTTTTCACAATATCAATCTAACTAAATGTGCCAATCCCCGGCAACAGCGCCAAAAACATGATGTGGACTTTTCCTACCGCAAGCGCACGGGTCAAATAATAATATAGTGAATGTAATTCGAATGTCGTCCTCTGGATTGGATTTTTAAGCAAATCAAGTATTGTGAATTATCTCGCTCAATTTTATTTAGGGATAAAAAAGTGATGAATGAATGGTATGAAACTAAATCAAAACAAGTAAAAAGTGTGGAAATTCAATTGGAAGAACACTTAGGGATTTGAATTCACCAATTTAGTCTAGGATTGATTTTAAGGAATAAGTTATTATGCACAATGGAATTATGAGCCTAAGACCCTTTACTCACAACTACCTCTCCCGAGTATAATTGATTCTCATGCAAATTAACCAACTTGATATCCCTATCTAAGTTTATTAACAAGCAAGGCAATGAGATCTTTTGACCAATTCCAAAGTTAATCTAAAAACCGTCACGAAATTAGAAAGTAAACTTTAGTCATGCAATCTTGAGTAAGTCTAAACCAAATCCCCTCTCCCGAGCTAGATTCAAAACATAAATCATTCAACTAATGGCCAATTACTTGAAAGCATTAAATAAAGATTACAAACATAATAACCATTGCACAACTTAAACCATAAATCAATCCATAAATTCAATTGACTACATCAATCCCTAAGCTACAAGTTTAGCTACTCATGATTCGTATTACAAGCTCAACTAAACATGAAAAAACCATAAAATCTAACTAAAGTGAGGGAAAGAAGAATTAAACTCGTTGTAGGCCGAGACCGGACATCCCCGTCACGATCCCCACGAACAATGGGTTGATTTCCAACTTGCTCCCTTTGCTTCAGCTCCAATATGTTCTGTTTTTTCTCTTTTACGGCTCCAAGAAGTCCCCAAAAACGAATCCCCCAAAACCTAGCCGCAAATAACCTTATATTCTGTTTTTTTCGTCATAGCGTCTCGACGCTGTCAGACAGCGTCTCGACGCTGCCTTCAAAACGCGCGTTTCTAGAAACGAATTAACACAGCGTCGAGACGCTAAGGTCGCAGTGTCTCGACGCTATGACCTTTTGTTGGGTTTTATGCCCTAAAACTCGTAGATAGTGAATGTAACCATTGATTGGATATTAATGAAATAATATTGATATATTTTTCCATTAATTGTTATTAGTCATTTTATATTTGTCTTTGCCTAATAATAACCCTAATCCAATAAACTAGACATCCAAGGCTGTAATATGAGTCTTGAACTATATGTAGTGACATATGGGATCATTGTTCAAGAAACAGCCTAAAGGGTCTATAGTATAGGGATAAGACTGGGTGTCTTATCCTGGTGACACTATGGATACGGCCCACTTTGTATTTGATACAAACGTTGCGATCCAACGCGTTCGTGTAGGAGACATGCGAGTGGCGGTATCCTATGCAATGAGTTTGCATAAGACCGGACCGCGAAATAGTAACCAATGGTTATAACACCGTTAACTAGTTGGTTTTCTATTTCACTAGGACGACCTAGACAACTTAGTCTTAATCTTGAGTTGATTATGGACTCTTTCTCATGAGAGATTGTCCTTTGATTTTTATGGGTGAGAGTGGCCAATACGCCGACTCAATAAGCCTGCCACTTTGGGGACAAAACCGAATGGGGAGCTGGGAACATAATCGTACAAGATGGAATTCACTCCTTCCCGACTTTAGGGAAGCAGATGAGTGTTCCCTTAAGTTGTTACTCCGAGTCTTGAACAAAGGGCCCTACCCTCTCAATGGCACGAGAGGGTTTTCTGTTTGATGGTTGGACCACAAACAGGTTGTTCATTAGAGGAGAATTGGTACTTGAGGAAATAGAGGTAACCCGGGGGTAAAACGGTAATTTGACCCAGCTGGTGTTACGGACACTCGTGAAGGACTAACTAGTCGATATTGGTCTAGATCCGTGGACACAGAAAATATGTCTGCAGTGAGAAGAGTGCAACTGTGAGTCTATAGTGGAATGTACACACAGTTAACGAATATTGATTAATGTGGTTAATGAGTTTGACTAATTAATCTCACATCGTTGGAGCTTCTGATCTGCAGGTCCATTAGGTCCCACTGGTAGCTCGTAAAGTAATTTGAGGCAACTAAGTAATAAAAGTAAATTGAAAATGTTCAATTTATTAAGGGAAACAAATATAATATATATTGATATATTATTATGAGATAAATTAATATTTGAAAAGTTCAAATATAAATTTATGGAAGTTTGAAAGAGTTCAAAATAATGAATTAATTAATTTAAGGCCTAAAATGTGTTTGACAAATTAATTAATTCTAGGGCGGGAATTAAATATGTGATATTTAATTGGTGGTTAATTAATTAAAGAATTCATTAACCGGGAATTAATCAATTATGGAAATAATTAATCACTTAAGGAAGTGATTAATCATTTATGGAAATGATCTAATCACTTATGGAAGTAATTAGTCATTTGTGGAAAAGATTAATCAATTATGGAATTGATTGATCATGATTGATTAATTAAGGAATAAGATTGAATCAATTATGGAAAAGATTGATTTAATTGAATATTTTATTCATGGCCTCTCTTCTATAAATAGAACACTAGACCTAATTGGTCATGACACTTGACCTTCTTGAAAGACAAGACCTAGAATTCTCTCTAGCCTCCCTCTTAGAGAAAGACTCCCACAAGTCTTTTGCCTCCTAGACTTAGAGACATACCGGTGTAACCTTTGTGGTGATTGTGTCAATCAAAGAAGAAATTTCCAGCGAAGAAAACCAAAGGAGGCTGCTGCGTTTTGTTCGTTGGAGCATCGTTGGCGAAGAACGGTCAAGTCTACAACGGAGGTTTGTAACGGTTCTTCCCCTTTTCTTTAGAAAAGTATTAAAAATAAATTTAGATTTATTTTAGCATGTTTAAACAAATTTTACAGCGGCTTTAAAGGTTGTTTAAAGTTTTGTTTGAGTTATCGTAACGGTATTTTAATGTTAATTAATATACGGCGTAAGGTCCAATCGATGCGCTTCCGCTGCGTGGGGACTTTTATTCCCTTCTCTTTTTGCGCCTATTCATATATGGAATGCGAGCGTCGAGACGCTCAAGAGCTAGCGTCTCGACGCTAGCCTGCTGTTGACCCAATTTTGACTTTTTTTTTCTCTTTGACTCTTTTTCATTCCTTTGCATCTTTTCACGTCCCAAGCACCCGATTGACTCCACTATTGCGTTTTAGCTCCAATCAACCATTTCCTACAATATAAACATTAAAGCACAATAAAATGGCCCAAAAATCATAAAAGACTAGCTAAATTAAATAAGTAAAGATAGCTAGCTATGCTCGCTATCAGTGACGGTTTACAGAACACCTGCTACCTGGGAACAAACCTAGAACCTGAGTTGAAATAACCATAGTCATGTTAGCATATGGTGTTGCTAGGTTTGTTAAAAGAGTTTAATTCAACTAGAACATTATGATTCTCATTATAATAGTTATAATAGGATTAGACTTAGATAAATTGAATTAGTCGGATTTATCTAGGTTAATAAACCCTAAAATATACGATAGGTCACTTTAGTGGGAGGAAAAATCAAAACTCAATTTAAATCGAGTTTTTACTCCTACGTCCCTATATTCGCAACGTGAGATCCATGCTCGGCTTCATGTCGTTTTAGCGCGGCCTCCCTTCAGTAAGTGTTTGTATGGGTCAATAACAAGGTGAATGCGGAAAGTGCCCATAGTAAGTGGGAGCAGGACACGTTTTAACGTATCCCTCAGTCTCCACCCATAGGTTGCACCGTGAGAGTCTTATGATCCGTTTGCGTGTTGTCCTGGAGCAACCATCCCTTCGGAAGGCCTGATCATAGGATTCGTGACACTGTGAACTCCTGAAAAGGATAGGGTCACTTAAGCTAATTACCAACAGTTGTCTTTCCATTCGGTAGCCTGTTAGTGCGTGCCTCTCAGATCTGAAAGTGGGAGGGTTACACTTACGGGGATGAGTTAATTCGTTAACGAATCCTTGACCGAAAACCGGTGGTCAACGTCTATAGGAATATGAGTTATTCTAGTACCAGAGTTGACTGAGAAGTGTCTCATTTCAAAGGAGGAGTAGCTGATCACCCTTTGGTGGTTGTTGCTCTAAACCTCTGAAACATCGTTGCAAAACTAAATCAATAGTCTTAGGGTTGTATGATTGCTTGTTTTTGCTAAACTGATTGGATTGTATGCAATTGTTTGTATTGCTCTTGTAATGGGTTAGTGCGATAAATAATCAAGTACTTTTTTATTTCAACGATTCAATGATTAAATATGTGGATAGTCTTACGCCAATAACGATGATTATACAAAATACTTAAACAATAAATTTATGGCAAATAATTTAAGATTAGTCTTAACAGGGAAATGTTCTAATGCCCCAAATGTTTAATTCATTAAGAAGTGTTATTAATGAATGTGACATTGAGCCTTGCTCAGCCAAAGAAGACTTGTCCAAAGACAGTAAATTCAATTTACTAGTATTGAAAGCGTAATTTGTGAAGAATGATGATTCTACCTGAATACTTGATTCATTGTCACAAATCACATTTGTTCTTCTTATTAAAAGGAATGAATTTCTGGCAACAGTTTGATGTTGTTGAGATAACTCTCAAAGTTTTGAACTGGAGAGGTTGTCTTGGTTGTAGCAATGGGGAACGTTAAGTTATTTTTCCCAGTGGGAGCAAATACATATTATTAGATGATGTGTATATAATTCCTAAGATCAAAAGAGATTTGATTTCTTTATCTTATTGACGGGAACAATGTTACTCTTTACCTTTTCCTGCTAACGCAATTCATTTCAAGAAAGGGAGTTAACTTTGGTTTAGTTGAACTAAAAAATAACATAAATCTTTTAAGACTAATCAAGCGTAAAGCAGTCATGAACAATAAGTTTCTTGAGACTGCTACTACTAAAAGAAATGAAAGGCAAAGAATTTCTCCTAAAGGAAAATACCTTTCTTTGGCACTTAAGGTTAGGACATATTTACCTCAATATGATTGGGAGATTGGTGAAGAGTATACTTCTAAGCAAGTTAGAAGATGACTCTCTACTACCTTATAGGTCATGCCTTAAGGGCAATATGACTAATAGATTCTTTTGCTTGAAAAGAACTATAGAGACAAAGAGCCCTTGGAGCTTGTACATTTGGATCCTTATGGTCCAATATGTTAAAGAAGTGGGAGGACATGAATAATTCATCTATACTGTAGATAATCATTCAAGGTATGGGTATCTCAACCTAATGCAACTTAGGTCTAAAGCTCTTGAGAAATTCAAAGTGGTTTGAAACTGAAGTTGGAAACTTGTTAGGTGAGATGATAAAAACACTTCGATCTGACCGAGGTTTAGAGTATATGAGACTTTTGATTCCAAGACTATTTGATAGAACATGGAATTACATCCCAACTCTCAAACCCATGAAAAACCCTAGGAAAACGGTGTATCAGATAGGAGAAATAAAACCCTATTAAATATGGTTTGATTCATTATGAGCTATGCTCATTTGCCTAACTCATTTTGGGGTCATGCAATGTTAACTGCAGTACATATTTTGAACAATGTTCCATCAAAAGTGTTTCTGAAACATCTTTTGAATTGTGGATAAGGCGTAAAAGTAGTTTACGTTATTTTTGGGGGAGTCCAACACACGTGCTTGTGGCTAACACAAAAGAAACTGGAACATTGTACAACAGTATACCTATTCGTAGGCTACCCCAAGGAAACAAGAAATGTGGA
Source organism: Luffa acutangula (assembly GCA_036850905.1). NCBI lineage: Eukaryota > Viridiplantae > Streptophyta > Magnoliopsida > Cucurbitales > Cucurbitaceae > Luffa > Luffa acutangula. Next base: position 7,062,053 of record CM072087.1, on the reverse strand, counting down.
AACTTCTTCAATCCACAAGAGAATAAAGAATTTGTACCGACAAATGCTACATTCTCAGAAAAAGACCTCATGAGAAATAATAAGCCACAAAGTAAGGTCGTTTTAAGTAAATTAACTAACGAAGCTACAGAAATATCAACAAAATTTGTTGATAAGTCAACAAAGGTTGTTGATGATGTTGGACCTTTAACTAGAGTTGTTGATGGGGCCAATACAACTGGTTAGTTACATATATCTCAAGAGTTGAGAGTGCCTCAATATAGTAGGAGGGTTGTTCTACAATCTGTCCGTTACATGGGCTTAATTGAAGCTCAGATCGTCATACCTGATGATGACTTTGAGGACAAAAGTATGAAATTACATTTTGAGGCACAGACCTCTTGATCATAAAAACAAGTTTTATGGCAGTTGAGCTATATTCCTGTCAAATTACCACTCATAGTTTGAAATTTATTCGGAGAGAAAAGATGGAGATTTCTCTCCATTCGTCTTAGATTGAGAAAATTATATAAAAACAAAATTTCTCTCTATTTCGTTATTTTTAAAATTGAAATCTAAAAATTAAATTGTAAAATTTTGTTACCCTTTAAGAAAACTAGAAAATATTAATGTGTGTTGCACGTGTGAATTTAAATTTACTTGTTAAATGTTGAAATCAATAATAATCTTAAATTGATAAGGTTAAATTGCAATTTTCGTTTTTATGGTTTCGAGAAAGTTAGAATTCAGTTTTTATGGTTTTTAATAGTTAGAATTTTATCTTTCTCATATGATAAAACCTTATAAACAGTTTCTACTACTATTATGAGACATTAATAGATTTAGTTTCCTACTACTTGAAACCACCTTATTAACACATGGATTACTAATTGCCATTGTAGCAGATTGAAAAAAAAAAAAAAAAGAAAGAAAATAAGGGAAATGGGCAACTTTCCAGTCAAAAAAAAAGAAAAGAAAAAGGGGGGGGGGGGGAAGCTTCCCCCCAAATTTTCGGTCAACTGACCAAATAAAAAAAAGAAAAAAGAAAAAAATCTCATGACTTCTCCCTCATATTCTCTCTCTCTCTCGTGCCTCATCCCTCTTGGCTCTCTCTCTCTCTCGTCTGCACGCCCGCGCCGCCCCCTCCTTCGCCTCCGTCATCGCCGCTCGTTGTTGATCCGCGTCGCCCCGCCGTCCACAGTTTCGCTGCCACCGCGACTCGTTGTGAGCCGCCAGTAATCTCTCTCTCTCTTTCTGTTCTCTCTCTCTCTCTCTCTCTCTCTCTCTCTCTCTCTCTCTCAGTCTCACATTTTCCCCTCTCCCTCGGTCTGTAATGGTCGCCGTCTCCCGCCGTGGAGTGTCGCCTCAAACTTGTCGTCGCACGCTGCCGCGAGCCGCCGTCGGTAAGCCTTCTTCTTTCTCTCTCAACTCTTGGTTTTTCTCTCTCTCTAATGTCTCTCTCTCTCTCACTCGACTGTAGCAACCTCGAGCAGCCACTTCCGCCCTCGATCTCATCCGTTTTTCGGATCTGTGGTGGCTACCGTTCAAGTTTGTTCGTCGCTGTTTTGATCTGTGTGTCGCTTTCAGATCTCTTGTCGTCGTCGTTCGATTGTTCAGCCTTACATCAAGAGAATTAGTTGGGTAAAAAACTTGGTTGGTTTAAGCTTTGGTGTTCTCGTTTTGATTGTACTGTGTTGGGATCTGAGTTGTTGATTTAATTATTAGGAATTGTGGAATTGCTAAAAAGATTTGTGGGCCAAGTTGTTGTATTTTATACGGAGTTGTTAAGGTAAGTTAACTTGTTGAATTGGAATGAACTTTATGCATTGAAATGAAAGTTGTAATTATGGCATGAGATTGTATTATATGTTTGGGTTGAGACTAAGACGATATGATGCTTTTGTTTTCAAGATTATGGTTGTTGCATGTTTGTATTGTGTGATATAAGCGAGTGTATGACTGTTATATTTTTATTGTTGACTGGCAATGTATGTGGACAGTGAGGAGTGGTGGTTTCTGTGTTCTGAAGTGTGGGATGCCTGCTACGTTTTCCATAAATGACTGAGTTGGAATGGTGCTTGTCAATTTAGCCTGTCATTAATGTGGGAGGGATTGATTTCATTGGTTAAGTTGTAGTTAAATCAGAATGAGTGCTAAGAGGCCTTAAAAAGGGAAAAGAATGGACTAGCTACTCTAGTAGGGGGTCGTGTCAAATAGTCACCTAGGATTGAGATGTATTAGACTGAAATGAGGATCTAAATGAGACGAACACGGCTTCGCAGACTAGGTGTCATTTACTAACTGTGGAAGTTAAACTCCCACCTAAAACCCATGGACGCCCCACCAATGAAATGGTAGTTAAAGCGCTATGCGCACATTAGTGTCTTGATGGGTGAGACTTGGCTCCACTAACTAGGTGCCTTCTACTACCAGAAGGAGTAGAGATCTCCCAAAATGCCCACATGTGCACCTTTAGTGAGTTGGCAAATTATGTAGGTGATTTAAATTGATCACGGACCCCATGCTATAGAACAAATCAAATGAAATGAACTAGAATGAGATGACATTACCTTTGGGCCCTTAGCTCGTTTAACCTTTTGAAACATTGGTCGTTGCATGTTTAGCATTAATGTTACTTACTGAGTATTTTTCTTAAATACTCATTCTTTTCCCTAAGACGTAAATGCAGGTAGAGGCTAGGGTGTACAGAATGCGTGACGGAACGTTGCTGGATGAGCCATGGAATTCCGTAGGATAGACTTCTGTTTTTACATGTTTGAAACTCGTTTTATTTGCATTTTGTGATGTTATGTTTTGATGTTGTTTCCGCTTTCAAGATGTTCAATTGAAATGGTGAAGGATTTTAGTTGTTTCTGTTTTAACTGGGATCCCAGGTTGAAAAGTATCGTCGTTTTTTTTAAGAATGTTTTTACTCTAAATGTTGTTTCATCTTCGTTATTTGAAAGTTTAAAGGAAATGCATGTGGTAATGGCCCTGGGATATAGGCATGAAATGTAGGGTCGTTACAGTTGGTATCAAAGCTCTAGGTTATAGGTTCTGTAGATTGGTTTACATCGTAAACCTTAGATATGTCCATGGCTTACCAGCAAGCATCCAGTCACGCCAGGTACACGTTTGTTTACTTTGTAGCCTTTAAAAGTTATATATATTCGAAAAGGTTCATGTTGTGGAAAAGCATAAATGATGTTTGTAACTGTGAATTGTTTAAAGGAATCGAGCTTATCTAGTAAGGTTACCAAAAATTTTGTGTAATAGATCATGCCTCCTCGTGCACGAGGTCATGGAAGAGGTCGAGGAAGAGGTCGTGGTAGGGGTTGAACAGCCCCTGAACCTGTTGTGCCACCTATGGGGCATGGAGAAAATCTACCAGAAAATCCACAAGTAGAACAGCCGAGTGAGCAGCCGGGGCCTGCGGAAAACCCGTCACAATGGATATCCAGGCAATAGTTCAGTCAGCAGTTGTCGGGGCAGTTCAGTCTGTAATTCAAACCGCAGTTCAGACGGCAGTTGCAGGCGTGATTGCGGGACAGTAGGCCCAAGCACCTCAGAACAACGAAGCCCTATCGCGGGAGGCAAGGTGCTTAAGGGATTTTAGAAAGTGGGACCTTCGTTCATTTGATGGAGCCTCAAGGGACCCCACAGTGGCAGAGTTGTGGTTGTCCTCCATCGAGACTGTCTTTCACCACATGAACTGCCCGGAGGACCAGAAAGTTTACTACGTCGTGTTCCTGTTGCAAGATAAAGCCTTTATTTGGTGGCAATCGATCGAAAGGACTATAGACGTCAACAATGGACCTATCACATCGACTCAGTTCAGGGAGGAGTTCTTCAGGAAGTATTACCTTGCAGCCTCCCGTTTCAAGAAGCAAGCAGAGTTTGTGGCTCTTACACAGGGAAACCGAACCATATAGGAATACGAGACGGAGTTCGCCAGATTGTCTCGATTTGCTCCTGCCCTGGTAGTTGTAGAGGCTGATAAGGTAGAACATTTTATCACGAGCTTAAAGGAAGATATTCAAGGCAGTGTGGCAGCCCATCAACCACAAGACTATGCCACAGCATTCAGGGTGGCAGAGCTGATTGATCGACGACCGTCAATTGTCTCTTCATAACCTTCATCGGGCATATTGCTCCGAATTGTAATCAGAAGAAAACTAATTATGCTGATCAGTCGTCCAGTTCAAATCAGGCATCCGGGGTAAGACCAGCACAACAACAGCGCAAGATATTTGCCACCACCCAACAGGAGGTAGAGAACCTTAACGCAGTAGTGACAGGTACCATCCCTATTCTCGGCCATTATGCTTTTGTGTTGTTTGATTCGGGTTCAACACATTCTTTTATTTCTGCATCATTTGTAAGCCAAGCCAACCTAGAACCAGAGTCGTTGGGCTATGTTTTTTTAGTCTCAACCCCTGCGGGGGTAACGTTACTAGCTAGCGAAGCAGTGAAAGCCTGCCAGATGTTAGTGTCTGATCGATCGATGGATGTGACATTGATCGCCCTTGATATGAGTGATTTTGATGTTATCGTGGGAATGGAACGGTTGGCTTTTAATTATGCCAACATAGATTTTTATCGTAAGGAGTTTGTCTTCAACCCCCCATCAGAGGTGCTTCAAGTTTAAAGGATCGATGATCAAAGGTGCTCCTAAAGTGGTCTCTGTAATGAAGACGAAAAAATTGATTAGCAAAGGAGCTTGGGGCTTGCTGACTAGCGTGGTTGACACAAGGAACACCAAGGTATCAATGACCTCAATACCGGTAGTGAGGGAATTCACAGATGTATTTCTGGAGGATCTGACAAGACTACCGCCAACACGAGAGGTTGACTTCTGCATTGAGCTTGAGCCAGGGACTAATCCCATTTCTAAAGCTCCATATAAGATGGCTCCAGCAAAATTGAAAGAGCTTAAGGTGCAGATTCAGGAGCTGTTAGACAAGGGTTATATACGCCCAGTTTTTCGTCGTGGGGTGCTCCAGTTTTATTTGTGAAAAAGAAGGATGGGACCATGCGTTTGTGCGTCGACTATCGGGAGCTGAACAAAGTGACAATAAAGAACATATACCCTCTACCCAAGATTGATGACCTCTTTGATCAGCTTCAAGGTGCAGCAGTATTTTATAAGATAGATCTACAGTCAGGTTATCATCAGTTGAGGATTAGAGGGGAAGTTATACCTAAGACAGCTTTCCGGACCAGGTATGGGCATTACAAATTTACGTGATGTCCTTTGGGCTTACTAATGCTCCTGCAGTTTTCATGGACTTGATGAATAGGGTATTTAAGGAGTTTCTTGATTCGATCATAATTGTTTTTATCGACGATATTCTTATCTACTCCAAGACAGAAGGGGAACATGAGGATCATCTTAGAAGAGTCTTGACCACCTTAAGAACGAACAAGTTGTACGCCAAATTCTCTAAATGTGAGTTTTTGTTACAACAAGTTTCCTTCTTAGGGCATGTGGTGTCGAAGGAAGGTGTCACAGTAGACCCAACAAAGATAGAAGCAGTGACCAATTGGTCCTGACCCGCTTCAATTAGCGAGATATGGAGTTTCTTGGGGTTAGCAGGCTATTACCATCGTTTTGTGTAAGGCTTTTCCAGTATTGTCGCACCTCTAACTCAGTTGACTCGAAAGGGTACTCCATTTGTGTGGAACGAAGCTTGTGAGGCAAGCTTCCAAGAGCTTAAGCAAAGACTAGTTTCAGCACCAGTACTCACAGTACCTGATGGTTCAGGAGAATTTGTTATTTACAGTGATGCTTCAAAGAAAGGACTGGGTTGTATGTTAATGCAGCATGGTAAGGTCATTGCTTATGTGTCTCACCAGCTGAAAGATTATGAGAAGAACTACCCGACCCATGACTTCGAATTAGCAGCAGTGGTTTTTGCCTTGAAGATTTGGAGGCACTATTTATACGGAGAGAAAATCCAAATACCATCGTTTTGTGTAAGGCTTTTCCAGTATTGTCGCACCTCTAACTCAGTTGACTCGAAAGGGTACTCCATTTGTGTGGAACGAAGCTTGTGAGGCAAGCTTCGAAGAGCTTAAGCAAAGACTAGTTTCAGCACCAGTACTCACAGTACCTGATGGTTCAGGAGAATTTGTTATTTACAGTGATGCTTCAAAGAAAGGACTGGGTTGTATGTTAATGCAGCATGGTAAGGTCATTGCTTATGTGTCTCACCAGCTGAAAGATTATGAGAAGAACTACCCGACCCATGACTTCGAATTAGCAGCAGTGGTTTTTGCCTTGAAGATTTGGAGGCACTATTTATACGGAGAGAAAATCCAAATACCATCGTTTTGTGTAAGGCTTTTCTAGTATTGTCGCACCTCTAACTCAGTTGACTCGAAAGGGTACTCCATTTGTGTGGAACGAAGCTTGTGAGGCAAGCTTCCAAGAGCTTAAGCAAAGACTAGTTTCAGCACCAGTACTCACAGTACCTGATGGTTCAGGAGAATTTGTTATTTACAGTGATGCTTCAAAGAAAGGACTGGGTTGTATGTTAATGCAGCATGGTAAGGTCATTGCTTATGTGTCTCATCAGCTGAAAGATTATGAGAAGAACTACCCGACCCATGACTTCGAATTAGCAGCAGTGGTTTTTGTCTTGAAGAGTTGGAGGCACTATTTATACGGAGAGAAAATCCACATCCTTCATGGACCACCAAAGTCTAAAATATCTCTTAACCCAGAAGAAGTTGAATATGAGGCAGCGGAGATGGTTGGAGTTAGTAAAAGATTATGATTATGACATTCAGTACCACCCAGGCAAGGCAAATATGGTCGTAGATGCCCTCAGTAGGAAGACTGCTCATTCGTCTGCTTTGATTACTACCCAGGCTCATATATTGGATGACTTGGAACGTGCAGAGATTATGGTTGCAGTGGACAAAGTTACGGCACGACTAGCTCAGTTGACAGTTAAGTTGAGCTTTAGACAGAGGATCATAGATGCCCAACCAAGTGACCCTTGCTGGGTTTTATGCCCTAAAACTCGTAGATAGTGAATGTAACCGTTAACCAGATATTAATGAAATAATATAGATATATTTTTCCATTAAATGTTATTAGTTATTTTATATTTGTCTTTGCCTAAAAATAACCCTAATCCAATAAACTAGACATCCTAGGCTGTAATATGAGTCTTGAACTATATGTAGCGACATATGGGATCATTGTTCAAGAAACAGCCTAAAGGGTCTATAGTGTAGGGATAAGACTGGGTGCCTTATCCTGGCAACACTATGGATACGGCCCACTTTGTATTTGATACAGACGCTATGATCAACCGCGTTCGTGTAGGAGACATGCGAGTGGGGATATCCTATGCAATGAGTTTGCATAAGACTGGACCGCGAAATAGTAACCACTGGTTATAACACCATTAACTAGTTGGTTTTCTATTTCACTAGGACGACCTAGACAACTTAGTCTTAATCTTGAGTTGATTATGGACTCCTACTCATGGGAGATTGTCCTTTGATTTGCATGGGTGAGAGTGGCCAATACGTCGACTCAATAAGCTTACCATTTTGGGGACAAGACCGAATGGGAAGCTAGGAACATAATCGTACAAGATGGAATTCACTCCTTCCCGACTTTAGGGAAGCAGATGAGTGTTCCCTTAAGTGGTTACTCCGAGTCTTAAACAAAGGGCCCTACCCTCTCAATGGCACGAGATAGTTTTCTGTTTGATGGTTGGACCACAAACAGGTTGTTCATTAGAGGAGAACTGGTACGTAAGGAAATAGAAGTAATCCAGGGGTAAAACGGTAATTTGACCCAGTTGGTGTTACAGACACTCGTGAAGGACTAACTAGTCGATATTGGTCTAGATCCGTGGACACAGAAAATATGTCTGCAGTGAGAAGAGTGCAACTGTGAGTCTATAGTGGAATGTACACACAGTTAACGAATATTGATTAATGTGGTGAATGAGTTTGACCAATTAATCTCACATCGTTGGAGCCGCTGATCTGCAGTTCCATTAGGTCCCACTAGTAGCTCATAAAGTAATTTGAGTCAACTAAGTAATAAATGTAAATTGAAAATGTTCAATTTACTAAGGGAAACAATATAATATATATTGATATATTATTATGGGAGAAATTAATATTTGAAGAAATTCAAATATTAATATAAATTTGAGTCACATTAAATTTATGGAAGTTTCAAAGAGTTCAAATAATGAATTAATTAACTTTAAGGCCTAAAATCTATTTGGGAAAATTAATTAATTCAAGGGCGAAAATTAAACATGTGGTATTTAATTGCTGGTTAATTAATTAAAGAATTCATTAACCGGGAATTAATCAATTATGGAAATAATTAATCGCTTAAGGAAGTGATTAATCATTTATGGAAATGATCTAATCACTTATGGAAGTAATTAGTCATTTGTGGAAAAGATTAATCAAATATGGAATTGATTGATCATGGATTGATTAAATAAGGAATAAGATTGAATCAATTTTGGAAAAGATTGATTTAATTGAATATTTTATTCATGGCGTTTCTTCTATAAATAGAACACTAGACCTAATTGTTTCAGTACTCTCCTCTTGCTCTTATACTCACAAGACAAGACCTAGAATTCTCTCTAGCCTCCCTCTTAGAGAAAGACTCCCACAAGTATTTTGCCTCCTAGACTTAGAGACATACTGGTGTAACCTCTGTGGTTATTGTGTCATTCAAGAAGAAATTTCTAGCAATTAAAAGACAAGAGGGTTGCTACGTTTTGGTCCGTTGGAGCGTCGTTGGCGAAGAACGGTCAAGTTTACAACGAAGGTTTGTAACGGTTATTTCCCGTTTCTTTAGAAAAGCATGAAAATAAATTAGATTTAATTTTCAAGCATGTTTATAGCTATTTACAGCAACTTTAAAGCATGTTTAAAGTTTATATTTTGCCTTTTCGTGATGGTATTTTAATGTTAATTAATATACGACGTAAGGTCCAATCGATGCGCTTCCACTGCATAGGGGCTTTTATCCCCTTCAACCCTGCCCTTGTTGTTAAACGCAGTCAAGTAGAGGCGGGGCAAGTGAAGGAGTTCTCCCTATCTTCGGACCTCGGCTTGTGTTACCAAGGTCGCTTATGCGTACCTGGGAATGCCGATCTCAAACAAGAGTTATTAGTGGAGGCACATAGTTCACATTTTTCAATCCATCTAGGAAGTACGAAGATGTACCATGATTTAAAACAGTATTACTGGTGGCAGTGCATGAAAAGAGAGATAGCAGATTTTGTCAGTAAATGCCTTGTTTGGCAGCAAGTGAAAGCCCCGAGAAAGAAACCATTGGGCTTGTTGCAGCCGTTGAGTGTCCCAAAGTGGAAGTGGGAGCATATATCCATGGACTTCATTACATGATTGCCTAGAACGGCCAAGGGTTACACTGTGATATGGGTCATTATGGACAGACTCACCAAGTCAGCGCATTTTCTCACGGGGAAGCCTACTTACATTGTTGAAAAGTGGGCACAATTATATATGACAGTGATAGTCAGGCTTCATGGGGTGCCGGTATCAATCGTTTCAGATAGAGACCCTCGGTTCACGTCTGACTTCTGGAGGAGTCTGCAAAGAGCCTTGGGTACTCAGTTGCATCTCTGTACAACTTTTCACCCTTAGAAAGATGGTCTGTAGCAACCGGTGATCTGAATAAAAAAAAAAAAAAAAAAAAAAAAAAAAAAAAAGTAAAAAACGGGCAGAAGCCCGGTCAAAGAGAAAAAAAAGGAAATGGGGGGGAAACTTCCCCCCAATTCGGTCAATTGACCAATTTTTTTTTTTTTTTTTAAAAAAAAAACTTAACTCTCTCTCCCTCTCACGAAATCTCTCTCTCTCTCTCTTGCGTTTCTCTCTCTCTCTCTCTAACCCGTCTCTCTCGGCTCTCTCTCTCCGTCTGCACGTCAAGCCGACACCCACGCCGCCGCACTCCACTGCCGCGAGCCGCCGCCGCCACTAGCGTCTTCGGGCTCGTTCGTTTTTAAGATCTGTTCGCCGCCGCCATTCGAAGTTTCAGCTTTGTTTCTAACGAACTATTTGAGGTAAGGGAGTTGTAAGTCATAGCTTATTGGATTTTTATGCCTTAGTGAAATACCCATTAACGTTGGATCTTAATCTAAGGTGCGCATAGCGTTTGGAGGTCGAGTTGTCGAATCGGAGCGAAACTTGGAAGTTGGACAGCAAGTAGTGTTTCTGTTTTAGGTGAGTTTCCGCATTGGGTAAGTTGGTTTGAGGCTTATGTGGGTTAGTTCTTGCATTTAAACGATTACCCATTCGCTTTTCTCCCGTTCAGCAAGCGTACCCATTCAATTCCGGCGATTCAAGCAGTGGGTCTTCAAGTTTCAGCGTGTTTGAGCAATTCCGACTTTGGGTAAGTGAACTAAGTTAAGTTTTGAATGATTTAATTGTGTTAAAGGAGTACCTATTGATTTTGGCTATTGAATTTAATATGCCCATTGCGTTTGGTGATTAAATTGTTGGATTTAGGTGGATTTGAGAACTTGGACAGCAAGCGGTGCTTCTGTTTTGGTTTGCTAAAGAGCCTTGGAGTTCAGAAATTTGTTGAAGGTTGATCCAATATCTTCTTCACTAAAGTAAGTAGCCATTTGGATTTAAGCTCTAAGTGTCGCCGTTGGGTTAACCAAGCATGGTTGGTTCTTTATTTCTTGAAAGCATGGAACTAGTTAAGAATGTCTGAGTTAATGGTCGCATATTAACTTTGTCGTTGTGTAAGTAGCTATTTGGGAATAAGGATTTTGATTATGTTATGTGGCGTGTTAGTGGATTGAGTAAGTAGCTTATTGGGCATGAAGTTGTTGTTTTAGAATCATTATATGCTTGTTGGTAGCGAATTGAAGTTTTGGTTAAGTTTCATGCTTTGGTCAAATATCCCTTGGAACGTTGTATGCTTGTTTGAATATGGTTTAAGTGTCGTTTACTTGGACATGCATTAAGTGTTGCTATGCTATAGGACTAAGTAAGTATGTTTGGAATGTTTGATTTATGATTGTTCTGGATTGTGTTCATGTTATGGAGGACGGGCTAAATGTTCATTGGAGTTGTGATTGGAGTTGGATTGTGATTCTGCCTTGATTGTGTTCATAGTAGCGTATATTCTTACTTCCAGGTGCAAGGAAAATTTTGGGTTACCCATATGCATGTCGTTATGCTGCCGAATTTTCGGTAGCATACAAGTGGTTTCAAGATTATGAGTGTCGGTTGTCACCTCCAATTCTTATTCTTGTGATATGACTAGTTGGGAAGATGCATATTAGTTAGCCTGTCAGTGAGCTAGGAAGAGAAATCGTTTGTGTTAAATAGGTTGTAGATAAAGATCAGTAAGTGTTAAGGGGTCCTAAAGGGAAAAGAATTAAAAAAAAAAAGAAAGGAATCGGCTAGCGCCTTACAAGAGGGTCGTGTCAATTAAACATCTAGGACTGAGATGAAATAGACTGAAATGAGGAGCTTAATTGGCGGGTCTTGGCTTCGCAGTCTAGGTGCCATTTACTAACTGTGGAAGTTAATTCCTGACTTAAACCCATGAACGCCCCACCAGTGAAATGGTAGCTTAGAGCGCTACGCGCCCATTAGTGCCTTGAGGGATGAGACTTAGCTCTTCTGACTGGGTGCCATCTACCATCAGTAGGAGTAGAGACCTCCCAAAACTCCCACATGTGCACTACCAGTGAGTTGGTAAACTTTCATTTATATACAGGTGTACTAATTGAACACGAGACCTGAACTGCCGATAAATGAAATGAAATGAAATGAGATGAATGAAATGAATGAGATTGAGATGACCTAACTCTTAGGCCCTTAACTTGAATAAGATGTTAAAACTTTTATTGCTACTTACTGAGTATTTCCTTAAATACTCATTCTTCTCCCTTACACACAACTGCATGTAGAGGTAAAGGTGTACGGAACGCGTGACGGAAAGCTGCTGAGCCATGGATCTCCTTTAGTTTAAGTCTTCCGCATTTTACATTTTGAAATTTCCCTTTGAACTTGTATTGAATGATTTACGTTTTATTCCGCTTTTAGTTTGTTTGATTTACTAAAGGTTTTTTTTGTTCTGTTTTAAACTGGGATCCCAGATTGAAATGTTTCGCAAATTTCTAAGTACAGTTTCTTTATATGGAAATTTTCCGCTGTTCTTAGAAGTAGAATGAAATGCATGAAGTAACGGCCTTAGGATCTAGGCATGAAAAGTAGGGTCGTTACATGGTCAAACTGAGCGATTGAACCAAACTTTAGAGGATATGTTGCGAGCATGCGTTCTGGATTTCTCAGGTAGCTGGGATGCACACTTGCATTTAATGGAATTTGCTTATAACAGTAGTTATCAAGCAACCATCGGTATGTCACCGTTTGAGGCCCTCTATGGGAAAAGATGCAGGTCTCCTATTTATTGGGATGAGGTCGGAGAACGTCAGTTGTTGGGACCTGAATTGATTCAAGCCTCCAGTGAGGTCATTCACACAATCAGATCGAGGATGCTAATGGCCCAAAGCTGACAGAAGAGCTATGTAGATACAAGAAGGAGAGATTTAGAGTTTGACATGGGAGATCATGTTTTCTTGAACGTAGCTCCAATGAAAGGAGTTTTGAGGTTTGGAAGAAAAGGCAAGCTTAGTCCACGTTTCATTGGTCCGTTTGAGATCTTAGAACGGATTGGTTCGGTAGCTTATCGTCTAGCGTTGTCGCCTTCTCTTTCGAAGGTACAAAATGTTTTCCATGTCTCCATGCTGCAAAAGTATCTGGCAACTCCAGCCCACAGAGTGGACTTCGAAGCTTTGCAACTGAGCGAGAACTTGACTTATGAGGAGAGACCTATGCTAATTCTTGATAGAGAGGTGAAGGTCCTTCGTAATCGCGAAATAACGCTCGTAAAGGTCATTTGGCGAAACCATTTGTCTAAAGAGGCAGCGTGGGAGAGAGAAGACGAAATGATGACCAAATATCCAGCGTTGTTCCAATACTAGCAACTTTCGAGGATGAAAGTTCTTTTAAGGATAGTATGATGTAGCAGATTGAAAAAAAAAGAAAAAAAAGAGAAAGAAAATAAGGGATATGGGCAATTGCCCGGTCAAAAAAAAAGGAAAAGAAAAAGGGGGGGGGGGGGGGAAACTTCCCCCCCAAATTTTCGGTCAACTGAAAAATTAAAAAAAAAGAAAAAAAATCTCAAACTTCTCCCTCACGTTCTCTCTCTCTCGTGCCTCATCCCTCTCGGCTCTCTCTTTCTCGTCTGCACGCCCGCGCCGCCGCCTCCTTTGCCGCCGCTCGTCGTCGATCCGCGCTGTCCGGCCGTCCACAGTTCCACTGTTGCCTCTATCGTCTTGTCGTCGCGCCTCGTCGTGAGGCGCTGGTAATCTCTCTCTCTCTTTCTCTTTTCTCTCTCTCTCTCTCTCTCGGTCTCACGTTTTCCCCTCTCCCTCGGTCTACAGTCGCCGCCGTCTCCCACCGTGGAGTGCCGCCTCAGACCCGCCGTCGGTAAGCTTTCTTCTTTCTCCTTCAACTCTCGGTTTCTCTCTCTCCCTAATGTCTCTCTCTCTCACACTCGACTGCAGCAACCTCAAGCAGCCACTGTCGCCCTCGATCTCATCCGTTTTTCGGATCTGTGGTCGCCGTCATTTAAGTTTGTTTGTCACTGTTTGGATCTGTGTGTCGCTTTACGATTTGTTGTCATCGTCGTTCGATTATTCAGCCTTACTTCTAGAGAATTAGTTGGGTAACAAACTTGGTTGGTTTAAGCTTTGGTGTTCTCGTTTTGATTGTACTGTGTTGGGATCTGTGTTGCTGGTTTAATTATTAGGAATTGTTGAATTTCTAAAAAGATCTATGAGTCAAGCTGTTGTATTTTATTTGGAGTTGTTAAGGTAAGTTAACTTGCTGAATTGGAATGAACTTTATGCATTGAAATGACAGTTGTAATTCTGGCATGAGATTGTATTATATGTTTGGGTGAAACTGAGACGATATGATGCTTTTGTTTTCAAGAATATGGTTGTGGCATGTTTGTAATGTGTGATATAAGCGAGTGTATGACTATTATATTTTTATGGCTGACAAGCAATGTATGTGGACAGTGAGGAGGGGTGGTTTCTGTGTTCTGAAGTGTGGGATGCCTGCTACCTTTTCCGTAAATGACTGAGTTGGAATGGTGCTTGTCGGTTTAGCTTGTCAGTAATGTGGGAGGGATTGATTTCATTGGTTAAGTTGTAGTTAAATCAGAATGAGTGCTAAGAGGACTTAAAAAGGGAAAAGAATGGACTAGCTACTCTAGTAGGGGGTCGTGTCAAATAGTCACCTAGGATTGAGATGTATTAGACTGAAATGAGGAGCTAAATGGGTGGAACTCGGCTTCACAGACTAGGTGCCATTTACTAACTGTGGAAGTTAAACACCGACCTAAAACCCATGGACGCCCCACCAGTGAAATGGTAGTTAAAGCGCTATGCGCACATTAGTGTCTTGATGGGTGAGACTTGGCTCCATTGACTAGGTGCCTTCTACTATCAGAAGGAGTAGATATCTCCCAAAATGCCCACATGTGCACCTTTAGTGAGTTGCCAAATTATGTAGGTGATTTAAATTGATCACGGACCCCATGCTATGGAACGAATCAAATGAAATGAACTAGAATGATATGACATTACCTTTGGGCCCTTAGCTCGTTTAACCTTTTGAAACATTGGTCGTTGCATGTTTAGCAGTAATGTTACTTACTAAGTATTTTTCTTAAATACTCATTCTTTTCCCTACCACGTAAATGCAGGTAGAGACAAGGGTGTACAGAATGCGTGACGGAACGTTGCTGGATGAGCCATGGAATTTCGTACGATAGACTTCCGCTTTTACATGTTTGAAACTCGTTTTATTTGCATTTTGGGATGTTATGTTTTGATGTTGTTTCCGCTTTCAAGATGTTCAATTGAAATGGTGAAGGATTTTAGTTGTTTCTGTTTTAACTGGGATCCCAGGCTGAAAAGTATCGTCGTTTTTTTTAAAGAATGTTTTTACTCTAAATGTTGTTTCATCTTCGTTATTTGAAAGTTTAAAGGAAATGCATGTGGTAATGACCCTAGGATATATGCATGAAATGTAGGGTCGTTACAGGCATGTACTATGTACAGTAGGAAGTATTGATGAGGTTTTATCAAATCATGTCAATGAACGAAATTCTAACTTTTAAAACTATAGAGACCAACTTCTTAACATTTTCAAACCACTAGTTTTTAACCACGTTGCACATTCATACATTTAATTATGTATTTTTCTTATGATTGAAGAAATAATTTCTAAAATAAAAATAAAATATAGATTAAATATTGATATAATATCACACAATATATAAATTTATTAATAATTAAAACTAATTTATCTAAAATTTTCCTTCACATAATTTATTTTTTTTATAATTTAAAATATATAATTATATTTTAGAGATTTTTACAACTTTTCATTATAATAAAAATTTTTATATTGAAAACTATAAATTCTATGGTAGTTTTTTTAAAAAAAAAATAAAAAATAAACGAAAATTTAATCGACTCACTATGAAATAAAGGATGGAATATTTTCTTTTGATCTTTTCTGGGAGGATTTACATCATTTTTATAATGAATAAATATGATAATAAATTTTAACTATTGTTATTATAAATAAGCAAAAATAATTTAATAAACATGTTGAATTTCTAATAGAAATTAAATTTAAAAGTCATTGAATTACCAAATTCTAATTAAAGCAGGCAGAAATGTTTTAAATCAAAATAATTTTAATTTTAATTTTAAAGAAGCAACATTGAAAAGGAAAAACACAATAATATAGTAATTATAAAATTAAAAACACACTTTTAGTCCCTGAGGTTTGAGTTAAGTGACAGTTTGGTTCCTAAGTTTTCAAACTCAACAAAAATACCCCTGAAGTTTGAGATAAGTAGCACTTTGGTCGCTGCCGTCTATTTTTCTATTAAATACTAACGGTTGCTGACGTGACACTATTATTTTAATAAAAAAATATTATTTTTTATTTATTTTTTAAATAAATACATATAAAAATAATAAATTTTTATTATTTTATTATTTTATTTAAATTATTTCCCTCTCTCTTCCTTTCTTTTACTTCTTCTTCTTTCTCCCTCCTTATCTACTTCTTCTTCAGCTCCGGTGGCCGACCGCACTGACCGCCGCCGACTGCCGGCGAACAGCGGCGGCAGCCGATCGATTTTTTTTCTTTCTTTCTCCACTTTTCTTCTCTCTTTCCGTCAACTCTTTTTTTTTTTTAATAAAAAGAAGGGAGAGGGAGGAGCTCCCAAAAAAAGGGGAGAAAGAACGAAAGAAAGAAAAAAATTCTGGTCGGTCGCCGGTAGTCGGCGGCAGTCGGTGGCGGCCGGCCACTAGAGCTGAAGAAGAAGTAGATAAGGAGGGAGAAAGAAGAAGAAGTAAAAGAAAGGAAGAGAAAGGGAAATAATTTAAATAAAATAATAATATTTTATTATTTTATATGTTTTTATTTAAAAAAAAATAAAAAATAATTTTTTTATTAAATTAATAGTGCCACGTTAGCAACCGTTAGTATTTAACAGAAAAATAGACGGCAGGGACCAAAGTACTACTTATCTCAAACCTCAGGGGTATTTTTGTTGAGTTTGAAAACTCAGGGACCAAACTGTCACTTAACCCAAACCTCAGGGACCAAAGGTGTATTTTTCCCAAAATATTTTAAACCAATATGTACACACATTATAGAAATGGATCATTTTATCTCACTTGAGAGTTGCTCAACAAACACAATCCTCTAACTTCATCGAATAGAATAGAATTGTAACCATAAAAAATTACAAATAAGATTCTCAAAAAAGAAAAAGAAACCTTACAAATAAGCATATATATTTGATATATCATTTGATGTGTGACTTGAATATATTGTCTTTGTTCTTAGTTTTCAAGATTAGAGATAATTTGAAAACGAAAATAAGGGAGAACTAAAAGAAAATAGAGCAAAAGATCGGTGAGAAAAAAATATATAATGGAAGAACCCTCCTTTTTTTAATAGCAGAAGATGAAAAAATTGCAAATCTTTTGGAATTCCAAAACTTTTGAAATTCTATTATTAATTAAGATTAGTAGAAATCATTACATTATTATTAAGAAAAATAATAATACTCCTTTCTCATATTCCAACATTTAAAATTCCATGTATTTATTAGAGTTGATAATTAATTAATTATTTTTCCCTTAAAATATGATTATGAATTATAGTTAACTTAAATTAAATTTACCAAATATAATATTATATTATTAAAACATAACAATGCATTAAGATAATTTTTATTACTTTCATTTTTTATTTTACTTTAAAATTATTTTGTAACTTCCCTCATCACATTAATTTTATTTTATCTTCTAAGAAAGCATTAATTTTTTAAATTAACCATAAATGATTAATTGATTATTATAATTTTTGTTAATTTATTTTTTATTTTTCTTAAAAATCTCGTGTAACTTGCATAAACATATAAACTTTTTTAAAAAAATATATAAAAGTTATCAAGTACAAAAATAACTTGTGGTCAGAAAAAAATAATAATAATCAAAATTCAACGCAAATTCAAATATAATATTCAATACATTAAGAAATGTCAAATTTATCTAAAATTTTTTAAAAACAAAAACTAAAAGTTGTATCATGTAATAAAAAACATATTAAATTTAAATTAGGGGCTGTGAGCTTCTTTTTTCTTTTAATTACTAATTTCATATTTATAAAAATATCAAATGATTTATATTTCAGTTTTCAAATAATAAACCAAAATTTTTATAATTAATTTTAAATGAAAAGGATACAAAATTAATATGATCAGTTTTAGATTATAAGAGAAAGATATTACCAAAAAAAAAAAAAACTTATATAAACTTTCAATATGCTTTTTTTTAATGTTTTTTTCATTGTTATTAGAATAATAGGAAATAATTTAATAAACATATTAAATTATAAAATAACTTAGTTTCCTCTTTCGAAAAAAAGCTAAAAATATCTCAGAAATGAGAAATAAAATTGAATAGAAGAATTTTAAAATAAAAAATATCAATACTTATAGACAAAAATTTGATACCTAAGAAAACATGAAAATAAATAATAAATATTGTCGCAACGTCGCGACGCGGAGCGACCGACATCCTCTTTTGGGTTTTTTTAAAAAGAAAATTGGAGTCACCACCAATCATTGAAGGTGTGATTGGTCACCTTTAAAATAAAATAAAAACCAGTCTTAGAAAACCAGGTTCGGGAGTCGTTTGAGTGTAGGGAAGGTATTAGCACCCTACAACACCCGTTTAAAAAAACGATTACCACAATATCTTAAATTGTCCAATTAAATGAATAAAAAAAGTCCTTCATTTTTAATTTTCTTTAAAAAAAATGATAAATATGAAAAAAAAAAACCCAAAATGTAATAATAAACACAAGATGTCTCATTTGTTTTTACCTTAACTTTAGAAATAAAGTAAGGATTAAACATTATGAGTTGGATATCCAATTTAATATAAATCATGCGTAATTTCCCTTTTAATTAAAGGAAACATGAGCGATACATGATTATGTTTATTAAAAATATTTTTAAAAAAAATTAAAAAAAAAAAAACAAATAGATGTAAAAGAAGAAAATTATTCAATGAGTAAATTCTTTTTAAAGGGAAAATGAGAATTTTCATACTCCTGCACAGGAGTTGAACGCCACAAAGGCACATTACTCAATTGTCATAATCTCTTTCAAAAGAAAATTAATTTCAAAACAATTATAATAACAATAATTGAAATTGACTAAGAAGAATTACAGATTGGTTTAAAGCAAATTGGAGAATGAAAGAAAAAATTAATAAATTAGAAAGTTTTAAAAAAACTGAAGTTGGCAAAGTGCAAAAGTGAACTAAATGAGAGAGAAATTAATAATGATAATGATAATAATAACAATAATAATTGTAATAATAATAACAAAAAAAAAAAAAACAAAACCCCACTTTTTTTTTTTACTTTTCTCTTTCTTCTTTCTTACCCAATGTTTTTCTCTCTCCCCGTATACTCCTTCATCACCCTCTCTTTTCCTCTTTTCCTCTTCCACTTTCTTTTCTCTCTTTTTCTATCACTCTCTAAGCTAATCCCACTTCCTAAAAAACTCTCTCAACTAAGTTTATGCTCAAATCTTCTTCTTCTCCTTTCTCCCTCAACAGAAATTCTTCTAAACTCTCTCTAAACTAAGCTCTTTGTGACGCCCCGTGCACTTTTGGGTGCATTTAAATTCCATGTTTCGAGTTAAAAGAAATATAATTTATATTTTGGCTTGAACTTAGGGATTTAATTTAAAACCAAAAGTGTTTGGAAACTAAGTGTTATTATAATAAAATCCCTTCCTAAAGCTCGTTGGACTTGGTCTGCGTTGGTTGAGGAGTTTAGGCGTTAAAATTCGAAGTGTGCGCTGAAAATTGGGTGTTAGTAGTGTGAGATCCTATTTTTGGGTTTAATGGGTTTTAAGAAAAAGAAAAGAATTTTTAAAGAAAGAAAGAAATAAACCCTAAGGCTCTCTCTTACTCTTTTTCTCTCTATTCACGCGTGAAACCCCCCCCCTCAGTCGTCTTCGCGCCGCCTGCCCTCTGTAGTTGCAGCCGCCACTCAGTTCACGACGCCGCCGTTGTCCTCGCGTCGCCGTCGCCATCCCTCCTAGCCGAGGCTTGTAGCAGTTTGCCGAGCCTCTCTCTGCGCATCTCTCTCCCTTTCGACAGATCTCTCTCTCTCTCTCTCGGCGGTCTCTCCCTCTCTTCCTCGTGCGTGGAAGCCCCAACCGTCACCGTTTCCGCTTGCAGCCGAGCGCCGCCGTCCGTGGGTGCAGCCGTCGCCGCCGCTTGCTCGTGTCGTGCCGCCTTTCTCTTTTCCTTCAGTTTTTCAACAAGAAAACCTCGTGGGTAAGTCTCTTCTCCCTCGATCTAGTGTTTTAGGCCTGATCTAAGAGTTTCTAGCTTTGTCGTTGTTAGATCTTGCGCAGACAGCAGCGTGAAGCACCGTCTCCTCCGCGTTTCAGCCTTAAAGGTCATGGGTAAGTCTTCTTCCTTCTCGTTCCTAGTTGTTGAAGGCCCAATCTAACCCCTTTCGCTCACTCCGATAAGTTTCGTGTTTGTCCAGCAGCGGAGATTCCGTTTCCTCGCGTTTTTGCCTCTGTCCAGCAGCGTTACTGGGTGTTTTTGGCATCACTTAACAACTCCGGTAAGTTTAAACGCTTACCCATGTTCAATTGGTGCCTAGAGTTAATTACCCATAATGTTAAGGTGTTGGAAAATCTAAGTAGCCTTGAAAATTTTGTTCTGCAGCGCCGTCTTTGCTCTAATCTTGGGTGTCTCGACGTGTTTAAGCGATTTCGGGAAGTCTAGGCTCTTACCCATGTTCAGTTGGTGTTAGAATCAAATGCCCAATGGGTTAGGTGCTAAAATTTTAATATTTGTGGTTGATTTTCTGATCTGCAGTGTCGTCTAAGTGTTCGATTAAGTTCGAAACACTTTAACTCGAATACCCACTGCCCAAGGACCATTCTAGCGTGTTGTTAGAGGTTAAAACAACATGCCTTGCGTGAAAACGGGTTCGTTTGGGAGTTTCTCGTGGTTGTTTTAGGATTGTTGGAGTTGCTTAGGAGCGCTATAAGTAAGTAGTTTCTACTTACTAAGCTTGTTTGACTGCCTGAAGCATGTTTGTTTGTTATCTGCTTTCCTTATATATATATGCTGAGTATGAACTGTTATGAATACATTTGTGAGTATTGAAATGGTTGTATTAATCTTGTATTGTGGATATTGCATTCCTTGAGACGTGTACGCTTAAGAAGTATAAGCATGATAGACACTTGTCTTAGGCTTAGTGACTGTTGAGTCAAGCATGATGAGTCTGGCTTGCATGTTGCATGGGGGATGTGTAGCATGAGTCGGGTGTGAGGCACAACACATGGTGCGTAATTCATGTGTAGCGGAGCGTGACGCGGAAATCACGTAAGAGTGCCACAACACATGGCGTGGAATTCATGTGGGGTAGGTGCGGAGCGTGACGCGGAAATCACGTAAAATGCGCAGCACATGGCGCAGAATTCATGTGTAGCGGAGCATGACGCGGAAATCATGTAAGTAGCACATCACATGGTGCGGAATTCATGTGTAGCGGAGCATGACGCGGAAATCATGTAAGTAGCACAGCACATGGTGCGGAATTCATTTGTAGCAGAGCATGATGCGGAAATCATGTAGTTAGCGGAGCATGACGCGGAAATCATGTAGTTAGCGGAGCATGACGCGAAAATCATGTAGTAGCGGAGCATGACGCGAAAATCATGTGGAGTCTAGTGCGTGTGTTGCATAGTGTGTTGCATTTGCACGAGTTTGTGGTTTCTAAGCATATTGTAGTTTATGACTTAGTAGCCTGTTGGATATTGTGGTTGAAAGAATGTTTCTTGTTCGTGGTTGTAAAAGCATGTTGAATGCGTGTGTAAAGCATGTTGTTTGCTTGGTTTGTTGTTTGTGGCTTGGTAAGTGTGAGCTACTTACCAATACCACGGTTGTAGTGATACCCCCTTCCCCATCTTCCCCCCATTCCAAACACTCTTGCTCAAATGCCTTGTTGTGTTTTTTTCTTCTTCCTCACCCCCTCCATTTATACTAAAAGGCCTAGCTATTTTGGGAGGAGTGATGGGTGAGAGATTAGTGGATAACCATGCATAATTTCCATTAGAATAGGAATGAGAGAAAAAAATGGGGGAAGAAGGAGAGTGGGGTGGAGAAAAAAAAAACAATAATAATAATAAATAAATAACAATAAATGAATAAAATAACAAAAATTAAGATTACAACTAAACTTTAGAAAAAATAAAAATGAAATTAAAACTTTACGCTATGGTTTCATTTTAAAATTAACAAAATTAAAATTACTCGAACATTATTAAAAATTTGTCGAACTAAGTACGGTGTCTACAGTTTGCCCCCCCTTTTTGTATCCTTGAAGGATTGAAAGGGTAGACAAAGGAAAGAGACTAAGTACTGGGGAGATGAAGATTTGTTTGGTAAAAATTTGAATTTAGAAAGGAAAATGAACTTGACTTAATCAAGTCTCAACCACAATTCAATAGTCAGGCTTGGTTTAACCGAGAGAAAATCTGAAAACAGACCTGGATTGACACATGCTTCGACCTCGACTGAATAGTCGGGTTCGATTTAACCGAGAGAAAAACTTAAAACGGACCTGGATTGACGTAGGCTTCGACCTCGAATGAATAGTCGGGTTTGATTTAACCAAAAGAATAATTGAAAACGGACTTGGATTGACTCAAGCTTCGACCTCGACTGAATAGTCGGGTTCGATTTAACCGAAAGAAAAACTGAAAACGGACCTGGACTGACACATGCTTCGACCTCGACTGAATAGTCGGGTTCGATTTAATCGAAAGAAAAACTGAAAACGGACCTGGACTGACACAGGCTTCGACCTCGACTGAATAGTCGGGTTCGATTTAATCGAAAGAAAAACTGAAAATGGACCTGGATGGACACAGGCTACGACCTCGATTGAATAGTCGGGTTCGATTTAACCGAAAGAAGAAAATAGAAAACGGACCTAGATTGACACATGTTTTGACCTCGACTGAATAGTTGGGTTCGATTTAACCGAGAGAAAAACTGAAAACATACCCGGATTGACACAAGCTTCTACCTCGACTGAATAGCCGGGTGCGATTTAATCGAGATAAAAGCTTAAAACGAACCTGGATTGACACAGGCTTCGACCTAGACTGAATAGCCGAGTTCGATTTAACCAAGAGAAAACTAATTGAAAATAAATTTTCTTGGCAATGCTTGCTAAACTTGACTGCTTGAATGCATGGGTTGTGGATTTAGTACTATCTGAAAACTATGATACAAATTTCTTTCAAAGATATTTGATAGCTCGGGCACCCCATTCACATCACTCTTGGTAATAAACCTTAAATGGATCATGAACTCGCTAAAAAACTTGCTCTTTGTTTGATGACCAAAAATGTATCCAGAACGACTTTGCTCCTGTGATAATAATGGTTTTGTCCCAGTTTGAGAAGACGAAAATAATGGTTTTTCCCCAGTTTAAGACTTTGTCATGTTGAAATGACGGTTTTGTCCTCCATGATGACATTCCATCAACCTTCATGATCACGACGCTCTTGGAAAAATATTGCCTTTGGATTCCTTCTTTGGACATATGTATTTCACATCAAATCATTTAAGTTACCACCATTGATTTGAAATATCGCGTTTATGTAACTTTTTGTTTATTCAATTGTAATGGTAATAAAGGTAAACATGCCAAACATTCATAGTTGAGGAAATATTATGGAGAGTGAGGGAGAAAAATGGGCAAGATATGCCATGCTTCGAGAAGGGAGCTTCGATTTATGACTAAAATTCAACTGACGTATGTGTCAATGTTAAGGTTCTAGAACTTGAGACAAAAGTAACCTCTTAAACATGATATAGAAATTGAAGCGTAATTCTCCTAGACACTTGTTGAATTCCCGCAACTTTGTCAAAACCTTTGATACACAAGTAGCCTATGCGTGATATCTTCAAACCTGATCTGAATTAACTGGACTTGGTAGCTCATTTCCAGCCATGTTAGTCAAGACTAAAGTTCATCCAGAGAAAGATTTCTTCTGAAGGTGTTCATATAACACATGCAGAAGCAATTGAAGATCGAAAGCACTTAACTCTATTAATTTTACTCCTAAAGTATGCTGGTTCTAAAGAAAACAGAATATAGAGTTAGAGAGCGCCAACCTTTTTGTAGCTCACTTGAGAGGAACTCCTTTTGTTGTTTTCTTCTCCTATCCTCCTTGGAAAACCTCTAGTGTCTTCCCTATTATTCTCTAGGCCAAGAACGACTTGTGGGAGTCTTATAGAGATAGTGAATGGGAAGGGAATGCTTTAAAGTACAAGCTCTTGAGAGATATATGGAGGTTAATGAGATTGAGAGTAAATTCCAACAGCATAACAATAAGTAATTCACTCTCTTTTGTGTTGAATCTGATTCAAGCTCCTTATATAGACCTCTTCCATGCAAAGACAAGCTTCATGACACTAGACACATGGTGAAATTGCAACTCAAAGTGGATTTTAGGTGTTTAATTCACAACACATGCAACTAGTGCATGGTTGTGTTGTTTTCCACTATCCATCAACATGAAAAAGTGGGAATGCCACTAAATCCACTAAATTGAATCTAAATTCTGATTTTTTAGCTTGCAATTCATTCCTATTTCAATTCAAAATTGAAATTGATTTCTAGGCAATTAATTGGGACATTTCCAAGTAATTTTGACATGATTAATCCAATTAATCATTATCACCTAGTGCCATGAATTATATATGATTCCTAATACATATATATGGTATTTAAAACATTTTTAAATACCTTATCTCTCAATTTCTAATTTAATTCATAATTAAAACATTGTGTCAAACACATTTTACGATAATGCCCTATTTCTCGTTTTTGAACGATTCAAAGATTCCTATCATTATGTTCTAAGCTTTAATTTGATATGAGCTAGTAGAGGGACCTAATGGACCTATAGATCATGGGCTCCAACGATTCGAGGCTAACCGACTAATCTCATTATCTAAGCTAGCCAACATTCGTTAACTACCGAGATACTCCGCTATAGCCCGATAGTTGCACTCCCCTAACTATAGATATATTTTCGTCCACTTGATTTAACCATGTCCAGTAAGTCGTTCTTTCAAAGGTTGTTCGTAGCTATAGCTAGGTCAAATAATCATTTCACCCCTATAGTACTTCTTGTTCCTTAAGTTTAACTAATCCTTTAATGAACAATCGGTTTGTGGTCCAACCATCAAACTTAAGTCCCTCTCGATCCAACGAGAGGGTGGGGCCCCTTGTTCAAGTCCTGGAGTTAGTACTTAAGGGAACAACCTCTCTGCTATCCCTGAAATGGGTAGGAGTGAATTCCGTCTTGCGAAACTATGTCCCCAGCTATCTATTCGATCTTATCCTCAAAATGGTAGGCTTGTTGAGTCGGCGATACTAGCCACTCTCACCCATGCACATCAAAGGATAATCTCGTATAAACAGGAGTTCATAGTTAGCTCAAGATTAAGAACGAGTTACCTAGGTCATCTATGAGAAATAGTTAGTTTCTTCAATAAACGACGTTATAAAGAAAAAGTGACTTATTCCGTGGTCCAGTCTTATGCAAACTCATTGCATAGGAGGCCCCCACTCGCATGTCACCACATGAACGATTTAGGATCTCATTGTTTGTACTTAATACAATGTGGGTTGCATCCATAGTGTCTTCAGGATAAGGCACCCAACTGTATCCTTATACTATAGACTATTTGGACTATAAAGTTGAACTTGATCCTACGATATGTCCCTACATATAGTTCGAGTATTCATTTTATAGTCAAGGATCTTAGTTTATTGGATTTAGGTTAATCATTCGCAATTTACATATTCAATAACATCTCTTACTAAATAACCTCAATAACGTCTTTCTTGGAAATAAAATATGTTTAATGATTTACAAACTACGAGTTTATAGGACATTAAACCCAACAAACTCTCACTTGGACTAGAAACTCTAGTGGGATACAGGAAGTTAGGTGTGAGAGATACATAAAGACAATAAACTAGGGCATCAACCATACCCTTACAATTCTCCCACTTGCCCTAGTCTAATAAAGCTCGTAAACCTAGATTAACTAGGTGACCCTCAAAAACTTTAGCCGTGAGGGGTTTTGTAAACGGATCAGCCATGTTGTTCTCCGAAGCAATTTGCGTGACGATCACATCTCCTCGTTGCACGATCTCCCTGATGAGAAGATATTTGCCCTCAATATGCTTTCCTCGCTTGTGACTTCGAGGTTCCTTAGAGTTTGCAACTGCTCCACTGTTATCACAATAGAGGGTGCTAGGCAGTTGCATATTTGGAACAACTTCCAACTCTGTTAGGAATTTTCTCGTAGGAGGCTACATACTCTACTTCCATGGTAGAGTCAGCAATGCAACCTTGCTTAATACACCTTCATACTACTGCTCCTCTATTTAGAGTAAACACAGATCCCGATGTTGATTTGCTTGAATCTATATCAGTCTGAAAATCTGAGTCAGTGTATCCTGTAAGGATCAAATCCTTAGCTCCATACACGAGTGTATAATCCCTAGTTCTTCTTAGATACTTAAGGATGTTTTTAACGGCAGTCCAATGCGCATGTCCAGGATTAGACTGATATCTGCTGACAATTCCTACGGCATAGCATATGTCGGGTCTGGTACACAGCATGACATACATCAAACTACCAACTGCTGATGCATAGGGAATCACTACTATAAAATGGCCTATAATGTCGGACGTTGAAAAAAGGCGTGTTTGGAAGGATAGGTATTTCATTGGACTTACGATGTCGGGCAATGCCCGACATTGTAGTTTTGTTATTTAATTTAAACCAACCAACCCTTTTATTCTCTCTCCCCAACAAAAAGCCCTTTTTCTCCTTAGGTCTCTCATCGATGGCGACTGCTTTCTTCCTCTAACCCATTCAATTTTCTTCACTTCGGTTTTCTTCCTTTAACCTGCGACACAAATTTTTCCCTTCACTGGCACATTTTTCTTCCTCTCCAGGATGATTTTTCTTCCTTGTCGACATGGTTTGCTTCCTCTCAAATGTGAGTTTCTTCGTCTCTCATCGTTGGATCTACTAATTTCGTGCGTTGATTTCATATGTCAACGGAGAGACTGATTCCTAGTGGGTCGTCACCGTCACAGTCGTCGCCCTGGGTGGTAGATCTGAGCTATTGGAGATCGTAGGTCGTAGATCTGAAATCATCAAGGTCGTGGGTTGTTGTCATGGGAGCAGATCTGAAGCTTCAGGCTGCAGAGATTGGATAGTTAATGGTAGGAGATTAGATAGAAGATACTATTCTCAATCATATGGACATGAAATCCCAAGTTATACATCTCCCCAAGAGTGTTATCGGAACGTTGATAATGGCAGGAGACTGGATAGAAGATACTCAAGGATTGGTGACAATTACATTTCTTTAAATGAGGTAATTTGTAAATGGGTTTAGGATTTGAATTGGGATTGATACTTATTTACCTTTATGGAGTGGAGAATGATGACTTAATCTATGCACTCATTAAATCTTTGTATTTCCTCTTCATTTGCATCTTTTATTTTCCCTCACAAATAAACGAACTTTAAGTCATCCTTCTTCTATGCACTCATTAAATCTTTGTATTTACTCTTCATTTTCATCTTTTATTTTCCCTCACAAATAAAGGAACTTTATGTAATTTGGGCCTTCTTAAACAAAAATGATGATGTAATTTGGAGGATTCGCTTTGCTTCTTTTTGAAAAATGAAAGAGGGAAATTGCTTTATGATTTTGGTTTTTTGTTTTTAAAACATGTGTTTATTTACTAGCTTTGGACTTTGAAGCCAAATTTTAAAAACTAAAGAAAAAGCAGTATTCAAAAGCCTATTTTTCATTTTCTGGAACTGGGATTTCAAAAGTGGTTTTCGAGAAGTTTCTTTCTGGCTTTTGATTCTAATTCTAATGTTCCTCTACTGTCTATCTTTAAATCGGAAGCTTTTTTTTTTAAGTTGTGTTCTGTTTGTTTGGTTACCGTGTTTGTTGATTATGTAAGAGCGGAGGGGAAGTTGGGATTTGGAAGACGTTTTTAAGGTGATTTTCTTTTTGGTAGAAAATGATTTACCATGTAGAGAAAACAAATTGCTTTTAGTTGAAACTCAAGACATCAGATCAGTATTTTTACTCCCTCCTTAAAAATGTCGTTTGTTCATTCCGTTGATAGTGGCTTAGTATATCACACTAAAATATAGAATCTTATTTCAAAAATCAATACAACTTGCTTGAGTGTGGTCCCTTGCTGGTGTTCCGAATATATATGTCTGAATATGAACTTCACACGAACAAGGGGGTTAATCCCCAACTCTAGGAAGATAAACTCCACACGAACAGACCCTTTATTTGATGTTGGGGGTTATTATGAAAGATTCTAATTCTAAAGAAAATCTTGGAGAAAGATGGGTATAAAGTGATTGGGGAATTTTGTGTTGGCTAGATTTAACCCACCATGGACATTGCCTTCCTTGAGAACCAATGAAGTTATGATACTAGTATAATGATTTACAGTCTTTTAAGCATTGTGTTTTGTATAGCCACTGTTTGTAGTTTTGTATACTTTAAATCCATTTACTCTTGGTTGTTCTGTTTTGAATAATACTGTCAATTCGCTTTAATCTGTCTGTCATTTATTATTTATTGAGTTTGGTTTAAGCTAAGTTTTTCTTTTATTTCTCTAACGCTAACAAAAGTTTCAAACTATATTTATTATGATTTTATTGACATATTTGATTCACATCTTTGAATGGAGAGAATGAGGTTTGGCTAGTTTTTTCATCCATGGAAGTTTGTATTTAATTGGAATTTTATAATCATAGGGTAGGGTGGCTAATTATGTTTAACAAAGTATACTTATTGATGTTTGAATCCTTTTTGGATATTATGCATGGTCATTACACTAGATTTTCCTTTATCAAATATCATAGCCACCCCAATTCTATGCTGCTCCATAATATATTGTAGTGTTCACGTTGATTTATCTTTCTATTGTTTTGGCGTTAATGGGGTGCTGTTTCGTGGATTTATTTTCTGGCATTGACAACCACTTCAATTTGATTGCTCCATAATGTATTTTCTCTATTTCTAGCATTAATGTATTGAATTTTGTACGCTTTTTCTTTTTTTTCAGGAGTTCACTTCGTGTTGCAGATCTCTCTCTTTTTCTCTTTTAATTTGTACTCTGGTTTGATTGTTGAAGTTCGACGGTGTTTAACATAAATGTATCCTTATTTTGACGTTGGAGTGAAAACTAAAATCAATAGTGTTTGGTGTTGGATTGAAATGGTGTCTTGGCTACCCTAGTTTCTCACTCTAGGTTCTATAATTTTGTTTTTGGCAATTATACTCTTAGCTAAATGAAAATAAAATTTTCATGAATTAGAAGCTTTCTTGAACTTTTGCAATTTAGTTTTTTCATTTTTGTACTATGGTTGTGATTTGCGCCTCGATTGTAATAATAATATGATTTTCTGATTAAGATTTTTGGTTTGCTTCTGAGTTTAGCATACAGTTCGGTGCAAATACTCTAACTTGGTATCTCATATATAAGATGGACATATTACACTATAGCCACTTAAAATTGATGTTCAATTATCGACAGCTTGCTTGAAACCTATTATGATGGTTTATGGTTCATGATGCTTTTATCCAGGGTTGTAATCAATAAGAGAAGAAAGAACACAAAAATGAAATGCTCTTTTTTTTTCTTATCTTAACATGTTGCTTAGGTTGATCTGTTTGATTTTGCTACTATATGCACTTAATGTAGGTTAATTTTGCTTCTGTATTTTGGTTGTTTAAGAACTTTTATATTTGTCTCATACTTAAAGACTAGGTGGTTTATATCTACTGAATCATTCACTTGATGCCATAGGCTATTGAGATGGTCAAGAAAACTCCTGCTTACACAAATAGATTATGGGCTCTTGAACTTAAACGAAGTGGAGGAGCAACAAACAAAAATAAAGGTCACAAGCAGTCAGATAAGTATGTAGTTTTTGTTGGTTAATTACCAAAATAATTAAGGAAAAAGTAAATAGTTCGTTTGGTAGTTGAACATATGTAAACATCAATAGTTCGATTTCTTGATTGTAGTCTTGAATTAAAGATGATTTAAAGAAAAATGAAATGGTAGTCGTGATGTTGTTTGAAAAGTTGAGTCTGCACTGGATATGTGAGCTTGCACTGTGCTCTTGGATTGGCTCGCTTTAAGGCATAACGTTATAAAGATGCTACTTGTCAGGTTTGGTTTAGTTCGCTTAAAAATCTCTAGCTATTTGGTTGAATCTTCGATTGTTCTTCTATTGGAAACATCTATAGCTTGAGCATGCATATTTGTTTAGTAATTGTTGTTTCATTATGTTTTGGATTTTGGATACTGGGTTCATATTTATTGTTGCGTTTGCATTTTACCCTAACTGAATGTTGGAGTTCAAGGGTTAAGTGAGAAGAAATAGTAACATGTTGTGCCGACCTTCTTTCGGTATGTATTACTCTCACTAGTTCAATGAATAGTAACTTGGTGTGTTTGCCTTCTTCTTCTTTGTTAGTAATTGTTGTTTCATTATGTTGTATTATACTGTGATGAGAGATTTAGAATGGATTTAGGATTCAAATACTAAATTAGACCATTTTTTCCACTAAGCATTTGCATTGAGTTTGATATGTATATATATTTTTTCTTTTGAGTTCCTAATCAAGTTGGAGGATATGTATAGCCATGATAATTATATATGGACATATTACTATTATGTTTTACCTCGGGTTAGTTAAGATTGAGACTCTCTGTCAAACTGATTTGTGAAATTGGTTTATGTATATTTGGCTTTTGGATGTCTGCCAATGTCTGGATTTCATGGATAATACTGTCGAATAGTTTGCAACAATTTTTTCCTTTAGATTTCATAGTAGTATTTGTACTATTTACCTAATTACAATTTGCTTTTTTCCTTTAGATTTCATAGTGGTTATTATTTGTGGATTTACTTTTACACTAATGCATATTACTGCACACCAAGTGTTCTATAATCCTCTAGATGTTGTTGGTTATTAGCTCTACTTTACTCATATGTCTTGGAGCTTTAGTTTTAGTTTAAGGATTTGATTGGAGATGTGTGTCGATTGTATTTTACTTACGTTTTTGCTTTGTATAAGGTTTGGAATTCATCTTGTTAAGCGAGAACTGCTGCAGATGATGAAATGGATATTCTCAAAAAGGAGCTCGAAGAGGAACTTGGCTGGTAGAGCATAGAAGGAGTTGTGTACTTATTTTGTTTAATAATTTTACTTTTTATTTGTAAATTAGTTCATGGATGTGATTTGTGGATGGACGGAAAGTTTCATGTATTATATACACTATTATATTTTATTAATTAAATCCATGTTCGTTGAGTTAGTTGTTGTGTAAAAATACTTTCGAGATTTTATTTTGTGTATATATTGAAATTTTATTTTGTTTATAGGTTTTTACAAAAGGAAGGAATAGTATTGTCGGTTAGCAACGTGTGCAACCAATAATCTTTTTTAAATTTAATATCACACATTTAATGTAAGACGCTTTTAATGTCGGACACTTT
Source organism: Luffa acutangula (assembly GCA_036850905.1). Lineage (NCBI taxonomy): Eukaryota > Viridiplantae > Streptophyta > Magnoliopsida > Cucurbitales > Cucurbitaceae > Luffa > Luffa acutangula. Next base: position 7,030,728 of record CM072087.1, on the reverse strand, counting down.
TAATGTCGCACATCTAATGTCGTACATTTTTAATGTCACAACTTTTAATGTCAGGCAATGACTGACATAAAAAACTGACCGACATTAAAAGTGACTTTTAATGTCGGACAATGAGTGGTTGACCGACATAAAAAGTTCACTTTTAATGTCGGGCAATGACCGACATTAAAAGGGTACTATTAATGTCGGAAGAGCTTTTAATGTCGGGCAATGACCGACATTAAAAGTGATCGACATTAATACTTTTAATGTCGGTCAGTGACTGACGTTAAAGACTTTTAATGTCGGGCATTGACCGACATTAAAAGCCAAATTTGTTGTAGTGAATACGTCTCATTTCCTCAACCTCTTGAGGTGTCTTAGGACTTTGTTCCTTTGACAGGTGAACCCCGTGCCTAAAAGGTAATAACCCTTTTTTGGAGTTCTGCATCGAATATCGTACCGACATTTTGTCGATATATGATGCTTGAGACAGTGCTAGCGTTTTGTTCTTTCTATTTCTAATGATTTGAATGCCCAGAACAAATTGAGCCTCACCCAAATCTTTCATTTGGAATTGAGTCGCTAGCCATTATTTTACGTCAGTCAGTAATCCTACATTATTCCCAATAAGTAGATATCATCTATGTATAGAACTAGAAAAGCTACAGTGGATTTGACAATTTTCTTGTAAACACAAGGTTCGTCAACATTCTGCTCAAAGCCATACGTTTCGATCGCAGTGTCAAAACGTATATTCTAGGACAATGATGCTTGTTTTAATCCTTAAATTGATCGTTTAAGTTTGCAAACCTTTTGTTCATCACCCTGGACTATGAATCCCTCTGGTTGAGTCATATAGATAGTCTCTTTGAGTCATATAGATAGTCTCTTCAAGATTGTCGTTCAAAAAGGCTGTCTTGACATCCATTTGCCATATTTCATAATCATAAAATGTGGCAATAGACAAGAGTGTTCTAATCGACTTAAGCATGGCAACAGGGGAAAAAGTTTCTTCAAAATCCACTCCTTCCCGCTTGGTAAAACCCTTTGCCACAAGTCGAGCCTTAAAGGTTTGAACATTACCGGCTTGGTATCGTTTTCTTTTGTAGATCCATTTGCAACCAATAGGTTTTACCCCATCCGGTTGATCAACAAGTTCCCAGACCGAATTGAAGTACATTGACTCCATTTCGAGATCCATGGCTTTGATCCACTGATCCTTATCAATATCATTCATTACCTGATTAAAGGACAATAGATCCTCTATACTATCATCAGTTGCGCTTCCAATGACCATCTGCGTTGCAGTGGAAGCATCTGCCTTTGTCGGCCACGACCTTGGCCTTTCCCTTACCTTGCACAGCTTGTGTAGGAGTCTTCCCCTTGTCTCCCTTCCTCTTCTGGATTTGCTTCGATGAAGAAGCCTGAGGTACAGATTTAGTCCCTGAGGATGAACCCTTCAGGAACTTCTTTTTGGAATGGGCCACATTGGCCTCTCCTTTTACCACATTTTTACCCTTGCTTTTCTGCAAGGACTCATAAATCTGTAACTCCGAGAGGAGGGTAGTCAGGTTGAACTGAATCTTATTCATGCTCGCGATCGTCCTGAAAGATAGATAACTTGCTGGAAGCGAATGAAGGATGAACGCAACCCGACTACGCTCGCAGACTACCACGCCATTTGCCTTACCAATATTGAACTGGTTAATCATGTCCAGGACATGTTCTCGAACAGATTGACCTTCTTGCATCTTGGCATTGAAGACGTTCTTCAAGGCATCGTGGTGGAACTGATAGGACGGAAGTCCAAACATCTCCTGCAGGGAATTCATAATCTCCCTGGCAGTTCCACGTTTTCGTAACGCTTGGCCAAGACTTCAGACAAGCTGACCAATATATAGACTTTGACCTTTTCATTGGTCTTAGTCCAGCGTTCGTCGGCATCCTTTACTGCCTGAGCGGCAGTGCGAGGGGGAACGGGAGGACATTCCTCCGTTAAGACGAACCTAAGATCTTCTACCACGAGTATGGTACTTATATTCGATTTCCATTGTGGAAAATTCTCGCCCGTTAGTTATTCGTTTTTAAGCAAGGAGATAATAGAGGAAGACATTGCTGAAAAAACAAACAATTGATCGTATTAGTTATCTTTGTCTTAACCCATCACACAAGCAATACAAACAATTACATATATCCAATCAATTTTGCAAACAAGCAACCAAAGAACCCTAATAAAACTATGATTGTGTTTCGCAACGATGCTTTAGAGGTTTAGAAGAACAGCCACCGAAGGGTGATCAGTTGTTCCTCCTCTAAAATGAGACTCTTCTCAGTCAATTTCTAATACCAGAATAACTCATATTCCATTAGATATTAACCACCGTTGTTCGGTCAAGGATTTGTTAACAAATTGACTCCTCCCCGTAAGTGTAACCCTCCCACTTTCAAATCTCAGAGGCACGGACCAACAGGCTACCGTTAGGAAAGACAACTGATGGTAATTAGCCTAAGCGATCCTATCCTATTCAGGAGTTCACGGTGTTTCGAATCCTATGATCAGGCCCTCGGAAGGGATGGTTGCTCCAGGGCAACACGCAAGCGGATCATAGGAATCTCACGTTGTGACCTAGGGGTGGAGACCGAAGGATACGTTGACACGCGTCCCGCTCCCACTTACTATAGTCACTTTCCCCCATTCACTTTGGTATTGACCCATGCAAACATTTTCCGAAGGGAGGCCGCTCTAAGACGACATGAAGCCGAGCGTGGATCTCACGGTGTGAACTATACAGGGACGTAGGAGCAAAACTCGATTTAAATCAAGTTTTGTAATTTTCTTCCCACTAAAGTAACCTATCGGGTACTTTAGGGTTTGATTAGACCTAGATAAATCCGGCTAAGTCATTTATCTAAGTCTAGTCCTATTATAACTATTATAATAAGACCTAATGTCTAGGTGTATTAAACAAATTTAATTTACCTAGCGACATTATTCTAACATTAACCTGTGATTAATTCAACTCCGGTGTTCCAGATCAGTTCCTAGGTAGGAGGTGTTCCGTATATCCTCAACTTAAATACCTCCAATCCTTTGATAGAACTTCACTGGTAGAGTTCCCTTATAATCTCAGGAATGTTTGTCCTACTTAGTTCATTAAAACTATTTTAATACTAAGTAAGAATTTCTAATCCTATTAGAAAATGATCTTAGGTCTAATTAATTTTAACTCATTAAAATTAATCCATTTTAACCTAAGATCCTATGTGAGCATGCATATCTTGATTATAGATTGACGGTTTCTAAGCATAAATTTTAAACTATTTCAAAATTTTAATGATTAGCCCTTTAATTATGCATACTATAGTTTAAATCAATTAACAATCATATTCAAATTAATCAAATTTAAACAATACAATTTTGCATTGCATGAAAATTAATATAACTTTTATATTAACCTATGGATGTTTCATGCTCAATGCAACTTGATTTCCATTTTTAATAAATTAACAATTAATTATTGCCAAAAATGGTAAATCATAGTAGCATGCTGCAAACAATTTATTTTTAATATAACTCTTATATTAAAACTATGTAATTGCATGCATCATGCTTTTCCATTTTCATGAATTTAATATAACTCATCTATATATTAAATCAATCATGAAAATCCATGCATTATACCATACATCATAATCATATTATTGAAGGAATTGAATCCTCTAGCGGAAGTGGTTTTCACCGATCGTAATTTTAATTTCAATTAAAGAAAACCGATATGTTGGGCAAAATTAATTTTAGAACGATTCTCAAATTAAAACTAGATTAAGCATGCAATACTAATTCTAAACGATTTAGAATTTTTGGAACTTACTTGTTGAAGACCGTTCTTCACAGCACTATGCTCCTCAACGAACAGTTCGTCAACGATCTCTCCAACGAACACCACCAATAGCGAACACCCGCTATATCTCTTGGATTCATGAGGCAGAGATTGTGGGATCTCAATCTTCTTGGGAAGGGAATTACCTTGCTGTGATTTTTGGTTGAGAGAGTGAGAGGGTTGAGAGAGAGTTTTCTCTCTCTGTCATTCTGTGTGAGAAAAATGAGAGAATGAACGATGAGTTGGGCAACTCCCTCTCCCCTGTACGATAAGTGGGGAGGGAGTTATTACCCTACTAGATCTAGATCGTTGGATCTAATCCAAACGATCTTGGCCGTCTATTAATTAAATAATATTAATCATTTAATTAATTAATTAATTATAATTAATTTAATTAAAACAATATTAATTAAATCAATTATAACATAAGGTATTTAATTCAATTTGAATCATATTAAATTGAATTAAATTGGCCATTCAATTAATCTCATTAATTGAATGCACATAATTAAATATCCAATATTTAATTAATATTACAATTGAATCATATTCAATTTTAATCTCTCTCATTTAACCTATAGTTTTAATGTGCACCATAATGTACATTAATATTAACTATAGAATTAATTTAATCAAATCACATTTAATTAAATTAATTAATTCTCCAATTAATTAATTCATTAATTAAATATCATATATTTAATTAATTTACTATTTGAATCATTATTCAAATAATTCTCTCATATACTATAGTTTTAATATGAATCTCATTCACATTAAATTTAACCTATAATTTCAATATGAATCTAATTCATATTTAATATTTGAACTCCTTCAAATATTTAATTCTCTCGTTAATTAATTTTGAATCATATCCAAAATTAATTTATAATATAAAGTTCAATTCACCAATTAAACTTATATTATAATGTATCTTTATACATTATTTTAATTGTATCAAATACAATAAAATTCCCTTAATGAATTTGAACACACTTCAAATTCTATTCAAGACTATTTAACCTCAGAACCCTTTACGAGCTAGCAGGTGGACCTAATGGACCTACAGATCAGAAGCTCCAACGATACGAGACTAATTGGCTAAACTCATTAACCAAGTTAGTCAACATTCGTTAACTGTGAGTCACTCCACTAAAGACCCACAGCTGCACTCTTCTCACTGTAGAATATTTCTGTGTCCACGGATATCGACCAATAACAGTAAGTCAATCCTTCACGAATGTTCGTAACGTCAGCTGGGTCAAATTACCGTTTTACCCCTGGGTTACCTCTGGATCCTTAAGTACCACTGATTCCTCTAATGAACAATCTGTTTATGATCCAATCAATAAACAGCAGTTCCTCTCGGGCCAGGAGAGGATGGGCGCCCTTGTTCAAGACCCGGAATCAGCCCATAAGGGAACACACATCTGCTTACCCCAATAGGAGAAGGAGTGAATTCCATCTTGTACTGTTATGTTCCCAGCCCCCATTCGGTCTTGCCCATGAAATGGTAGGATTATTGAGTCGGCGAACTGGCCACTCTCACCCATACAGATCTAAGGACAATCCCTCCTGAAAAGGAGTTCATAACAGACTCAGGATTGAGATTGAGTTACCTAGGTCATCCTATTGAAATAGAAACCTAAACTAGTTAACGGTGTTACATCTAGTGGTTACTATTTCGCGGTCCGGTCTTATGCAAACTCATTGCACAGGATACCCCCACTCGCATGTCTCCTACATGGATGCTTTGGATCATTGCATCTATATCGAATACAAAGTGGGCCGTATCACATAGTGTTACCAGGATAAGGTACCCAGCCTTATCCCTATACTATAGACCATTTAAGTTGTTACTTGAACACTGATCCCCGTATGTCCCCACATACTAGTTCAAGTTTCATCTAAACAACCTAGGATCTTAGTTTATTGGATTTGGGTCAAATTGTGCAATTTTAGTAACAATAACTCTTTATTGTACAAACCTCAATAGTAACGTATTGATACAAGTGAACAATTTGTCACCATTCACTACCTACGAGTTTTAGGGCATAAAACCCAACAACTCCCACTTGAACTAAAACTCTAGCTTAGTGGGATGTACAATAATCTATCATGGCAATGAGTGTATAGATACATGTATAATACATAAAACGTATATATACTATGTACAAATACAATAAACTAGGGCATCCACTATACCCATTACGTTTCTCCCACTTGCCCTAGATTACATCTTTGTACTTATCTCGTAGATCTAGACCATCTAGATGACCCTCATAAACTTTAGCCGAGAGAGCCTTCGTGAATGATCAACAATACTCGCCATCCTATTCAATTCAATGTGCAAGCTTGTCTTGTCTTAGGTAAGTTCATATTTGGAACACTTTCCAAATCAACCATGAACTTTCCAAGTCTTACAGCCTCGATCGCTGCTTCACAAACAGCGTAGTTTTCGGCCTATAGGTCGAGGCTGCATTGCATCCCAGCTTGATGCGATGTCATACTATATCTCCTCTATTTAAGAGTGAAGACAGACACTGATGTAGATTTCATTAAATCTTTACCAGTTAAAACATCTGTGTCAGTGTATCCTGTAAGGATCAAATCCTTAGCGCCATACACGAGCATATAGTTCATCATTCTCCAAAGATACTTGAGAATATAATTAACGGTTCTCCAGTGATCATATCCTGGATTAGATTGATACTCACTGACATTGCCTATTGCATAGGGCATTCCCCAACTCCTTGAGGTGTCTAAGAACACAGTTCCTTAGAAAAAAGAATTCTACCCTGAAAGGTCGTGAACCCTTCATATAATTCTGCATCTCATATCTAATCAACATTTATAGATATAAAACGCTTGAACCATGGCTAGCATTGTGTTCTTACTGTTTTAAACAATTTAGAACATAAGAACAAACTAAGCTTCTCCCAACTTTTATTTGGAAATGAGCTGCTAGTTATTTTTTATGTCAATAAGTTAACCTACTTATTCCAAATGAGTAGGATATCAATCACATACAACATGAAGAAAGCTACTGTACTACTGACGATCTTCTTGTAGATACAAGACCCATCAATGTCCTGATTAAAGCCAAAAGATTTGATCACCATATCAAATCTTATATTCCAAGATCGAAATGCTTAGGTCAATCCATTAATGGATCACTTAAGCTTGCAAACCCTTTTGCTTTTGATCTTGCTCAATGGACCCTTCTGGTTGAGACCTTAAATGTCCCGTTTCTTCTTGTAAATCCACTTGTAACCAATAGGTGTTACCCATCAAGCAGATGTACAAGATCCCAGATGGAATTGAAATACAAAGACTTCATTTCCAGGTCCATGGCTCTAAACCATTGGTCCTTGTCAACATCATTCATTTTCTTTCTAAAAGATAATGAATCCTCTATGTCATCATCAAGAATGACGACTTGAGCTTCAAATAAGCCCATGTAAAGGTCAGGTTATAAAACAACCCTCCCACTACATCAAGGCATTCTCAACTCTTGAGATGGATGTGACTTGACAAAAAGCACTGGCCTTATCAACAACTCTTATTGAATAACCAGTCTTATCGACAACTCTTGTTGATTTTTCTGTAGCTTCATTAGTTAATACACTCAAACTGACTTTACTTTGTGGCTTGTGATTGCTCATATGTTCTTCTTCTGAGAATGTAGTATTTGTCAAATACAAATTCGTAATTCTCTAGTGGATTGAAGAAATATCTACTCCTCGTTTCCTTTGGGGTAACCTACAAAGTATGTAATGAAGTCAACACTTCATGACCCCAAAACGAGACAGGCAATTGAGCATAGCTCAATATGAATTGAACCATATCCAATAGGGTTCTAATACTCCTAACTGAGATTTAGGATGTGATTCCATGAACTATCAAATAGTCTTAGAATCTCAAGTCCCTATACTCAACACATTGATCAGATCAAAGTGTTTTTTATTATCTCACCTAACAAGTTTCCAACTTCAGTCTTAAACCTCTTCGAATATCTCAAGAGCTTTAGACTTAAATTGCATTAGGTAGAGATATTCATACCTTTGAATAATCATCTATAAACGAGATTAATTATTCATACCCTCCCACTGCTTTAACATACTGGACCACAAGGATCCAAATGTATAAACTTCAAGGATTCTTTGGCTCTTTAGTTCTTTTCCAGTAAAAGATCTATTAGTCATATTTCCCATAAGGCATGACTTAATCGGTATTAGAGTCTTCTTCTAACTAACTTAGAAGTATACTCTAGACTAAGCTCCCAATCATATTGAGATCAAAACAGCCTAACCTTAAGAACCAAAGAAAGGTATTTGCTTTAGGAGATATCCTTTGCCTTTATTTCTTTGAGTATAAGCAATCTTAAACAACTCAGTGCTCATGACTTGCTTTACTCTCGATTAGTCTTAAAACACATAAGTTATTTTCCAGTAAAGCTGAACAAATGTCAACTCCCTTTCTTAAAATAAAACTGCGTTAGCAGAGAAAAGTATAGAGCAACATTGTCCCAGCATATACGTTATAGAAATCAAATTTCTGTTAAACTTTAGGAAATACATACACATTATCTAATAATGTGTATTTTCTCCCACTAGATAAAATAACTTAATGTTCCCTCTGCCAAAGCCGAGATATACTCTCCAGATCAAAATCTGAGAGTCACCTATTTGCAACAGTTGCCATGAGCTTATTCCTTGAAAGGAAAAAACAAACGTGATAAGTGGCACCTAAATTAAAAATTCAGGCTATATCCTCATTTTCCATTATGCACGTTTCAATGACCAATAAATCACATTCATTGTCATCGACAATGGCTAGGCAGTTAACGTCATAATCATCATAAACTATTCAAGATGAACTAGACATTTGGGCCTGTGGACATTCCTCACTCAAGACTGATCTAAAATCATTTACCACAAGTTTTTCGTTTAAGCTAGTTGTATCTAAAACCGTTATTAATAAATTGACGTAAGACAATGCATATATCAATTATCACTGAAACAACAAATTACTTGTTATGCACTAAACCCATTACACAAAATAATATTGTTTTAATCCAATCAATTTAGCAAAAGTAATCATCGACCCAAATATATGATACATGTTTGCAACGATACTTCAGAGGTTTAGAGCAACAGCTACCGTAGGGCAGTCAGCCACTCCTCCTCTGAATTGAGACAATCTCAGCCAATCCCTATTACCAGAATAACTCATATTCCAATAGATTTTAGCTACCATTTTTTCGGTCAGGAAACCATTAACACCTTAACGATTTCCCGTAAGTGTGACCCTCCATTTTCAGATTCCAGAGGTCGGCCCCAACAATGCTACCGTAGGAAAAGTCAAAGTTGGGAATGGACCTAAGAAACCCTATCCATTTCTGGAGTTTGCGTTGTTCCGAATCCCATGATCAAACCCTCCGTAGGGTGATCGCTCCCAGGACGACTCGCAGGCAGATCATAGGAATCTCATGGTGCAACCTAATGGAGGAGACCGTAGGATACGTTGACACGTGTCCTGCTCCCACTTACTATAAAATACTCCCTCATTCACCTTGATATTGATCCATGCAAACACCATCCGTAGGGGGTCACTCCCAGGGTGACTCGAGGCCAAGCATGGACCTCACGATGTGAACTCTTGAGGACGTGAGAGCAAAACTTGATTTATGAAAATCTTGTTTTGTCATATTTCCTCCCACTAAGTATTTTTATAATTTAAGGGTCTATTACTTAGGTAAATTCCGGCTAAATGAATCTATCTAAGTCTATGCCTGAATATAACTCTTATATAGAGGTCTTTACTCTAATGTCTAGGTGAATTAAACTCTTTTAATTACCTAGTGACATTGCATGCTAACATTAGACTATGATTAATTCAACTCAGGTTCCAGATATGTTCCCAGGTAGGAGGTGTTCCGTAACCGTCAACTTAAATACCCCCAGCCTAGACAGAACTTCACCAGGAGAGTTCCCTTATAACCATAGTAATGTTTTTCCTACTTAGTACATTAAAACTATTTGAATCCTAAGTAAGAATATAATTCCAATCCTATTAGAATTAAAATGAGCTTAGGTCTAATTAATTTTAAACAATTTAAAATTAATTCATTTTAACCTAAGATCCTATGTTTGCATGCAACTCTTTGTTATAGGTTGACGATTTCTAATCAATTTTATAACTATTATAAAATTTTAATAATTAGCCCTATAACATGCTTCTATGGTGTTTCATAATAACAATCTAATTCAAATTATTACACACCATAACGCTCATGACGCCGATAATATAACGATTATATTAATCTAAAGTGGTGTCATGCGTCATGCAATTTAAATTTCATTTAATTAATATCGATTATATTAATTAATCATCCACGAAATTAAAATTACATGAATGTCGACATTAATATAATATAACTCTTATATTAATCTAATTAATGTCATGCTCAATGCTATTCCATTTTCATTAAATTAATATAACAATTTATATTAAAATTATACATGAAAATCAAGCATTGAAATTTATTTTCATTCATAATATAACTATTATATTAATATTCATGAAAATAAATCTAAGCATGCATGCTACATTAATAAAATATAACAATTTATATTTTTATAATTAATATCATGCATCATGCTTTACCAATTTCATATATTTAATATAACAATTATACTAAATAACTCATGAAATTTAAAAATCATGCATAATTACCATATATTATAACACTTATAACATAAATATGCATGAAAACATGCTTAACCTATGGTGGGATCTAGCTAAATGACATTCATAAAGCAATTAAATAGTTATAAAGACCGGTATTTTGGCATCCTAGGGCAAAAATAATGAAAAATTACATTAATAATTCAAAATCTAGCCCTAAACCGCCTTGTAATAGGTCTAAACCGCCTCGAACCACTTCGAACCGCTCAGAACCAGCCCGAACCGTGTCAGAATGGCCCAAACCGGACCCATATTGCTCAAACCGGCAGAATAAGACTTTGAACCGGACCAGCCAGCATGAACCGGACCAACAGGGCTTCAAACCGAACCGACCAGGGCGAACCGGACCGCAAAACATCCAGTCACGCTTCACACATATTTAAAAAAAATAACCATCGCACGTCCAGCTCGAACTCACGACCTTGAGGATGTTAGACATGCACGCACACCAACTGCTCTATACACTCGAGTTCGATTATAACTGTACGCAAAAATAAATATTTCGTTGTAACCGCTTGAACAAACTGTTCCACGTCACACGATGCGTTCAGCGTCCCGCAAATTCGGAAATTCCCACCAGCGTCGAGACGCTGAAGGCACAGCGTCTCGACGCTGTCCCGATTTTTCCAGCACCTTGTTCTTCAGCGTCTCGACGCCGTTGAGCAGGGTCGCGACGCTACGCCTCTGGACAGCCTCTGTTCTTCGTTTCCAGCAGCATTTTTACTTCGATTTCAACTCCGATTCGAGCACCGATCAACAAATTGATCCTAAATCTCTAGACACGGACTTACAAGACTCGATTTACATTAATTTGCCCCAAAAACATGGGTCCTTACATGATCAAATCATAAAAAAATGTAAATCTAATGCCAAAAAATACCAAAACAATCTTTAAAGCAAACCACATTCAAAATGCAAATCGATCCCACCAAAAACCACAACGCAAATTCTAAAATCGAAATTAAAATCACAACCTGGCTCTGATACCATTTGAAGGAATTGAATCCTCAAGCGGAAGCGGTTTTCACCGATCGTAATTTTAATTTCAATTAAAGAAAACCGATACGTTGGGCAAAATTAATTTTAGAACGATTCTCAAATTAAAACTAGATTAAGCATGCAATACTAATTCTAAACGATTTAGAATTTTTGGAACTTACTTGTTGAAGACCGTTCTTCACAGCACTATGCTCCTCAACGAATAGTTCGTCAACGATCTCTCCAACGAACACCACCAATAGCGAACACCCGCTATATCTCTTGGATTCATGAGGCAGAGATTGTGGGATCTCAATCTTCTTGGGAAGGGAATTACCTTGCTGTGATTTTTGGTTGAGAGAGTGAGAGGGTTGAGAGAGAGTTTTCTCTCTCTGTCATTCTGTGTGAGAAAAATGAGAGAATGAACGATGAGTTGGGCAACTCCCTCTCCCCTGTACGATAAGTGGGGAGGGAGTTATTACCCTACTAGATCTAGATCGTTGGATCTAATCCAAACGATCTTGGCCGTCTATTAATTAAATAATATTAATCATTTAATTAATTAATTAATTATAATTAATTTAATTAAAACAATATTAATTAAATCAATTATAACATAAGGTATTTAATTCAATTTGAATCATATTAAATTGAATTAAATTGGCCATTCAATTAATCTCATTAATTGAATCCACATAATTAAATATCCAATATTTAATTAATATTACAATTGAATCATATTCAATTTTAATCTCTCTCATTTAACCTATAGTTTTAATGTGCACCATAATGTACATTAATATTAACTATAGAATTAATTTAATCAAATCACATTTAATTAAATTAATTAATTCTCCAATTAATTAATTCATTAATTAAATATCATATATTTAATTAATTTACTATTTGAATCATTATTCAAATAATTCTCTCATATACTATAGTTTTAATATGAATCTCATTCACATTAAATTTAACCTATAATTTTAATATGAATCTAATTCATATTTAATATTTGAACTCCTTCAAATATTTAATTCTCTCGTTAATTAATTTTGAATCATATCCAAAATTAATTTATAATATAAAGTTCAATTCACCAATTAAACTTATATTATAATGTATCTTTATACATTATTTTAATTGTATCAAATACAATAAAATTCCCTTAATGAATTTGAACACACTTCAAATTCTATTCAAGACTATTTAACCTCAGAACCCTTTACGAGCTAGCAGGTGGACCTAATGGACCTACAGATCAGAAGCTCCAACGATACGAGACTAATTGGCTAAACTCATTAACCAAGTTAGTCAACATTCGTTAACTGTGAGTCACTCCACTAAAGACCCACAACTGCACTCTTCTCACTGTAGAATATTTCTGTGTCCACGGATATCGACCAATAACAGTAAGTCAATCCTTCACGAGTGTTCGTAACGCCAGCTGGGTCAAATTACCGTTTTACCCTTGGGTTACCTTTGGATCCTTAAGTACCACTGATTCCTCTAATGAACAATCTGTTTATGATCCAATCAATAAACAGCAGTTCCTCTCGGGCCAGGAGAGGATGGGCGCCCTTGTTCAAGACCCGGAATCAGCCCATAAGGGAACACACATCTACTTACCCCAATAGGAGAAGGAGTGAATTCCATCTTGTACTGTTATGTTCCCAGCCCCCATTCGGTCTTGCCCCTGAAATGGTAGGATTATTGAGTCGGCGAACTGGCCACTCTCACCCATACAGATCTAAGGACAATCCCTCCTGAAAAGGAGTTCATAACAGACTCAGGATTGAGATTGAGTTACCTAGGTCATCCTATTGAAATAGAAACCTAAACTAGTTAACGGTGTTACATCTAGTGGTTACTATTTCGCGGTCCGGTCTTATGCAAACTCATTGCACAGGATACCCCCACTCGCATGTCTCCTACATGGATGCTTTGGATCATTGCATCTGTATCGAATACAAAGTGGGCCGTATCACATAGTGTTACCAGGATAAGGTACCCAGCCTTATCCCTATACTATAGACCATTTAAGTTGTTACTTGAACACTGATCCCCGTATGTCCCCACATACTAGTTCAAGTTTCATCTAAACAACCTAGGATCTTAGTTTATTGGATTTGGGTCAAATTGTGCAATTTTAGTAACAATAACTCTTTATTGTACAAACCTCAATAGCAACGTATTGATACAAGTGAACAATTTGTCACCATTCACTACCTACGAGTTTTAGGGCATAAAACCCAACAATTATAACATACATAATGCACGAGCATGCTTCATATCCTAAGGTGGGATTAATATTTAAATGACATCCACAAAGCATTTAAATAGCGAATAAACCGGTTTAATTTGCCCCTAGGATAATTAAAGCAAAAATTACTCTAATTAAAGCTTTAAAACTATCCTATTACATAATGTAATGCTCCATAATTGGTCTAGAATCCACGAACCGACCCGAACCACTTCGAACCGACCTTGAAAATCTCGAATCACCCAAAAACCGAGTTGAACCCGACCAAATCGGTCCCAGCTCAACCCTAACCACACGAACCGGACCACCCATTAGGGTTTCAGCACACGTTCTCACGAAAAAACAACTGTCGCACGAAATCGCGACAGCGTCGAGACGCTGAAGGCATAGCGTCCCGACGCTGGCGCGATTTCAACCGTTCGCTGGGTGAAATCGTGACAGCGTCGAGACGCTGTAGGCCAAGCGTCCCGACGCTGTTGCGTCTGGAGCTTGATTCTAGGCAAAAACAGCGGCTGAACAATTCCAATTGGCCTCGATTGATACCGCGTTCTTCACCGATCTTCAACCTATTCTAGACCCGGGCTGTACAGACTCGATTTTATGAATTAATGCCCAAAAACACAGGGGCCTTTACAATTGATCACATAAAAAACTCATAAAATCTATGGCCAATTTAAACCTAAACAGTTTATCGCAAATTAATACATACAATATGCAATTAATCCCACCATAACAGCAAATAGAAAATTTTAATCAAAAAGGAAAAATCACAGAGATGGCTCTGATACTAATTGAAGGGATAAGAACCCTTTTGCAGCGGAAACAATCAAGAAGCCACACTGTATTTTTCTTTAGATTAAAATACCGTTACAATTTGCAAATAAAATTACAGCAACATAAACAAATTTATACATGCTGAAAGTGTATAAAGCATGCTATGATCAAGAGGAAAAAACTCCTAGATCTAATCTAAGAAGGATCCTAATGATCCTAGATCAAGAAACCCATACCTTTGTAGTTTTCTTGACGAAATCTCACCAAAAACCTTTGATTCCACAAAAATACCGCAGCGAAGAACTCCTTTATTTGCTGTAAATTGGCCTTGAACACCACCACGGAGGTTGCACCAGTATTCTCTTAGGGATAAAGGTTGAGAGGCTTGTGGGAACCAAATCTCTAAGGTTTCTCTGGAATTTTTTCGTAACTCGCAGAGAGGGCGATGGAGAGAGAGCGAGAGAGAGAGGGAGAGCTTGCGTGAGTGAAGGATCGATTGCCACTGACCAAGTCCCATAACCTTTTTACCGATCAGGAGAGGAAAAGTAGGGCAACTGCACGCATAACATCAAGTAACTGATTAATCAGTTACCTGATATTTTAATTAATTATAAATTAAAATAAAAAAAATATAATTATAATTAATTACATTTTAATTAATCAACATTAATTAAAACAACATTAATTTAAATCTCATTTAAATTAATATCCCTCTTTAACCTATAGTTTAATTAAATCAAATTTAATTAAACTAAATCAATTAATTAATTCAAAAAAAATTAATTATAAAATAATAAAATTGAATATCATATATTCAATTATTATTCTCTCTCATAAAACTATAGTACTAATGTACATCCAATGCACATTAATTATAACCGATAGTTTCAATATGAATCAAATTCAAATTTTAGCTTAATATTCGAACACCTTCGAATATTCAATCCTTCATTAGAAATTTACCTCAACGTCCTAAATGAGCTACCGATGGGACCTAATGGACCTACAGATCAGAAGCTCCAACGATATGAGATTAATTGGCTAAACTCATTAACCAAGTTAATCAATATTCGTTAACCGCGGTTCACTCCACTAAAGAACCACGACTGCACTCTTCTCACTGCAGATATATTTCTGTGTCCACGGATGTTGACCATCAACAGCAAGTTAGCCCTTCACGTGTGTTCGTACCCCAACTAGGTCAAATTATCGTTTTACCCCTGGGCTACCTCTTTGTCCTTAAGTACCAGCGCTCCTCTAATGAACAACCTATTTGAGGTCCAACCAACAATAAGAAGTCCCTCTCGTGCCATAAAAAGGGTAGGGCCCATTATTCAAGACCCGGAGAAACCACTTAAGGGAACACACCTCTACTTACCCTAATATCGGGAAGGAGTGAATTCCATCTTGTAAGACTATGTTCCCAGCTCCCCACTTGGTCTTGTCCCCAAAATGGTAGGCTTATTGAGTCGACGAACAGGCCACTCTCACCTGTACAAATCAAAGGACAATCCCTCATGCACAGGAGTCCATAATCCACTCAGGATTAAGGCCAAGTTGCCTAGGTCATCCTAGTGAAATAGAAACCGAGCTAACTAACGATGTTACAGTTAGTGGTTAACTATTTCGCAATCTGGCCTTTGTGCAAACTCATTGCACAGGATACCCCCACTCGCATGTCAACAACATGAACACGTTGATGAAGGGAATAAAAGTCCCCATGCAGCGGAAGCGCATCGATTGGACCTTACGTCGTATATTAATTAACATTAAAATACCGTTACGAAAACTCAATTAAACTTTAAACTCCTTTTAAAGTTGCTGGAAATTCAGTTTAAACATTCTTAAAAATAAATCTAAATTTATTTTCATGCTTTTCTAAGGAAAAGGGGAAGAACCGTTACATACCTTCGTTGTAGACTTGACCGTTCTTCGCCAACAACGCTCCAACGAACGAAAACGCAACAGCCTCTTCGCCTCTTGATCGCTGGAATTTTCTTCTTGATTGACACAATAACCACAAAGGTTACACCGGTATCACTCTAGCTCTAGGAGGCAAAAAACTTGTGGGAGTCTTTCTCTAAAACGGAGACTAGAGAGAATTCTAGGTCTTGTCTTTGAGAAAGAGAAAGAATGTCAAGTGTCATGACCAATTAGGTCTAGTGTTCTATTTAGAAGAGAGGTCATGAATAAAATATTCAATTAAATCAATCTTTTCCAAAATTGATTCAATCTTATTCCTTAATTAATCAATCATGATCAATCAATTCCATAATTGATTAATCTTTTCCACAAATGACTAATTACTTCCATAAGTGATTAGATCATTTCCATAAATGATTAATCACTTCCTTAAGTGATTAATTATTTCCATAATTGATTAATTCCCGATTAATGAATTCTTTAATTAATTAACCACCAATTAAATATCACATATTTAATTTCCGGCCTAGAATTAATTAATTTGCCCAAACACATTTTAGGCCTTAAATTAATTCATTATTTGAATTCTTTCAAACTTCCATAAATTTATATTTGAACTTCTTCAAATATTAATTTCTCTCATAATAATATATCAATATATATTATATTTGTTTCCCTTAGTAAATTGAACATTTTCAATTTACATTTATTACTTAGTTGCCTCAAATTATTTTATGAGCTACCAGTGGGACCTAATGGACCTGCAGATCAGAAGCTCCAACGATGTGAGATTAACTGGTCAAACTCATTAACCACATTAATCAATATTCGTTAACTGTGTGTTCATTCCACTATAGACTCACAGTTGCACTCTTCTCACTGCAGACATATTTTCTGTGTCCACGGATATAGATCAATATCGACTAGTTAGTCCTTCACGAGTGTCCGTAACACCAGCTGGGTCAAATTACCGTTTTACCCCTGGGTTACCTCTTTTTCCTTAAGTACCAATTCTCCTCTAATAAACAACCTATTTGTGGTCCAACCATCAAACCGAAAACCCTCTCGTGCCATTGAGAGGGTACGACCCTTTGTTCAAGACTCGGAGTAATTACTTAAGGGAATACTCATCTGCTTCCCTAAAGTCGGGAAGGAGTGAATTCCATCTTGTACGATTATGTTCCCAGCTCCCCATTCGGTCTTGTCCCCAAAGTGGTAGGCTTATTGAGTCGGCGTATTGGCCACTCTCACCCATACAAATCAAAGGACAATCTCTCATGAGCAGGAGTCCATAATCAACTCAGGATTAAGACTAAGTTGTCTAGGTCGTCCTAGTGAAATAGAAAACCAACTTGTTAACGGTGTTATAACCAGTGGTTACTATTTCGCGGTCCGGTCTTATACAAACTCATTGCATAGGATACCCCCACTCGCATGTCTCCTACACGAACGCGTTGGATCGCAACGTTTGTATCAAATACAAAGTGGGTCGTATCCATATTGTCACTAGGATAAGGCACCCAGTCTTATGCCTATACTATAGACCCTTTAGGCTGTTTCTTGAACAATGATCCCATATGTCACTACATATAGTTCAAGACTCATATTACAGCCTTGGATGTCTAGTTTATTGGATTAGGGTTATTATTAGGCAAAGACAAATATAAAATAACTAATAACAATTAATGGGAAAATATATCAATATTATTTCATTAATATCCGGTCAACGGTTACATTCACTATCTACGAGTTTTAGGGCATAAAACCCAACAAACTCCCACTTGAACTAAAACACTAGTTAGTGGGATGTAAATGCAATAATCTAAAGCTGGAAATGTCATGTATATTAAAACAATACAATGAACTAGGCATCCTTATACCCATTATACATTTCTCCCACTTGCCCTAGATTAGATGGCATACATATCTTGTAGACCTAGACCTTCTAGATGACCCTCAAACACTTTAGCCGTGAGAGCCTTCGTAAATGGATCAGCGATGTTATGCTCTGAGGCGATCTTAGTGACGATCACATCTCCTTTTTGCACAATCTCCCGTATTAGGTGATACTTCCTCTCGATGTGTTTACCCCGTTTGTGGCTACGAGGTTCTTTTGAGTTGGCTACAGCCCCACTGTTATCACAGTATAGTGTTATGGGCATGTTCATATTCGGAACCACTTCCAAATCAGTCAAGAACTTTCTAAGCCATACTTCCTCCTTAGCTGCTTCGCAAGCTGCTACATACTCAGCCTCCATGGTTGAGTCTGCTATGCATCCTTGTTTGATGCTTCTCCACACTACTGCTCCTCCATTGAGGATGAATACTGACCCTGATGTGGATTTCCTTGAATCCTTATCAGCTTGAAAGTCAGAGTCAGTGTATCCAGTAAGAATCAAATCCTTAGCTCCATACACAAGCATGTAGTCTCTCGTTCTCCGAAGATACTTGAGGATATTCTTAACCGCTCCCCAGTGGTCCAACCCCAGATTAGACTGATACCTACTGACTACTCCCACTGCATAACATATGTCAGGCCTAGTGCAGGGCATAACATACATTAAGCTGCCCACAGGTGAGGCGTAGGGAATGTGTCTCGTGTTCTAAATTTCTTGAGGTGTCTTAGGAGACTGTTCCTTAGACAGGTGTACCCCATGTTTGAAGGGTAGTAGTCCCTTCTTGGAGTTTTGCATCGAATATCGAGACAACATCTTGTCAATATACGTTGCTTGAGACAGAGCTAGCGTTTTGTTCTTACGATCCCTAATGATTTGGATTCCCAAAACATATTGAGCCTCTCCCAGATCTTTCATTTGGAATTGGGCTGCTAGCCATTTCTTAATGTCAGTGAGGTATCCTACATCATTCCCAATAAGTAGGATATCGTCTACATAAAGTATTAGAAAAGCTACTTTCCTTTTGTTGACTTTCTTGTACACACAAGGCTCATCAACGTTTTGGTCAAAGCCAAAAGATTTGATTGCAGTATCAAATCTAATGTTCCATGATCTGGACGCTTGTTTCAATCCATAAATTGATCGATTGAGCTTACAAACCTTTTGTTCCTAACCTTGGGATATGAACCCTTCGGGTTGAGACATGAAGATATTCTCTTCAAGATTACCATTCAGAAAGGCAGTCTTGACGTCCATTTGCCATATTTCATAGTCATAATATGTGGCTATGGATAAGAGAATTCTTATGGACTTTAACATGGCTACAGGAGAAAAGGTTTCCTCATAGTCAACCCCTTCCTTTTGGGTATAACCCTTTGCCACTAGTCTAGCTTTGAAGGTCTGTATCTTTCCAGCTGCATCTCTTTTTCTCTTATAGATCCATTTGCACCCTATGGGTTTTACTCCATTTGGTAGATCTGTAAGTTCCCATACAGAATTGGAGTACATTGACTCCATTTCCAGGTTCATGGCTTTGACCCATTCATCCTTATCCTCGTCATTCATTGCCTGTTGATAGGACAATGGATCCTCAATGCCATCATTAGGTATGACAGCCTGAGTTTCAGTTAAACCCAAGTAGCGGTCAGGTTGTAATACAACCCTCCCACTGCGTCGAGGCATTCCCAACGTTTGAGATGGACGAGATGGATCTGAAGAACTAGTTCCTTCATCAACCCTTGTTGAAGGTCCAATTTCATCAACAACTCTTGATGATTCTTCAGTAGCTTCTCCTAATATTATTTTGCTGCGTGGTTTATGATCTCTCATGTGGTCTTCCTCTAAGAAAGTGGCGTTTGTCAATACAATCACCTTATTTTCTTGTGGGTCGTAGAAATAACCACCTCTCGTTTCTTTAGGGTATCCAACAAATTGGCACAGTTTTGAACGAGGTTCCAGTTTCTTAGGATTTGTCACAAGCACGTGTACTGGACAACCCCAGATGCGAAAGTGATGCAAACTAGGTTTACGCCCCTTCCATAATTCGAAAGGTGTTTCAGAAACACTTTTCGAGGGAACATTGTTCAAGATGTATACTGCAGTCTCTACTGCATACCCCCAAAACGAGCTAGGCAATTGAGCATAGCTCATCATTGATCGAACCATGTCTAACAAGGTTCTATTTCTCCTTTCTGACACACCATTCTGCTGAGGTGTACCAGGGGCTGAGAGTTGAGATTGGATTCCATGTTCTATCATATAATCTTGGAATCTTTGATCCATATACTCCCCTCCTCGATCAGATCGAAGTACTTTAATAGATTTACCTAATAGGTTTTCAACTTCAGCCTTAAACTCCTTACACTTTTCAAGGGCTTCAGACTTATGTCCCATTAGGTACAAGTAACCATATCTTGAATAATCATCTATAAATGAGATGAAATATTCGTACCCTCCTCGAGCTTTTACATTCATTGGACCACATAGATCCGAATGTATTAACTCTAAGGGTTCTTTGGCTCTGTAACCTTTTCTCGTAAAGGGTCTCTTGGTCATTTTTCCCTCGAGACAAGATTCACAAGG
Source organism: Luffa acutangula (assembly GCA_036850905.1). Classification (NCBI taxonomy): domain Eukaryota; kingdom Viridiplantae; phylum Streptophyta; class Magnoliopsida; order Cucurbitales; family Cucurbitaceae; genus Luffa; species Luffa acutangula. The sequence goes on along the minus strand of CM072087.1, from coordinate 7,009,699 downwards.
TGGTAGTGAATCATCTTCTAACTTGCTTAGAAGTCCATTCTTTACCAAACGACCGATCCTATCAATGTTTATATGACCAAGTCTGAGATGCCAAAGATGAGTATTGTTACTTGATGGAGAAATCTTTTGCCTTTTACTTTGAGTTTCAGCAGTTTTAAATAATTTGTGATTTAAAAGTGCATTGTTTTCGGTTGGTCTTAAAACATACAAGTTATTTTCCAATTTGGTTTAACAAATAAGTACACCATTTTAATAAATGAACGCTTCATTCATATCAAAAGTAATTGTATACGATTGTTCAATCAAACATGAAATAGAAATTAAGTTCCTCTTAATCTTGGGAACGATTAACAAACTTTCTAAAAGTAAGAATCTATTTCTAAAAAATAACTTCGCAGCTCCCACTGCTTTAGCTGGGTCAAATTACCGTTTTACCCCTGGGTTACCTCTATTTCCTTAAGTACCAATTCTCATCTAATGAACAACCTGTTTGTGGTCCAACCATCAAACAGAAAACCCTCTCGTGCCATTGAGAGGGTAGGGCCCTTTGTTCAAGACTCGGAGTAACTGCTTAAGGGAACACTCATCTGCTTCCCTAAAGTCGGGAAGGAGTGAATTCCATCTTGTACGATTATGTTCCCAGCTCCCCATTCGGTCTTGTCCCCAAAGTGGTAGGCTTATTGAGTCGGCGTATTGGCCACTCTCACCCATACAAATCAAAGGACAATCTCTCATGAGCAGGAGTCCATAATCAACTCAGGATTAAGACTAAGTTGTCTAGGTCGTCCTAGTGAAATAGAAAACCGACTAGTTAACGGTGTTATAACCAGTCGTTACTATTTCCCGGTCCGGTCTTATGCAAACTCATTGCATAGGATACCCCCACTCGCATGTCTCCTACACGAACGCGTTGGATCGCAGCGTTTGTATCAAATACAAAGTGGGTCGTATTCATAGTGTCACCAGGATAAGGCACCCAGTCTTATCCCTATACTATAGACCCTTTAGGCTGTTTCTTGAACAATGATCCCATATGTCGCTACATATAGTTCAAGACTCATATTACAACCTTGGATGTCTAGTTTATTGGATTAGGGTTATTATTAGGCAAAGACAAATATAAAATAACTAATAACAATTAATGGGAAATTATATCAATATTATTTCATTAATATCTGGTCAACGGTTACATTCACTATCTACGAGTTTTAGGGCATAAAACCCAACAGTTGGGTCATTACATTTGTATCAATATATAAAGCGGGTCGTATCCATAGTGTCACCAGGATAAAGTACCTAGCCTCATCCCTATACTACAGACCCTTTAGGCTAAAACTTGAACATTGATCCCCGTATGTCCCTACATACTCGTTCAAGCCTCATTCTATTAGCCTTCGATGTTTAGTTTATTGGATTAGGATTAATAAGACAAGATATAATACAAACATTGAATAATACATCACTTTTATTAATGTTCGGTCAAATGTACATTTACTATCTACGAGTTTTAGGGCATAAAACCCAACACAAATATGATGGTTTGGGTTTCTGTTAAACCCATGTAGCAGTCAGGTTGTATTATAACCCTCCCACTACGTCGAGGCTCTCTCACTATTTGAGATGGATGTGTTTGGTCAACAACTTTTGATGGACCAGCTTGATCTACAATTTTTGTAGATTCTTTTGTAGTTTTTCTTGAAATCTCATCTAATACTAGTTTACTGCGAGGTCGATGATCTTTTATGTGATCTTCCTCAAGGAAAGTAGCGTTTTTCGATACAATCACTTTATTATCCTGAGGATCGTAAAATAGGCCACCTTTCGTTTCTTTAGGATATCCTACAAATAGGCACAATTTTGAATGTCGTTCCAATTTCGTTGGCTTTTGCACCAACACATGTGTCGGGCATCCCCAAATTCTGAAGTGACGTAAACTACCTTTACGCCCTCTCCATAGCTCATAGGGTGTATTAGAAACACTTTTAGAGGGAACCATGTTTAAAATGTATACAGCAGTCTCAACTGGATATCCCCAGAACGAATCAGGCAACTGAGCATAGCTCATCATTGATCGAACCATGTCTAACAAAGTTCAGTTTCTCCTCTCTGATACACCATTTTGTTGTGGTGTAGCAGGGGCTAAGAGCTGAGACGTAATTCCATGTTCTATCAAATAGTCTTGGAATTGTAGGTCCATATATTCTCCACCTCGATCTGATCGTAGTGTTTTAATCGTTTTACCTAAGTGGTTCTCAACCTCGGTCTTGTACTCTTTTAACTTTTCAAGGGCTTCAGACTTGTGATGCATTAGGTAAAGGTAGCCATACCTTGAATAATCATCAATGAAGCGGACGAAATATTCATACCCTCCTCGTGCTTTGACATTCATAGGACCACAAAAATCCGAATGCAGGAGTTCTAAGGGTTCTTTGGCCCTATAACCTTTTTCTGAAAAAGGTCGTTTGGTCATTTTTCAATCGAGGCAAGACTCACATGGTGGTAATGAGTTATCTTCTAACTGGTTTAGTAGTCCACTCTTTACCAATCTTTCAATCCTATTGCGATTTATGTGGCCTAATCTCAAGTGCCAAAGATAGGTATTAGGAGAAACTTTTCACCTTTTTTTTTAGTTTCCGCTACTTTAAACATTTCCATATTAGAAATAGCTTTAACTTGAATTGGCCTTAACACGTCTAAGTTGCTTTCAAGCTTTGCAGAACATATATGCATACCTCTTTTGTTAACAAACACTTCATTAATATCAAAAGATACTTGGTATTCATGTTCAATCAAACAAGAGATAGAAATTAAGTTCCTTTTAATATCAGGAACGTGCAAGACATTTTCAAGTAATAAAAATCTATCTCCAAAAGACAACTTGAGAGTTCCAGAAGCTCTGGCTGAGACGACCTCTCCAGTTCCAACTCTGAGAGTTACTTCGCCATCTGCCAGCATATGTCAGGAACTAATTTCTTGTAAAGAAGAGCATACATGGTTAGTCGCTCCTGGATCTATTATCAAGGCAGAGCTATCTTGCTCAACTAAACATGTTTCGATAACGAGCAAATCAAATTTACCTTGTTTTTCCTTTTCATCCTTCTTTTCTGCAAGGTACTTGGGACAATTGCGTTTCCAATGTCCGTCTACATTACAATGGAAACATTTTCCTTTATCTGCAGCTTTCATTTTTGCCTTGCTTCCCATTGGAGCTTTTCCTTTCCCTTCTTCCTTCTTTTTCTTCATATGAATACTCTTATTCTTTGAAGTGGAAGGTCCAGACTTGGTTCGTGAGCACGATCCTTTTTGGAACCTCTTGGTGGTGGCAACGTTTGCTTCCCCTTCATGTCCCCTCTTGGTGAGACTTTGGTAGGTCTGGAGCTCGTTTAGCAAAGTAATCAAGTTAAAGTCTATTTTGTTCATGACAACGTTTGTCCTGAACTGAATGAAGCTCTTCGCAAGAGACTCCATTATGAAACTAACTTGACTGCCCTCGTCAATGGTAGCACCGTTTACTTCAGCGATATTAAACTGAATCATCATGTTCAAAACATGTTCAAAACATGTTCCCTAACAGAAGCACCTTCCTTCATTTGGGAATTGTAAACATTCTTGAGAGCTTCGTGCCTGGTTTGCGAGGACAATTGTCCAAACATACCTTGCAATGAAGTCATGTTCTCCCTTGCGGTGACCATCCTCTCATGCTTTTTCGACAAGACATCTGAAATGTTTGCTAAAATATAGACTGTTGCTTTTTCATTTGCTTGAGTCCATTTCTCATATGTTTCCCGAACAATTCTGTTTGTTGACGAGCCAGGGTTAGGTGGACACTCTTCGGTAAGGACTAATCTAAGATCCTCGATTACAAGTATTGTATTCAGATTAGACTTCCAAGTTCCATAGTTATCCCCGTTAAGCTTATCCGAAACGAGTACTTGAACTAGTGAGCTAGACATGCTGAAAAATTAAACAAAGCTATTAGTAATTTGCTTATTAACCAATTTTGACGAAAATCCAATCAGGTTTTAGCAAAAGTAATAATGTACCCAGGATTATTATTTTGCAACGACACTTTAGTGAGTTAGAGCAACCGCTACCGAGGGGCAGTCAATTACTCCTTCACTAAACCAAGACGTCCTTGACTAAATACTAATCCCAGAATAACTCTTATTCCTATAGTGGTTTAGTTATCGTTACATTTGGTTAGGAATATACCTAACACTTAGTAACCCTTGTAAGTGTGACCCACCGTTTTAACATTACAGAGAACGACTCCGACAATGCTACTGAATGGAAAAGCTAATGTTGGAAATGGTCCTAAGTAATCCTATCCATTTATGGAGTATGCGTTGTTCGGATCTCCATGTTACAACCCTCCGAATGGTTAGTAGCTCCAAGGCATACAAGCAGGTGCAACATGGAAATCTCACGGTGCAACCTAACGGAGGAGACCGCAGGATGTGTTGACACACTTCCTTCACTCACTTACTATAAATACTTTCTCCATTCACCTTGTTATTGATTTATGCAAACACCTTCCGAATGGAGCAATGGAGTTAAAATCAACACGAGGCCAAGCATAAATCTCACGTTGTGAACTAAAGGGAGAACGTGATAAGGAAATGGATTCGATATATCTCTCCCCTCCCACTAAGTATTTTAAACGGTTTTGGGTATACTTATACTTTGGCAAATTCCAGCTAATTGAATAACCCTAAGTCTAAGTTCATTTAATCTTACGATGTCTAGGTGATAACGACTAAAACCTCACATCACACACGTGCATGCTCATAAAACTGGGTTAACTTTAACTCAAGAACCGACTCGATGCCGAGGTAGGAGGTGTTCCGTAAACCGTCAACTTAAATACCTCCAGCCTTAGACAGCATCTTGTCGGGTGAGTTCTCTTGTAACCTATGTTTTACAAGCTTATCGACCTATTTGAATCTAATTCAAATCGATCGAGAATTTGGATCAAATTAACCCTAAGTGAGCATGCACCTTTTTTTGTTTGTTATAGATTTTAAATTTCTAAGTGATTTATAACACTTATAAATCTAATCTATAACATGCTTCCCCATTTGAATATAACTCTTATAAACAAAAAACTAAGGAAATTTCATGCTTCATGCTAGATTAATTTTATCATTAATATATAACTTTTATATATTAATTAATCAATTTTAATTAACCATTCAAGCATGAATCTCCCTAAATCAATACAACACTTATATCAATTAAACATGAAATTTCCCTCATGCATTTGAATTATTAAAAAAATGCATGATCATGCTTTGCTATGGTGGGATTTTAAACTATATGGCATGCTCAAAATGCACATACAATTAATTCATGACACTAGACACATGGTGAAAATGCAACTCAAAGTGGATTCTAGGTGTTTAATTCACAACACATGCAAGTAGTGCATGGTTGTGTTGTTTTCCACTATTCATCAACATGCAAGAGTGGGAATGCCACTAAATCCACTAAATTGGATCTAAATTCTGATTTTTCAGCTTGCAATTCATTCCTATTTCAATTCAAAATTGAAATTGATTTCTAGGCAATTAATTGGGACATTTCCAAGTAATTTTGACATGATTAATCAAATTAATCATTACCACCTAGTGCCATGAATTATATATGATTCCTAATACATATATATGGTATTCAAAACACTTTTAAATACCTTATCTCTCAATTTCTAATTTAATTCATAATTAAAACATTGTGTCAAACACATTTTACGATAATGCCCTATTTCCCGTTTTGAACGATTCAAAGATTCCTATCATTATGTTCTAAGCTTTAATCCAATATGAGCTAGTAGAGGGACCTAATGGACCTATAGCTAGCCAACATTCGTTAACTACTGGGACACTCCACTATAGCTCTATAGTTGCACTCCCCTCACTATAGATATATTTCCGTCCACTTGATTTAACCATGTTCAGTAAGTCGTTCCTTCACAGATTGTTCGTAGCTATAGCTAGGTCAAATAATCGTTTCACCCCTATAGTATTTCTTGTTCCTTAAGTTCCACTAATCTTCTAATGAACAATCGGTTTGCGGTCCAACCATCAAACTTAAGTCCCTCTCAATCCAACGAGAGGGTGGGGTCCCTTGTTCAAGTCCTAGAGTTAGTACTTAAGGGAACAACCTCTCTGCTATCCCTGAAATGGGTAGGAGTGAATTCCGTCTTGCGAAACTATGTCCCCAACTATCTATTTGATCTTATCCCCAAAATGGTAGGCTTGTTGAGTCGGCGATACTAGCCACTCTCACCCATGCACATTAAAGGATAATCTCGTATAAACAGGAGTTCATAGTTAGCTCAGCATTAAGAACGAGTTACCTAGGTCATCTATGAGAAATAGTTAGTTTCTTCAGTAAATGACGTAATAAAGAAAAAGTGACTTATTTCTGTTGGGTTTTATGCCCTAAAACTCGTAGATAGTGAATGTGAACAAATTGTATACTTGTTTCAATAAAGTGTAATTGAGTTTCTACAATAAAGTGTTGTTGTTAAATATTGCACAATTTGACCCAAATCCAATAAACTAAGATCCAAGGTTGTTTACATGTGACTTGAACTAGTATGTGGGTACATACGGGGATTGATGTTCAAGTAACAACCTAAAAGGTCTATAGTAGAAGGATAAGGCTGGGTACCTTATCCTGGTAACACTATGTGATACGGCCCGCTTTGTATTCGATACAGACGTATAAATCCAAGACGTCCATGTAGGAGACATGCAAGCGGGGGTATCCTATGCAATGAGTTTGCATAAGACCGGACCACGAAATAGTAAACCACTAGATGTAACACCGTTAACTAGTTAGGTTACTATTTCAATACGATGACCTAGGTAACTCAGTCTTAATCCTGAGTGTGTCATGAACTCCTTCTCATGAGGGATTGTCCTTTGATTAGCATGGGTGAGAGTGGCCAATACGCCGACTCAATATGCCTTCCTTTTTGGGGACAAGACCGAGTGGGAGGCTGGGGACATGACAACACAAGAAGGAATTCACTCCTTCCCACTTCTAGGAGAAGTAGATGAGTGTTCCCTTAAGAGGTGACTCCGGGACTTGAACAAAGGGATCCCGTCCTCTCACTGGCCTGAGAGGAACTTTCTGTTTAATGGTTGGACCATAAACAGGTTGTTCATTAGAGGAGCGCTGGTACTTAAGGAGACAGATGTAACACAGGGGTAAAACGGTAATTTGACCCAGCCGTGATTACGAACACTCGTGAAGGATTGACTTACCGGTATAGGTCTACATCCATGGACACAGAAATGTTCTACAGTGAGAAGAGTTCAGCTGTGGGTCTTTAGTGGAATGACCAACAGTTAATGAATATTGATTAACCTGATTAATGAGTTTAATCTATTAACCTCATATCATTGGAGCTTCTGATCTGTAGGTCCATTAGGTCCCCCTGCTAGCTCGTAAAGAGTAATTAGGAACAAATATATCTTGAGAGAATTTGAATAGTTCAAATTCATATTGGGAATTAAGTTAATTGTATGAGATACATATTAATATAATGTATAATGATGCATTAAAATATAAAGTCTAATTTGAGATTAAACTTTATTAAATTGAGAGATTGATATATTTGAAAGAGTTCAAATATATGTCTAATTAAATATAAGGTATTTAATTAGAAGATGAATTAATTAATTATGAATTAATTAATTATTCAATTTAGTTTAAATTAAATGAGATTTAATTAAACTATAGTCTATGAGAGAAATAAATATTTGAAGAAGTTCAAATATTAATATGAATTTGATTCATATTAAATTTATAGGATATAAGAGAATTTGAAGGAGTTCAAATTTTAATATGAATTTGATTCATATTATAGAATTAATTAATTGAAGGTCTGAAATTAAATATATGATATTTAATTGGGTAATTAATTAATTAACTAATAGAAGGTCTGAAATTAAATATATGATATTTAATTGGTGATTAATTAATTAAAGAATTAATTAATTGGAAATTAATCAATTATGGAAATGATTAATCACTTATGGAAGTGATCAATCATTTATGGAAAAGATTAATCAATTATGGAATTGATTTGTCATGGAATTGATTAATGGAAAAGATTAAATCAGTTATGAAAATAATTGATTTTAAATGAATATTTTATTCATGGTCTTTCTCCTATAAATAGAACACTAACCCTAGGGTTTAGGTAACACAACATATGGCCACCATAAGGCCCTCTCATATTCTCTCAACTCAAAAACTCTACAACTACGTTTCTAATCTCAGAGTTATAGCGGGGAAGATCAAATGGTGGTGTTCTTCGTTGTTGCAAAGTAATCAAGAAAGGCGTTCTTGAAGAATTCAGAGTCGTCAACGAAGGTATGTTTCTCATCGCTTAACCTTTTGCCAATGTATTGGTATTTTTGTAGAACAAAATTAATTTACGAACGGTCCAATTGCTTCCGCTGTAACGGAATTGGGAATTCCAATCATTCAATTGGTATCAGAGCCGATCGTAATTTCAATTTTGTTTACAAAATTTGCATTGGTTGATTGGTGGGATTAAAATTATGCATTGGATGTATGAATTTTTCTAGTAGATGGTTATGGTTTTTGGCATTAGATTTTGCAATTTTTGTTGATTTGATCAATGTAAGGGCCCGGTGTTTTGGGCTTTTTGTTGCAAATTGAGTCTGTAAGTCCATGTCTATCGATTGTGGTTGTTTGTCTGTGAATATCGATGAAATTTGGGGCCAGAACGAATGAAGACAATGCTGGAAATCCAAGAAAAATCGGAAAAAAAAAAAAAAAAAACTGGAAAATCGCGTGTATTTAAGGAAAATCGCGTGAATTAATTAAAAAAAAAGGGTGAGGAAGAAAACCGTCTTCATCTGGGCTCGAACTCGCGTGTGTCAGGCAGTTACGCGCGCGCGCTTCAGAGTCTTCGAGGGCGGAGGTTCGAACTTCACCTTGGGCGTGTTTTTCATCATTTTCGCGCATGGCTCAAATAACATTTAAATTCATAATCGTATATGAAGATTTCGTGTGGCTGTGTTGGTTGAGGTAGCCCCCTTTTAATCCAGAAGTCTGGAGTTCGAATCCAGGTTTGCGCAGATTTTCCGATTTTATCAATTTTGAGCAGTAACTCTTCCGTGCGGTTCGTGCAACAGTTCCGGTTCGTTGATTTGCAATGGCTTCTGGTCCGGTTCGTTGGTTTGTAGGCGCGGTTCACTCGGTTCATGGAGACTTTGACCGGTTCTTGACTGGTTCTTGGTGGTTCAGTTCGGTTCGAGTCAATTTTGAGCTGGTTTGTGCGGTCTGAACATTTTTGGGACCGGTTTAGTGTGGTTCATGCTGGTTCAAGGGAATTTTGAGCTGGTTTTGAATGGTTTAGCCCAAATATTTGCCGGTTTGAAGGGTTTGGACGCGTTTCGATGTTGTTTTGAGCTGACTCACGGCAGGATAGGACTTTAATAGATTGATTAATGTAATTTTTCTATTGTTTTGAGTCCTAGGATGCCAAAACCCGTCTACTTAGCTATTTAATTGCTATATGAATGTCATATAGTATTTAAATCCCACCATAGGTTAAGCATATTCATGCATTTTTATGTTATAAATGTTATAATATTTGATAATTATGCATGAATTTAAATTTCATGAGTAATTTAGTATAATTGTTATATTAAATATATGAAATTTGAAAAGCATCATGCATGTCATTAATTAGATTAATATAAAGTGTTATATTATATTAATGAAGCGTGCATGCTTAGGTTTATTTTCATGAGTATTAATATAATTAGTTATATTATGGATGGAAATAAAATATCAATGCTTATTTTCATGAGTATTTAATATAAATTTTTATTATTAAATGGATGAAAATTGAGAAGCATATAGTATGAAATTACTTTAGTAAAAATATAAAAAGTTATATTTATGAAAGTATTTTATATGCTTGTTTATTTTCATGAGCTATTAATATAAAGTGTTATGTTAATGTATGGAAATGTGAATGCTTATTTTAATTTTCTTGGGTTATTAATTTAAGAGTTAGATTAATTGAAGAAAATTAATTTGCATTAAGCATGAAATTACTTTAGTTTAAAAATATAAGAGTTACATTTATATTAGTAATTAAAATGCTTATTTTTTCATGAGCTATTAATATAAATGTTATGTTAATGTATGAAAATGGTAATGCTTATTCTTAATTTTCTTGTATAATTAATTTAAGAGTTAGGTTAATTAAAAGGAAATTAAATTGCATTAAGCATGGCATTACCTTAGATTAATATAATTATTATATTTTTGGTATGTCATGTATGCTAATGTATGGTTTTATAAATTAATTAGAATTTGATTGTTAATTTATTCACCACAGTAGCATGTTATAGGGTTAATTCATTAAAATTTATAATAGTTATAAAATTAATGAATAGAAACTGTTAACCTATAACAAAGAATTGCATGCAAACATAGGATCTTAGGATAAATGAATTAATTTTAAAATGTTTAAAATTAATTAGACCTAAGATCATATTTCTAATAGGATTAGAATTATTCTTACTTAGAATTAAAATTAGTTTTAATTGACTAAGTAGGAAAAACATTGCTATGATTATAAGGGAACTCCACCGGTAAAGTTCTGTCTAAGGCTGGGGGTATTTAAGCTGACGGTTTACGGAACACCTCCTACCTGGGAACTGACCTGGAATACCGGAGTTGAATTAATCATAGCTAAATGTTAGCTTGCAATGTCACTAGGTTTGTTAAAAGTGTTTAATGCACCTAGTTCTTTAGAGTAAAGACCTTACATTACTGTGGTTATAAGGGAACTCTCTCGGTAAAGTTCTGTCTAAGGTTGGGGGTATTTAAGTTGACGGTTTACGGAACACCTCCTACCTGGGATCTGACCCGAACCTTGAGTTGAATTAACCATAGTAATGTTGACTTGCAATGTTGGGTTTATTAAAAGAAGTTTAATTCACTTAAAACATTGTGGTTGAATCATTTCCGTAATTGTTATAATAGGATCAGACTTAGATAGATTGATTTAGCCGAATTTTATCTAAGTTAAACAACCCTAAATTAACCTTAGGACATTTTTCAGTGGGAGGAAAATTACAAAACAAGATTTAAATCAAGTTTTGCTCCTATGTCCCTATATTCACAACGTGAGGTTCATGGTCGGCTTCGAGTCGCCCTAGGAGCGGCCTCCCTTCGGAAAGTGTTTGCATGGATCAATAACAAGGTGAATGGGAAAAATGTCTAGAGTAAGTGGGAGCGGGACACGTGTCAACGTATCCCTCGGTCTCCACCCCTAGTTCGCACCGTGAGAGTCCTATGATCCGCCTGCAGGTTGTCCTGGCGCAACCATCCCTTCGGAGGGCCTGATCATAGGATTCAGAACACCGTGAACTCCTGAATAGGATAGGAACTCTTAGGCTAATTACCAACAGTTGTCTTTCCCTTCGGTAGCCTGTTGGTGCGTGCCTCTGAGATCTGAAAGTGGGAGGGTTACACTTACGGGGATGAGTTAAATGTGTTAACTAATCCTTGACCGAACAACGGTAACTAAACGCTAACGGAATATGAGTTATTCTAGTGTTAGAGTTTGGTTGAGATTGTCTCAATTCAGAGGAGGAGTAGCTGACCACCCTTCGGTGGCTGTTGTTCTGAACCTTTGAAGTATCGTTGCAAAAACTAAATCAATAGTTTTATAGGGTTTCTTTGATTGCTTATTTGTTTTTGCAGAATTTGATTGGATTATTTGTAATGGGTTGGTGCAATTAATAATACAAGTAATTTGTTACTTCAGCAATTATATAATAATTTTATGTGTGTTGTCTTACGTCATTTTATAAATAACGGTAATACAACAAGCTTAAACGACAAATTGTGGTAAATAAGTATAGGATTATTCTTAACTGAGGAATGTCCTCATCCCCCATATGTTTAATTCATTAAGAATTGTTCTTGGTGAATATGACATAGAACCCTGCTTAGCAAAAAGAGAACTTGTTCAAGACCGTAATTTTCATTTACCTGTCTTGAAAATGTCATTAGTGAAGAATAGTGATTCTCCCTGAATACTTGATTCAGGGGCCACAAATCACGTGTGTTCTTCTTTTAAAGGAATAAGTTCCTGGCAAGAGTTTGTTGCTTGTGTAATAACTCTCAAAGTTAGAATTAGAGAGATTATTTTGGCTATATCAATGGGGGACATTAAGTTATTTTTCTCAGTGGGAGAAAATACATATTATTAGATAATGTGTATGTAATTCCTAAGATCAAAAGAAATTTGATTTCTGTGTCTTATTTGCTGGAACAATGTTACTCTTTACCTTTCTCTGCTAACGCAGATTCGTTTCAAGAAAGGGAGTTGACATTTGTTTAGCTTTACTGGGAAGTAACCTAAATGTTTTAAGACTAATCAAGAGTAAAGCAGTCATGAACACTGAGTTGTTTAAGATTGCTACTACTCAATGTGAAAAGAGGCAAAGGATTTCTCCTAAAGGAAAATACCTTTCTTTGGTTCTAACGTAGACCATATTAATCCCAATTTGATTGGGAGATTGGTCAAGAGTGAACTTCTAAGCGAGTTAGAAGATGACTCTCTACTACCTTGTAAGTCATGCTTTGTGGGCAATATGACTAATAGATCTTTTACTGGAAAAGATCTAAGAGCCAAAGAGCCCTTAGAGCTTGTACATTTGGATCCTTGAGGTTCAATATATTAAAGCAGTGGGAGGGCATGAATAATTCATCTTTTTTGGATGATTATTCAAAGGTATGAGTATCTTTACCTAATGCAACTTAAGTCTGAAACTCTTGAGATATTCGAAGGGGCTTAGGACTGAAGTTGAAAACTTGTTAGGTGAGATGATAAAAACACTTCGATCCGATCAAAGTGTTGAGTATAGGGATTTGAGATTCCAGAACTATTTGATAGTGCATGGGATCACACCCTAAATCTAATTTAGGAGAAATAGAACCCTATTGGATATGGTTCATTCCATGTTGAGCTATGCTCAATTGTGTGGCTCGTTTTGGGGTCATGCAGTGTTGACTGCATTGCATACTGTAGTTGACAACCCCAAAGGAAACAAGAAGTGGATACTTCTTCAATTCACAAGAGAATAAAGAATTTGTATCGACAAATGCTAAATTCTCAGAAGATGTTCACATAAAAAATCATAAACCACAAGAGTAAAGTCGATTTAAGTAAGTTAACTAATGAAGCTACAGTAACATCCACAAGAGTTGTTGATGAGGTTGGTTGTTCAACAAAAGTTGTTGATGGATCAGTGCATCTAGTCAGTCACATCCATCTCAATAGTTGAGATTGCTTCAATGTAGTGGGAGGGTTGTTTGATAACCTGAACGTTACATGGGCTTGTTTGAAGCCTAGGTCATCATACTTGATGATGGCATAGTGGGTTCATTATCTTTTAGAAAGAAAATGAATGATGTTGACAAGGACCAATGGATTAAAGTCATGGACCTGGAAATGAAGTCTTTTGTATTTCACTTCCATCTGGGGTCTTGTAGATCTGCTTGATGGGTAACACCTATTAGTTACAAGTGGATTTACAAGAGAAAACGAGACATTAAAGGTCTTAACCATAAGGGTTCATACAGCAAAATCGAAAGCAAAAGGTTTTGCAAGCTTAAGTGATCCATTCATGGATTAACCTAAGCATTTCGATCTTGAAATATAAGATTTGATAAAGAGACCAAACCTTTTGACTTTAATCAGAACATTAATGAGTCTTGTGTTTACAAGTAATCATCAATAGTTCAGTAGCTTACTTAGTATTGTATATGATTGATATCCTAATCATTAGGAATGATGTAGGTTATCTTACTAACATTAAAGGAGCTAGCAACTCATTTCCAAGTGGAAATTTGGGAGAAGCTGAGTTTGTTCTTGGGATCCAAATTGTTTAGGAACCGTAAGAACAAAAGGCTAGTCTTGTCTCAGGTGTCTTATATCTACAAGATGTTAGTTAGATATAAGATGCAGAATTCCAATAAGGGTTCACTACCTTTCAGACATGGAATTCTTTTGTCTAAGAAAATGTTTCCTAAGACACCTCAAGAGGTTGAGGGCATGAGACGAATGCCCTATGCAGTAGGGATTGTCAGTAAGTATCAATCTAATCCAAGATTTAATCATTGGAAAACCGTTAAGAATATCCTCAAGTATTCGAAGAGAACCGAGGAACTATATGCTCGTGTATGGGACTAAGGATTTGATCCTTACAGAATACACTAACACAGATTTTAAGACTGATAAGGATTTGAGGAAATCTACATCAGTATTTGTGGTCACTCTTTACGATGGAGCTATAGTATGACATAGTTACAGTCTTGACCGTATAGGCCGAAAAATTAGCTGTTTGTGAAGCAGCAATAGAGACTGTTTGTCTTAGAAAGTTCTTGATTGATTTGGAATGTGTTCCAAATGTGAACTTGCCCATCACACTTTATAGTGATATAGTGGTGTTGTGGCAAATTCAAAAGAACATTGCAACCTAAGACAAGTAGACACATTACATTGAATGAAATATTGTTGATTCATTTACAAAGACTCTCTCGGCTAAAGTGTTTGAGGGTCATCTAGAAGGTCTAGATCTACGAGATATGTACAAAGGTGTAATCTAGGGCAAGTGGGAGAAATGTAATGGATATAGTGATACCATTATGTAATGGGTATAGTGATGCCCTAGTTTATTGTATTTGTACATTGTATATGTTTTATACATGTATTTATACACCCAATGCTGTATAGGTTATTGTACATCCCACTAAACTAGAGTTTTAGTTCAAGTGGGAGTTTGTTGGGTTTTATGCCCTAAAACTCGTAGATAGTGAATGTGAACAAATTGTATACTTGTTTCAATAAAGTGTAATTGAGTTTCTACAATAAAGTGTTGTTGTTAAATATTGCACAATTTGACCCAAATCCAATAAACTAAGATCCAAGGTTGTTTACATGTGACTTGAACTAGTATGTGGGGACATACGGGGATTGGTGTTCAAGTAACAACCTAAAAGGTCTATAGTACAAGGATAAGGCTGGGTACCTTATCCTGGTAACACTATGTGATACGGCCCGCTTTGTATTCGATACAGACGTATTAATCCAAGACGTCCATGTAGGAGACATGCAAGCGGGGGTATCCTATGCAATGAGTTTGCATAAGACCGGACCACGAAATAGTAAACCACTAGATGTAACACCGTTAACTAGTTAGGTTACTATTTCAATACGATGACCTAGGTAACTCAGTCTTAATCCTGAGTGTGTCATGAACTCCTTCTCATGAGGGATTGTCCTTTGATTAGCATGGGTGAGAGTGGCCAATACGCCGACTCAATATGCCTTCCTTTTTGGGGACAAGACCGAGTGGGAGGCTGGGGACATGACAACACAAGAAGGAATTCACTCCTTCCCACTTCTAGGAGAAGTAGATGAGTGTTCCCTTAAGAAGTGACTCTGGGACTTGAACAAAGGGATCCCGTCCTCTCACTGGCCTGAGAGGAACTTTCTGTTTAATGGTTGGACCATAAACAGGTTGTTCATTAGAGGAGCGCTGGTACTTAAGGAGACAGATGTAACAAAGGGGTAAAACGGTAATTTGTCCCAGCCGTGATTACGAACACTCGGGAAGGATTGACTTACTGGTATAGGTCTACATCCATGGACACAGAAATGTTCTACAGTGAGAAGAGTTCAGCTGTGGGTCTTTAGTGGAATGACCAACAGTTAATGAATATTGGTTAACCTGATTAATGAGTTTAATCTATTAACCTCATATCATTGGAGCTTCTGATCTGTAGGTCCATTAGGTCCCCCTGCTAGCTCGTAAAGAGTAATTAGGAACAAATATATCTGGAGAGAATTTGAATAGTTCAAATTTATATTGGGAATTAAGTTAATTGTATGAGATACATATTAATATAATGTATAATGATGCATTAAAATATAAAGTCTAATTTGAGATTAAACTTTATTAAATTGAGAGATTGATATATTTGAAAGAGTTCAAATATATGTCTAATTAAATATAGGGTATTTAATTAGAAGATGAATTAATTAATTATGAATTAATTAATTATTCAATTTAGTGTAAATTAAATGAGATTTAATTAAACTATAGTCTATGAGAGAAATAAATATTTGAAGAAGTTCAAATATTAATATGAATTTGATTCATATTAAATTTATAGGATATAAGAGAATTTGAAGGAGTTCAAATTTTAATATGAATTTGATTCATATTATAGAATTAATTAATTGAAGGCCTGAAATTAAATATATGATATTTAATTGGGTAATTAATTAATTAACTAATAGAAGGTCTGAAATTAAATATATGATATTTAATTGGTGATTAATTAATTGGAAATTAATCAATTATGGAAATGATTAATCACTTATGGAAGTGATCAATCATTTATGGAAAAGATTAATCAATTATGGAATTGATTGGTCATGGAATTGATTAATGGAAAAGATTAAATCAGTTATGGAAATAATTGATTTTAAATGAATATTTTGTTCATGGCCTTTCTCCTATAAATAGAACACTAACCCTAGGGTTTAGGTAACACAACATATGGCCACCATAAGGCCCTCTCATATTCTCTCAACTCAAGAACTCTAGGGAGAATTTTCTCTCTCGAGTTTTTCCCATTCAAGATTAGGTAGTCCCACAACTACGTTCCTAATCTCAGAGTTATAGCGGGGAAGATCAAATGGTGGTGTTCTTCGTTGTTGCAGAGTAATCAAGAAAGGCGTTCTTGAAGAATTCAGAGTCGTCAACGAAGGCATCGCTTAACCTTTTGCCAATGTATTGGTATTTTTGTAGAACAAAATTAATTTACGAACGGTCCAATTGCTTCCGTTGTAACGGAATTGGGAATTCCAATCATTCAATTTCGTGGTCCAGTCTTATGCAAACTCATTGCATAGGATGCCCCCACTCGCATGTCACCACATGAACGATTTAGGATCTCATCGTTTGTACTTAATACAAAGTGGGCCGCATCCATAGTGTCTCCAGGATAAGGCACCCAACCGTATCCTTATACTATAGACTATTTTGACTATAAACTTGAACTTGATCCTACGATATGTCCCTACATATAGTTCGAGTATTCATTTTATAGTCAAGGATCTTAGTTTATTGGATTTAGGTTAATCATTTGCAATTTACATATTCAATAACATCTCTTACTGAATAACCTCAATAACGTCTTTATTGGAAATAGAATATGTTTAATGATATACAAACTACGAGTTTATAGGACATTAAACCCAACATCTTCACCACGAATGGTCCTTCATAGTTTGGGGTCCACTTGCCTCGGTGATCTTTTAGAAAAGGAAGAATTCGTTTTAAGAATAAATCTCCTTCTCTAAATACTCTAGGTCGCACTTTCTTATCATAGGCTTTCATCATTCGTCTTTGGTAAAGTTGACCTCTGCACGATGCTGTCAATCTCTTTTCTTCAACAAAGTTGACCTGCTCATAGCGGTTTTGGATCCATTCAGCCTCTTCTAAATTAGTCTCCATGAGGACTCTTAATGATGAAATTTCCACTTCAATAGGAGAATAGCTTTCATACCATAAACTAATGAAAATGGTGTTGTCCCAGTTGAAGTACGAACCGATGTGCGATATCCATGTAATGCAAAAGGAAGCATTTCATGCCAATCTTTATACGTCACCGTCATTTTTTGCACAATCCTTTTTATGTTTTTATTGGAAGCTTCCACTGCTCCATTCATCTCTGGCCTATACGGAGTTGAGTTGACATACTTGCTCCTGAATTGCTCACATAACTCAGTCATCAATTTATTGTTCAAATTTCGTGCATTATCAGATACTATGGTCTCAGGAAGACCATAACGACATATAATCTCCTTCTTGATGAATTTGATCACAACTTTTTTCGTCACCTCTCGATAGGACATTGTTTCTACCCATTTGGTAAAATAATATATTGCCACCAAGATGAATCGATGTCCGTTTGAGGCTTTTGGGTCAATAGGGCCTATAACGTCCATTCCCCACATGGAAAACGACCATGGTGTTGTCATAACGTGCAACTAAGATGCTGGAGCATGAGCTTTATCTACATAGATCTGACATTTGTGGCATTTTTGCGCATATTTGATACATTCGGCTTCCATGGTTAACCAGTAATAGCCAACCCTTAATGCTTGTCTAGCCATCATGTGTCCATTGGCGTGGGTGCCGCAAATTCCCTCGTGAATTTCTTTCATAATCATGTTGGCTTCTTTTGTATCTACACAGCTCAAAAGTACCATGTCATAGTTTCTTTTGTAAAGTATCTCCCCATTCAAGAAAAATTTCACTGCCAATCACCTTAGAGTTCGCTTGTCATTTTCTGATGCATTATGAGGATAGGTTCCCCATTTCCGATAATGTTTGATGTCTTGAAACCACGGTCTGTCATCAAACTCTTCTTCTATATTCATGCATGAGGCTGGAACATCTACCCTTCCCATCTTAATAGGTTGTACCTCATGATTGGGGTCTAAGCTGAACATGACTGCAAGCGTAGCCAAGGTGTCTGCTATCTGATTACTCTCCCTTGGTAAATAGTCAAAAGTGATTTCTTCAAACTTATGAGACAAATCTAATATAAGCTTTTTATAAGGCAGTAGCTTAGTGTCTATGGTTTCTCATTCTCCTCTCAATTGGTGAATCACCAGCATAGAATCTCCCAGGACTTGAAGTTTCTTTATCTTCTGATAGCGAGCATAGCTAGCTATTTTTCTCTGATTAATTAAGCTAGTCTTTTACAATTATTTGCCCAAATTTATGCATTTTTATGTTTTATTTGTAGGAAGTATGTGTTTGAAGCTTAATTCAGCAATTGGAGTCAAATGGAATTTTCAATCTAAAAAAAAATAAAATAAAATAATAATAATAATAATTCATACCGTTGCGACGGTAGGACCAGCGTCGCATCGCTATCGAAAAATTTTCCAAAATTGCTCTATCGCAACAGCGTCGCGACGCTGTCTGTAGCGTCTCGACGCTATCGGCAGATATTCTATATAATCTTCTTTTCATGATACGGCCAAGGGGAGTCCAATTGGTGAGATTTTAGCCCTAATTTCGACTAGAGACCTTTGGTGGGAGCTAAAGCAAGGCCAAGGAGCGGGAATCAAGCGAGAAGACGTGGAGATGGTGACGGGGACGTGCCGGTTTCGACGGATTTGAGTTTTCCTTTCTCTTTCCCTCACCTCTTGTAGTTTTTATGGCTTTTCTTTCAATTAGTGTTTCTAGTTTAAAGACTATGAATTGCTAGTTGTTTGTCTTAGGGTTTGATGTAATTGTTTAAGTTGTTGGATTGATTTTAGGTATGAATGTGTTGTTATTTTATTCGTGCAATTTTGTTTAATGCTTTCAATTACTTGATCACTAGTTGAACGATTTAAGTGTTGAATCTAACTCGGGAGAGGGGATTTGGCCTAAGACTTATTTTTTTTAATTGCATGACTAGAGTAGAAATTCTAAGTTTGTGACAGGATTTGGAATATCTTTAGAAGCGTAACAAGGACCAAACCGAATAATGCCTTGCATGTTAATGAACTTAGATAGGGATATCAAGTAAGTTATATGCATGAGAATCAATTATACCCGGGAGAGGTAATCGTGATAAAAGTTTCCTTGGCTTGTAGAACAATTGCACGGTCAATTCACTCCTATTAATCAATCCTCAATCTTAATCAATGAAATCAATTCCCTAAGAATCTTTCCATTTGAGTCTCCACCCTTTTATTTTTATGCTTTCAGTCTTTAGATTTATCTTTTATCATTGAGTTTTGCTCCCAAAATAAAATTGGTTCACGGTACTTAATTTGCTAGAAAACCAATCCAGAGGACGACACTCGTTTTATACGAAAACACTATATTATTACTTGACCTGTACACTTGTGGTAAGCAAATTGCGCATCAAGTTTTTGGCGCCGTTGACGGGGATTGACATATTTAGTTAAATTAATATTGTGAAAAAAAATTTCGGTCTTAGTTTAGGGTGTATTTTATTTTTTTGTTACTTTTGTTATTTTTGTTTTTAGGTAGATTGCATTTTTTTTCTTTATCGTTTTTCTTTTCCATATTTGGATTTTTCCATATTTAGTTTTTCCATATCGTTTTTCGTTTACAAAATAAGTCTATTTCATTTTTTTTTCTTTATCGTGAAAAAATTGTTCGGTCTTAGTTTAAAGACTATGGATTGCTAGTTGTTTGTCTTAGGGTTTGATGTAATTGTTTAAGTTGTTGGATTGATTTTAGGTATGTATGTGTTGTTATTTTATTCATGCAATTTTGTTTAATGCTTTCAATTACTTGATCACTAATTGAATGATTTAAGTGTTGAATATAACTCGGGAGAGGGGATTTGACCTAAGACTTATTTTGTTTAATTGCATGACTAGAGTAGAAATTCTAAGTTTGTGACAGGATTTGGAATATCTTTAGAAGCGTAACAAGGACCGAACCGAATAATGCCTTGCATGTTAATGAACTTAGATAGGGATATCAAGTTAGTTTATATGCATGAGAATCAATTATACTCAAGAGAGGTAATCGTGATAAAAGTTTCCTTGGCTTGTAGAATAATTGCACGGTCAATTCATTCCTATTAATCAATCCTCAATCTTAATCAACAAAATCAATTCCCTAAGAGTCTTTCCATTTGAGTCTCCACTTTTATTTTTATGCTTTTTGTCTTTACTTTTATCTTTATCTTTGAGTTTTGCTCCCTAAATAAAATTGAACAAAAGTATTCACGATACTTAATTTGCTAGAAATCCAATCCAGATGACGACACTCGTTTAATCACGAAAACACTATATTATTACTTGACCCGTACACTTGCGGTAAGCAAATTGCGTATCATTTTCATATCCACCATTATAGTGAAGACAAATTCATTAGGGAAATCAAATTTCATTGGTTCATAATCGTCTATAGGTTGCTCGGCCAAATGATCGGCTAGTGCACTTCTTTTTATTGACTTTCGAGTAGCATAGACAATATCATACTCGGATAAAAGAACCTGCCATCTAGCAATTCCACCAGACAAAGACGGCTTTTCAAATATGTATTTGATAGGATCCATCTTTGAGATGAGCCATGTTGTGTAATAAAACATATATCGTCTCAAACGACAAGCGGCCCAAGCTAGAGCACAACAAGTTCTTTCTAAAAGAGAATATCTGGTTTCACAATCAGTGAACTTTTTTCTTAAATAATATATGGCTTGCTCTTTTCTGCCTGAACTGTCATGTTGTCCTAGTACACAATGATGTGGAATTTTCCTACCGCAAGCGCACGGGTCAAGTAATAATATAGTGAATGTGATATTCGAATATCGTCCTCTGCATTGGATTTCTAATAAATTTTATTTACCAAAAATAGTCTTGTCCAATTTTATTTACGGAACCAAACAGAGTGAGAATGAATGTAAATCAAATACAAAACAATGAAAAAGTATGACAATCTAATCGAGATAACGGTCTTAGGGATTTGATTTCACCAATTGGGATTATGGATTAATTAATGGTTTAATGGCATGCTATGATTCATAAATCTTGGGAAACTAAAATCACACATATCTCTCTCGAGCATACATGATTCTCCCACATGCAATGAACCCGATATCCCTATCTAAATTCATTAAACATGTAAGGCATTAAGGTTAACCTTTTTAACGATTTCTAGAATTAACTATTATCTCCCGATTTCTAGCTAAATCCTAGTTATGTATAATGATTTCTAAGCTAAATCCTCTCTCCCGAGTTAGATTCAAGCACAAACAACAATCAATTTATGGCCGGTAAATTGAAAGCATTAAGAACACAATTATGCATAAATGATATCAATAGCAATAAAACCAATAAATCAATCCATAAAGTACCCAACGGCTACATCAATCCCTAAGATTTAAACTTAGCTATACATAATCCGCGTTACAATATAAACGAAGTATAAATAAGCCATAAAAACTACAAAAGCAAAGGGCAAAGGGAATTAAACGCTAGGTAGGCCGAGACCGCACGTCCCCGTTACGATCCCCACGAACAAAGCCTTTAATCCCGCTTTTCCTCCACTTGATTCAGCTTCAAAAGCCCTTTTTTCTCTATTTTACGACTCCAAATTGTCCACGAGAAGTCCTCCAAAAAGCCTTAATCGCAAAATATAAATAGGGAAAATTTTGGTCGAATCGTCGCGACGCTGTCGCGATACCGCGAATCTGGAAAATTCGCCGAGAGCGTCCCGACACTGTGATTTTTTTTTTGGGCGCACGCGAACTCCATTTGACTCCAATTTCTCAATTAAGCTTCAAACACATACTTCCTACAAATAAAACATATAAATGCATAAATTTGGCAAAATAATTGTAAAAGACTAGCTTAATTAATTAGAGAAAAATAGCTAGTTATGCTCGCTATCAAACACCCCCAAACTTAAGCTTTTGCTAGTCCTCGAGCAAACTAAAAATCAAGCATACAATGGAAAAATGGATCCAACAAACATGACTCAATTCTCAAGGCTCAAAAGTCAACAATCAAGCAGTCAAGAGACATGAACATAAGGACCAATGAGGGAGACAAATAAAAAATTTTCCAAAATTAACTTGCACAAGCTAGATCTAACTCAACTAGATTAGGCTCTACTAGCCCGGGATTGGATTACTAAACTCTCAACTCATCTTCCCTCTACACTGGCACTAAGGATTCACTAACGAGTCAATGGAACAAATTAGTTTGTTTTCCTCCATACTTAGGTGCTTATAAATGAAAATTACAACATGGATTTATATGTGGCACTAGCTTTCACACACCTATTGCAAGGACCCTTAACCCGAGTTTTACCCTTTGGTTGGCCTAACTGATCACAACTGTAGCAGCCAAAAAAAATGAGGGAAAAACGTGGGCAGGCTCGGTCAAAAAAAAAGAGAGAAAATGGGGGGAAACTTCCCCCCAAATTCGGTCAACTGACCGGTTTAAAAAAAAAAATCTCTGAATCTTTCTCTCTCTCCCTCTCACGAACGCTCTCTCTCTCTCTGCTCCATCTCTCCCTCTCTCGTCAATCTCCCTCTCTCTCGTACTGTGCCGCTGCCTCTCGTCGTCGTAGCCTCCACGCGTCGTTATCCTCTGTTGCAGATCACCATACAGCCGCACGCCGCTGCCGACTTCAGCCAAACAGTTGTACGCCGCCTCGAGTCGCTTTGGATCTTGAGCGTTCGACGATTCGGTTAATCAAACAGTGCGTAAGGAAGGTGTAAGTTTCAGATCTAATTAGTCCTTTGTTCTTTAATGAAATATCCAATAATGTTGAGTCTTAATCCAAGGTGTTCGTAGAGAGTGGTGGTCGAATTTGTAAAGGTGGAGCGAATTTGGAAATTGGACAACGAGCGGTAATTTCGTTTGGGTGAGTTCTCGGCCCTCTCAAGTCTTATGTGTTAGGAAATTAATTGAGATTGTTATGCCTCTGATGTGTGAATATATATTTTATGTGTTAATAGACGAGTATTTCGCATCACGTGGTTGGCGTTGTATCGAGTTGTTGGGTGATTTTCGATCAAGCGTAGTATCTCAAAGTAAGTAGCCCTTTAGAATAAGTTCTGTGCTTTAAAACTCATTTAAATTGAGCGTGGCTTATAATAGCATGAGTTGGTTTTAATCCTTGAGTTGCCCTCGGGAATTTAAGTAGCCAATTGGATTCAAATTCCATGTTTTAAATGCATTACATGGTAGCTGAACATGGTGAGTAACTCGCTGCGTTAGCCTAAAATGTTTATGCATTGAGATGACTGTTTGCTCCTAGCATGTATATTAAATATTTGGATTGAGATTAAGGTGTTATGTATACGGTTGCCTTAAGGAATATGGATGTTGTGTGCTTGTGCTATGTAATGGGTGAAAGTGCTGGACTGTTGTATATTATATGTTCTCTGGTATTGTTAGTGGACGACGGGGAGTTGTGTTTTATCTCTATTTAGGAGTGTTGTTGCCGCCTTCGTTTCTTGTTCTTGAGTTTGTTGGAGTTGTGATGGTGCGTAACAGTTTAGCTTGTCGGTATTCTCTGTAAGGAAAAGAATTTGGTTAACGGGGTTGCAGTTGAATGTAGTAAGTGTTAAGGGGTCCTACTGGGTAAAGGATTAAGAAAAGGGAGAAGAATAGGCTAGTTGTCTTGACTGAGGGCTGTATCAATTAAACACCTAGGACTGAGATGTAATAGATAGAAATGGGGGGCTTAATGGGCGGGTCTTGGCTTCGCAGTCTAGGTGCCATTTACTAACTGTGGAAGTTAATTCCTGACTTAAACCCATGAAAGCCCCTCCAGTGAAATGGTAGTTTAGAGCGCTACGCACCTATTAGTGCCTTGAGGGATGAGACTTAGCTTCACTGACCGGGTGCCATCTACCATCAGTAGGAGTAGAGACCTCCTAAAACTCCCACTTGTGCACTATCAGTTAGTTGGCAAACTTATATATTTATAAGTGTACTAATTGAACACAAGACCCGAACTACAGATAAATGAAATGAAATGAATGAGAATGAGATGACCTAACCCTTAGGCCCTTAACTCGAATAAAATGTTAAAACCTTGATTGCTACTTACTGAGTATTTTCTTAAATACTCATTCTTTTCCCTTACATACAACTGCAGGTAGAGGTAAAGGTGTACAGAACGCGTGACGGGGAGCTGTTGAGCCATGGATCTCCTTTAGGATAGTCTTCCGCATTTTACATTTTGAAATTCTCCTTTTGAACTTGTATTGTGAATGATTTACGATTTATTCCGCTTTAAGTTTTGTTTGAATAACTAAAGGTTTCGTTTGTTCTGTTTTAACTGGGATCCCAGATTTAAAAGTGTCGCAAATTTCTATGTATGTTTTCTTTAAATGTTATTTCCTCGCTGTTCCTAGAAGTAGAACGAAATGCATGTAGTAACGGCCTTAGAATCTAGGCATGAAAAGTAGCGTCGTTACAGTTGGTATCAGAGCTCTAGGTTAAAGGTTCTGTAGACTGGTTTACATCGTAAACCTTAGGTATGTCCATGGCTTATTAGCAAGCATCCGGTCACGCCAGGTACACGTTTGTTTACTTTGTAGCCTGTAAATGTTATATATATTCGAAAAGATTCATGTTGTGGAAAATTATGAATAAGGTTTTGTCACTGTGAAATGTTTAAAGGATTCAAGGTTGTTTAGTAAGATGATAAAATTTTGTGTAATAGATCATGCCTCCCCGTGCACGAGGTCGTGGAAGAGGCCGAGGAAGAGGTCGTGGTAGGGGTCGTACAGCCCCTAAGCAAGTCGTTCCACCTGTGGAGCAAGAAGGAGATCTACCAGAAAACCCACAAGTGGAACAACCGGGTGGACAGCCGGGGCCTGCGGTAGGACCTGTCACGGTGGATATTCAGGCAATTGTTCAGACCGCAGTTCAGGCTGCAGTTGTGGGCGTGCTTGTAGGGCGACAGGCCCAAGCGCCTTAGAACAACGAAGCCGCCTTATCACGGGAGGCTAGGTGCTTAAGAGATTTCAGGAAGTGGGACCCCTGTCCGTTCGATGGAGCCTCAAGGAACCCCACGGTAGCAGAGTTGTGGTTGTCCTCCACCGAGACTGTTTTTCGCCACATGAACTGCCCGAAGGACCAGAAAGTGTACTGCGCCGTGTTTTTGTTATGAGATAACGCCCTGATTTGGTGGCAATCGATCGAAATGACTTTAGACGTCAGCAACGGACCTGTCACATGGGCTCAATTCAGGGGGAGTTCTTCAAGAAATATTGCCATGCCACCTCCCGATTCAAGAAGCAATAAGAGTTCGTGGCTCTTACGCAGGGAAACCGAACCGTAGAGGAGTACGAGACAGAGTTTGCCAGACTGTCTCGGTTTGCCCTTGCCCTGGTAGCCATAGAGGCTGATAAGGTGGAACGTTTCATCACAGGCTTAAAGGAAGAGATTCAGGGCAGTGTGGCAGCCCATGAACCCCAAGACTATGCCACGGCGGTTAGGGTGGCACAGCTGATTGATCGACGACCGTCAGCTGTCTCTTCAGAACCTTCCTCAGGTGATAAGCGAAGGTACGATCAGATGAGCTCGAACACACAGAGGGGTCACCGTTACCCTAGACGAGGTCCGCCCATGACCGTCGATAGAGAGCACAGAATCAGTCAGGGCCTAATCAGGATAGGCCATTTTGTCAGACCTGCAGGAGGTACCACTGGGGTCGTTGTTTGGCAGGGACCCATGTTTGTTTCAATTGTGGTCGGGAAGGGCATATTGCCCCAAATTGTAATCAGAAGAAAGCTAATTATGCCGACCAGCCGTCCAGTTCAAATCACGCATCTGGGGCGAGACCAACACAACATCAGGGCAAGATATTTGCCACCACCCGACAAGAGGCCGAAGACCTTAATGCAGTAGTGACAGGTACTATCCCTATCCTTGGCCATTATGCTTTTGTGTTGTTTGATTCGGGTTCAACGCATTCTTTTATTTCTGCATCGTTTGTAAGTCTAGCCAACATAGAACTAGAGCCGCTGGGCTATGTTTTGTCAGTCTCAACCCTTGCGGGGAAACGGTAGTAATACCGAGTATCGAATCGACCGGTAGGCGAAGCGAAACTTAAGCAAATAATTAAAATCTCTTGAGCACTAAAAATACTTAGGCGAAATAATATTTAGAGACCACTTCATGCAATAAAAATTCAAATTCAAGATAATTAACGAAAACAAATTGATCAATCAAAAATAAAATATGTTGAAAGAGTTTTCTTTAAATGGGAAGAGGGGTCTTGAAAATCAATGATTAGCTAAATAGTTGCTATAATTATCCTATCTCATTGCCCAACTAATTATAAACCTAGAATCTCTGTTAATCACATAGGTTCTCCTGTCGGTTTCCCCTAATTATAATTAATTCATTTTAACAACCTAAGTGTCCTTAGTGCTATTAAAAATCATTAATTATTACGCTCTGATTCATTTTAGGAATCTAAGTTTAATCAACTAATCCCGGTGTCACAACGGACAATTAAACTAGTTGCATGGATTATGATTTATCCTAATTTCTCTCCGTCGAGTTTCCATTAAGAATCGAATCATTACACAATTGGCCAGATTGAGTAAAAGCATTAAGCACATCCATACAAATAATTAGGACATGGGCAAGACACAAGAAATTATAACAATATTTGAACTATCATTTCATTTCAAGACCCCAAATTGGGGTTTTAGCTACACATGGCCAGAATATCCACAATAATTACAAAGGAAAGCATAATATAGAGCATAAAAGGAAGGGAATTAACCGTCGAAAAACCCCTCGCTGACTACTCCTTGAGCCTCTAAGATTGCTCCCCCAAAATTCCCAAAATTTTCCCACTAAAAGAATCCTCTCAAAAAGGCTCAAAATCCTTGAGAGGGGCTCCAAAGGAGCCTAAGGAAGAGAGAAAAGAATTGGAATGGTGAATGAATGATTGATCAATAATGAGGCACCCAAGGGTGCCTTTTTATAGGCCTGGAATAGGGGTAGCGTCGCGACGCTACCTTGCTCAGCGTCGCGACGCTGCTGCGCACGCGGCTTGGCCAACACGAAAGGGTAGTGTCGCGACGCTGTCTACTTCGCGTCTCGACGCTGCCCCAAAATTCCAGATTTTTCAGCTTCCTTTTGGGCTGATTTTTGGGCCTTCTTCTTCATTTCTTTTTGTCATTTCTTCATGGTTGACTTCTTTGGGCCTCCAATTGCTTCAAGCTTTGGATTTGGGCTTCAATTATTTCAATTTTGGCACTTTTTCTCCCAAAAACACCATTTTTGCTCCTAAAGACCAAATATCAAAATTCATTAAATATATTCATAAAAAACATGTTTAAAGCACCAAAAAGCTTAATAAATTGAGACTAAAATAGCGACATTTCTGCTCGCTATCACACCCCCAAACTTAAGCTTTTGCTAGTCCCGAGCAAAATAAATTCTAAAGATGCATTTCAACCCTCAATGATTTTTGAATTCTTGGGATCGAATGGAAAACATGCAAGTGGAATAAGCAAGCACCGCATACTCTTGAAGAAATCTTAAACTAGTTTGAACTTAAGATTAATGAATAGCATGCTCAAGACTTATCTATTGATTCTTTTACTAACCTAGATTAGTCTTATGGCTTTCTCCATTTATTTTCCCCCTACACTGGCTAAGAGCCCCTAATACGTCGGAGTCCTTCTATCATGCAAAAAAAAGAAACTAGGGTGCCTGTCATCATTTTCTTTCTTTTTCATGGGGGAGCAAAACTCTCAAATGATTTTTCTTTTTCTTTTGCTTTTTCTTTTGCTACTCCCCCAAACTTGCATTTTGATATCTAATTGTACTAGCTTTCACACTACGGTGCAGGGACCCTTAACCCGAATTTTATTCTCTGGTTGGCCTAACTGATCACACCGCAGGTAGCTCTTTTTACCCCTAGGCTTTTTCTTTTGTGCAAGCAAAAAAAATAATCTTCTTTTTTCAACATATTTTCTTTTCTCTCATTTTCTTTTGTTGCTTTTGCTTTTCTCTCAGCAGGCATAGCATTTTTTTTCCTACCTAGCTCTTTAGAGCAATCAAGCATGAACTTCCTAATATTAGAAACTAAGCCTATCGGGGTGAGAACAACTTTGAAAACCATAATAAGAATCTAGATTTTCAAAGACGTCATTAGATAAGACTATTGCATGCTTTAGACATCAAAACTAAGTATCAAAAAATTTTAAAATTTCACAATTTTTGCCGTGCTCCCAGATTCCACAACATATAAACCATTTTCTCCCAAAATTTCAAAAATCACATCCTTGGCTATCATGGCTAGCTATTCATGCATCCAACAGAATTTAAATATGCTCAACACAGCGGAAGCGTCCCCCCCAAACTTAAACTAAACATTGTCCCCAATGTTTTAAAACAGTAAAGCATAAAGAGAGATACTGAGACTTCCCTGAGCTAGGAGCGCTTCATCTTCTTCCTTTGGATCCATAAAAAATGGGAAATTTGGAATTTCGGGATTTGCTAATGTGATCCTGCAAAACAAAATTGGATCACGGAGCAAAGAAAATTATTTACCGCAAAAACAACTAACTAATCTTTAATCCTTGGGTTGCCTCCCAAGCAGCGCTTTCTTTAACGTCTTTAGCTAGACTAGGCTCGGCACGCTTACGGAGGCTCAAAATAAAAATTTTCATCATCCTCCGGGCCCTGCAAGAAATCACGCACCGAATTGCAGACTACAAACAGGGGAGAAAAAAAACTTTCCCCTGGCCCATCTTCACTAAAGAGATTCTCATAATAACATTTCAGAAAATAATCAGCTGCATCAAATCTCTTTTCTAAATCTCTATTCTCAAAACAGTTGTTAACAGAGTCATCAAGCGTTATAATATCTACTAGTCTAGGATCTAGAGGTGGCCTATCAATCATGCCAGTCCATTCATCAGAAAAAATGTCTACATGCTCAGCAGATCCCTCAGACTCAGAATTAAAAAATGATTCAACTAAACTATCACATGACTCATCATCAGAAGAATTCAAGAATTCAAGAATTTCAGGATCAGATTCTATACTATGCACATATTCGAGTTCTTCTGGGTCAGATTCTATGCTATATACATCATCAGGACATGAAAAAAAAGTATTCACATTGTCAGGGTTCATGCATTCAGGAATGTCAAGCTCAGACTCAATAGATTCACTGTAATCATGATCAGACTCAAAATTATCTATCAAGCAATCTTTTTTATGCATTTCATGCTCATCCTCAATGTCAGGCAATTCAATATCATCATCAAAATTATCCATTTCAGGCAAATCTAATTCATTTTCAAAGGAAGGTAAATCATCAACTGCAGATCTTTCATTTTCACAAGCAGGCAAGTTTAATTCATTTTCAAAGTCAGGCAAATCCACATCATTTTCAAACAGAGGATTATCCATATGATCAAAATCCCCATTATCCATAAGCATTTCTCCTAAGCCTAGGCCAAGATTATAGTCTACCTCTTCATCATCATCAGTCAAGTATTCAGGCCCAACAGAAAAACATGTGTGCAAACTACAAACAGATTCATCTTGGCCAAAAATACTAAACACAACTTTTTCATCATCAATGTTCAAGGTAAGTTTACCTGTATGCACGCTAATCTCAGCCTTACCAGTGGCTAGGAAAGGTCTGCCTAAGATAATTGGTACTTCTTTGTCCTCTTTCATGTCCAGTACCACGAAATCTACGGGGAAGATGAATTTGTTGACTTTCACCAACACGTCCTCCACAACACCCATCGGGTGGGTAATCGATCTGTCAGCAAGCTGGAGAGTGACGTCGGTGTCTGTCATACCTGATAAACCAATCTTCCCGTAAACAAAGTAGGGCATCAAATTTATACTCGCTCCTAAATCACATAAAGCCCTATCGAAGGATACTTCTCCTATGGTGCAGGGAACAGTAAAACTCCCTGGATCTTTCTGCTTAGAGGGTATCCTACCAGAAATAATGGTACTGCTACTCTCAGATAAATTAAAAACTTCTTTTTTCAGACTCTTCTTTCTAGAAAGCATTTCCTTCATGAATTTTCCATAATTTGGCATATTATACAAGGCTTCTACCAATGGAATATTCACAGACAACTTTTTAAACATTTCTAGAAACTTTTGAAACTGTTCATCTAATTTGACATTTTTGAATCTTTGAGGAAAAGGTAACTCCCCGAAATCAAAGGTTGGACATTCGCCCCTCCGCTTGGGCGGGCTAATATGCGAACCTCTGCCATGGTGGTTGCATGGAACCACTTCTTCCTCAGTCAGCTTCTTTTTGTCATCCTGTTTCTCATCTTCTTTTCTACTTGCAAGTTTGTTAGAAAAATCACATTTTAATTCAATAGAGTTGGGAGGATGTTGAAACCTTTTAGAGGAGGCTTTTTGTGCCTCAGTCCTTTCATCTTCATCCCTTCTCTTTTCTTCTTCCTTTTTCTTCTCTAAACTATTCTCCAGTCTTCTGCCACTTCTCAGAACCACCATCTTACACTGCTCTTTCGGGTTAGGCTCAGTATCACTTGGAAATTTTCCCTTCTGAAGGGCATTTACTGCTGAAGCGATTTGTCCTATCTGTACTTCCATGTTCTTTAGAGCTGCGTCGTGGTTGTTTACTGATGTCTGGAGACTCACATTCAATATTCTTTGTTCTTTGATGAATAAAGCCACCATCTCCTCCAGGTTATTTTTCTTTTCAGGAGCACTAGATGATGCAAAACCTGGGGGTGGCTGCAAAACATTCTTTGTATTCGCATATGAGAAGTTCTCGTGATTGCGCAGACTGGGGTGGTAGAAGTTTGGTACTCCTTGAGCATATGGTCTATTTCCTATGTATTGAACTTCTTCCACATCTTGACCTTCCTTCTTTGAATGCCCTTCAGTTAAGGTGGAAATGGACTTAACCACCTCAGATGAAGTCAATTTGTTCAGTGCATTGGTCAGAGATGCCAGTTGTGCTTTCAGTGAACTTGACTCATCCAATTCATATAATCCAGCCTTCTTTGTAATTTTTCCTCTCTCCGTCGGCCACTGATAACTGGTTGCCGCCATTTCCTCAAGCAGATCTTTGGCTTCTGTCACTATTTTTGAAAGAAAACTCTCTCCTACTGATGTGTCTAGGACTGTCTTTGTGGAGGGGTTTAATCCATTATACAATAACTGTACCTGAAGCCAATCAGGATATCCGTGTTGGGGGCATCGCCTAAGCATTTCCTTGTATCTTTCCCACGCTTCGTACATCTGCTCCTCGTTAAGCTGCCTAAATGTTCCAATTTCAGTCCGGAGCTTGGTAGTCTTAGCAGGTGGAAAAAATTTCGTTAGAAAAGCTTGGGCAAGCTC
This sequence comes from Luffa acutangula, assembly GCA_036850905.1. Taxonomy (NCBI): domain Eukaryota; kingdom Viridiplantae; phylum Streptophyta; class Magnoliopsida; order Cucurbitales; family Cucurbitaceae; genus Luffa; species Luffa acutangula. The sequence goes on along the minus strand of CM072087.1, from coordinate 6,977,733 downwards.
GTCCCAAGTACTGATGCTGCCCGTCTCGACTGATTCAAGCCAATCTTTTGCTTTATTCTGTAGAGAAAATGGGAACAACCTCAATCTTATCGCGTCTGCCAGAACTTCGTTCATCTTCACCGTCCCACATATTTCTAGGAATGATCGCAGATGTGAGTGGGGGTCCTCGGAAGGATGTCCCTTGAACGAGTTATCGCGCGCCATCTGAATCAACCCTGTCTTTAGCTCAAAATTTGTAGCTTGGATTGGGGCGAAGAAAATTCAAGAATTCTCGGTGGGAAGAACTTGCTGTAGAAAATCTCTAATTGCCTTGGGAGCTTCCTCTTGGTGGGCCATCGCTTCTACTAATCTTTTCTCTCTTCGAATGGATCTAAGAGTCCTGTTAATTTCAAAATCTAGCGGAAACAAATCAACCACCTTGTTCCTTCGCATACAATGCTCCCAGACAACAAAAAGGACCAAACAAAAATGAAAATAAAATAATATTCACAAAATTATTAAAAAAAATATATTTACACCTAAATTACTATTTATCCCTTTCTTTTCGATGTCAAGAAAAATTAATTTTTTCTTAAAAATCAAGCCTCCCCGGCAACGGCGCCAAAAACTTGTCGACGCTATCGATTAATGATTTTTAATAGCGCTAAGGACACTTAGGTTGTTAAAATGAATTAATTACGATTAGGGGAAACCGACAGGAGAACCTATGTGATTAACGGAGATTCTAGGTTTATAATTAGTTGGGCAATGAGATAGGATAATTATAGCAATTATTTAGCTAATCATTGATTTTCAAGACCCCTTTTCCCATTTAAAGAAAACTCTTTCTCCATATTTTATTTTTTATTGATCAATTTGTTTTCGTTAATTATCTTAATTTGAATTTTTATTGCATGAAGTGCTCCCTAAATATTATTTCGCCTAAGTATTTTTAGTGCTCAAGAGATTTTAATTATTTGTTTAAGTTTCGCTTCGCCTGCCTGTGGATTCGATACTCGGTATTACTACAATTTAATATTACTTGTGACGACCTGTGCGCTTGCGGAAAAATCGTTAATCGATAGCGTCGACAAGTTTTTGGCGATTTAGTAAAGCATTAAGCACATCCATACAAATAATTAGGACATGGGCAAGAGACAAGAAATTATAACAATATTTGAACTATCATTTCATTTCAAGACCCCAAATTGGGGTTTTAGCTACACATGGCTAGAATATCCACAATAATTACAAAGGAAAGCATAATATAGAGCATAAAAGGAAAGGAATTGACCGTCGAAAAACCCCTCGCTGACGCTTGGAGCCCCGCTGACTACTCCTTGAGCCTCTAAGATTGCTCCCCCAAAATTCCCAAAATTTTCCCACTAAAAGAATCCTCTCAAAAAGGCTCAAAAGCCTTGAGAGGGGCTCCAAAGGAGCCAAAGGAAGAGAGAAAATAATTGGAATGGTGAATGAATGAATGATGAATAATGAGGCACCCAAGTGTGCCTTTTTATAAGCCTGGAATAGGGGTAGCGTCGCGACACTACCTTGCTCAGCGTCGCGACACTGCTGTGATAGCGAGCAGAAATGTCACTATTTTAGTCTCAATTTATTAAGCTTTTTGGTGCTTTAAACGTGTTTTTTATGAATATATTTAATGAATTTTGATATTTGGTCTTTAGGAGCAAAAATTGTGATTTTGGGAGAAAAAGTGCCAAAATTGAAATAATTGAAGCCCAAATCCAAAGCTTGAAGCAATTGGAGGCCCAAAGAAGTCAACCATGAAGAAATGACCAAAAGAAATGAAGAAGAAGGCCCAAAAAGCAGCCCAAAAGGAAGCTGAAAAATCTGGAATTTTGGGGCAGCGTCGAGACGCTACCCTTTCGTGTTGGCCAAGCCGCGTGCACAGCAGCGTCGCGACGCTGAGCAAGGTAGCGTCGCGACGCTACCCCTATTCCAGGCCTATAAAAAGGCACCCTTGGGTGCCTCATTATTCATCAATCATTCATTCACCATTCCAATTCTTTTCTCTCTTCCTTAGGCTCCTTTGGAGCCCCTCTCAAGGCTTTTTGAGCCTTTTTGAGAGGATTCTTTTAGTGGGAAAATTTTGGGAATTTTGGGGGAGTAATCTTAGAGGCTCAAGGAGTAGTCAGCAGGGCTCCAAATGTCAACGAGGGGTTTTTCGACGGTCAATTCCTTTCCTTTTATGCTCTATATTATGCTTTCCTTTGTAATTATTGTGGATATTCTAGCCATGTGTAGCTAAAACCCCAATTTGGGGTCTTGAAATGAAATAATAGTTCAAATATTGTTATAATTTCTTGTCTCTTGCCCATGTCCTAATTATTTGTATGGATGTGCTTAATGTTTTACTCAATCTGGCCAATTGTGTAATGATTCGATTCTTAATGGAAACTCGACGGAGAGAAATTAGGATAGATCATAATCCATGGAACTAGTTTAATTGCCCGTTGTGACACTGGGATTAGTTGATTGAACTTAGATTCCTAAAATGAATCAGAGCGTAATAATTAATGCTTTTTAATAGCGCTAAGGACACGTAGGTTGTTAAAATGAATTAATTACGATTAGGGGAAACCGACAGGAGAACCTATGTGATTAACGGAGATTCTAGGTTTATAATTTGTTGGGCAATGAGATAGGATAATTATAGCAACTATTTAGCCAATCATTGATTTTCAAGACCCCTCTTCCCATTTAAAGAAAACTATTTGTTTTCGTTAATTATCTTGAATTTTAATTTTTATTGCACGAAGTGGTCCCTAAATATTATTTCGCCTAAGTATTTTTAGTGCTCAAGAGATTTTAATTATTTGCTTAAGTTTCGCTTCGCCTCCCTGTGGATTCGATACTCGGTATTACTACCATTTTATATTACTTGTGACGACCCGTGCGCTTGCAGAAAAATCGTTAATCGATAGCGTCAACAAGTTTTTGGAGCCGTTGGCGGGGAGGCTTGATTTTTAAGCAAAAATTAATTTTTCTTGACATCGAAAAGAAAGGGATAAATAGTAATTTAGGTGTAAATATTTTTTTTCATCATTTAGTGAATATTATTTTATTTTCGTTTTTGTTTGGTCCTTTTTGTTGTCTGGGAGCATTGTATGCGAAGGAACAAGGTGGTTGATTTGTTTCCGCTAGATCTTGAAATTAACAAGACTCTTAGATCCATTCGAAGAGAGAAAAGATTAGCAGAAGCGATGGCCCACCAAGAGGAAGCTCCCAAGGCAATTAGAGATTTTCTACAGCCAGTTCTTCCCACCGAGAATTCTGGAATTGTCTTCGCCCCAATCCAAGGAACAAATTTTGAGCTAAAGACAGGGTTGATTCAGATGGCGCGCGATAACTCGTTCAAGGGACATCCTTCCGAGGACCCCCACTCACATCTGCGATCATTCCTAGAAATATGTGGGACGGTGAAGATGAACGAAGTTCCGGCAGACGCGATAAGATTGAGGTTGTTCCCATTTTCTATACAGGATAAAGCAAAAGATTGGCTCGAATCAGTCGAGACGGGCAACATCAGTACTTGGGACGAGCTTGCCCAAGCTTTTCTAACGAAATTTTTTCCACCTGCTAAGACTACCAAGCTCCGGACTGAAATTGGAACATTTAGGCAGCTTAACGAGGAGCAGTTGTACGAAGCGTGGGAAAGATACAAGGAAATGCTTAGGCGATGCCCCCAACACGGATATCCTGATTGGCTTCAGGTACAGTTATTTTATAATGGATTAAACCCCTCCACAAAGACAGTCCTAGACACATCAGCAGGAGGGAGTTTTCTTTCAAAAACAGTGACAGAAGCCAAAGATCTGCTTGAGGAAATGGCGGCAACCAGTTATCAATGGCCGACGGAGAGAGGAACATTTACAAAGAAGGTTGGATTATATGAATTGGATGAGTCAAGTTCACTGAAAGCACAACTGGCATCTCTGACCAATGCACTGAACAAATTGACTTCATCTGAGGTGGTTAAGTCCATTTCCACCTTAGCTGAAGGGCATTCAAAGAAGGAAGGCCAAGATGTGGAAGAAGTTCAATACATAGGAAATAGACCATATGCTCAAGGAGTACCAAACTTCTACCACCCCAGTCTGCGCAATCACGAGAACTTCTCATATGCGAATACAAAGAATGTTTTGCAGCCACCCCCAGGTTTTGCATCATCTAGTGCTCCTGAAAAGAAAAATAACCTGGAGGAGATGGTGGCTTTATTCATCAAAGAACAAAGAATATTGAATGTGAGTCTCAAGACATCAGTAAACAACCACAACGCAGCTCTAAAGAACATGGAAGTACAGATAGGACAAATCGCTTCAGCAGTAAATGCCCTTCAGAAGGGAAAATTTCCAAGTGATATTGAGCCTAACCCGAAAGAGCAGTGTAAGATGGTGGTTCTGAGAAGTGGCAAAAGACTGAAGAATAGTTTAGAGAAGAAAAAGGAAGAAGAAAAGAGAAGGGATGAAGATGAACGGACTGAGGCACAAAAAGCCTCCTCTGAAAGGTTCCAACATCCTCCCAACTCTATTGAATTAAAATGTGATTTTTCTAACAAACTTGCAGGTAGAACAGAAGATGAGAAGCAGGATGACAAAAAGAAGCTGACTGAGGAAGAAGTGGTTCCATGCAACTACCATGACAGAGGTTCGCATATTAGCCCGCCCAAGCGGAGGGGCGAATGTCCAACCTTTGATTTCAGGGAGTTACCTTTTTCCTCAAAGATTCAAAAATGTCAAATTAGATGAACAGTTTCAAAACTTTCTAGAAATGTTTAAAAAGTTGTCTGTGAATATTCCATTGGTAGAAGCCTTGTATGCCAAATTATGGAAAATTCATGAAGGAAATGCTTTCTAGAAAGAAGAGTCTGAAAAAAGAAGTTTTTAATTTATCTGAGAGTAGCAGTACCATTATTTCTGGTAGGATACCCTCTAAGCAGAAAGATCCAGGGAGTTTTACTGTTCCCTGCACCATAGGAGAAGTATCCTTCGATAGGGCTTTATGTGATTTAGGAGCAAGTATAAATTTGATGCCCTACTCTGTTTACAGGAAGATTGGTTTATCAGGTATGACAGATACCGACGTCACTCTCCAGCTTGCTGACAGATCGATTACCCACCCGATGGGTGTTGTGGAGGACGTGTTGGTGAAAGTCAACAAATTCATCTTCCCCGTAGATTTTGTGGTACTGGACATGAAAGAGGACAAAGAAGTACCAATTATCTTAGGCAGACCTTTCCTAGCCACTAGTAAGGCTGAGATTAGCGTGCATACAGGTAAACTTACCTTGAACATTGATGATGAAAAAGTTGTGTTTAGTATTTTTGGCCAAGATGAATCTGTTTGTAGTTTGCACACTTGTTTTTCTATTGGGCCTGAATACTTGACTGATGATGATGAAGAGGTAGACTATAATCTTGGCCTTGACAGATTGAGTAAAGCATTAAACACATCCATACAAATAATTAGGACATGGGCAAGAGACAAGAAATTATAACAATATTTGAACTATCATTTCATTTCAAGACCCAAAATTGGGGTTTTAGCTACACATGGCTAGAATATCCACAATAATTACAAAGGAAAGCATAATATAGAGCATAAAAGGAAAGGAATTGACCGTCGAAAAACCCCTCGCTGACGCTTGGAGCCCCGCTGACTACTCCTTGAGCCTCTAAGATTGCTCCCCCAAAATTCCAAAAATTTTCCCACTAAAAGAATCCTCTCAAAAAGGCTCAAAAGCCTTGAGAGGGGCTCCAAAGGAGCCTAAGGAAGAGAGAAAAGAATTGGAATGGTGAATGAATGATTGATGAATAATGAGGCACCCAAAGGTGCCTTTTTATAGGCCTGGAATAGGGGTAGCGTCGCGACGCTGCTGCGCACGCGGCTTGGGCAACACGAAAGGGTAGCGTCGCGACGCTGTCTACTTAGCGTCTCGATGCTGCCCCAAAATTCTAGATTTTTCAGCTTCCTTTTGGGCTGATTTTTCGGCCTTCTTCTTCATTTCTTTTGGTCATTTCTTCATGGTTGACTTCTTTGGGCCTCCAATTGCTTCAAGCTTTGGATTTGGGCTTCAATTATTTCAATTTTGGCACTTTTTCTCCCAAAAACACCATTTTTGCTCCTAAAGACCAAATATCAAGATTCATTAAATATATTCATAAAAAACACGTTTAAAGCACCAAAAAGCTTAATAAATTGAGACTAAAATAGCGACATTTCTGCTCGCTATCAATAACGTTACTAGCTAGTGAAGTAGTGAAAGCCTGCCAAATGATAGTGTCTGATCGATCAATGGATGTGACATTGATCGCCCTTGATATGAGTGATTTTGATGTTATCTTGGGAATGGAATGGTTGGCTTCTAATTATGCCAACATAGACTGTCATCGTAAGGAGGTGATCTTTAACCCTCCGTCAGAGGCTAGCTTCAAGTTTAAGGGATCGATGATCAAAGATGCTCCCAAAGTGGTCTCTGCGATGAAGGCGAGAAAATTGATTAGCAAAGGAGCCTAGGGCTTGTTGGCTAGCGTGGTTGACACAAGGAAAACCGAGACATCAATGACCTCGATACTGGTAGTGAGGGAATTCACAGATGTATTTCTTGAGGATCTGACAGGACTACCGCCAGCTCGAGGGGTTGACTTCTGCATTGAGCTTGAGCCAGGGACTAATCCGATTTCTAAAGCTCCATACAGGATGGCTCCAGCGGAATTGAAAGAGCTTAAGGTCCAGATTCAGAGCTGTTGGACAAAGGTTATATACGCCCCAGCGTTTCGCCGTGGGGTGCTCCAGTTTTATTCGTGAAAAAGAAGGATGGGACAATGCGTTTGTGCATCAACTACCGGGAGCTGAACAAAGTGACAATAAAGAACAGATACCCTCTGCCCAGGATTGATGACCTCTTTGATCAGCTCCAAGCTGCAGCAGTATTCTCTAAAATAGATCTACGGTCAAGTTATCATCATTTGAGGATTAGAGAGGACGATATACCCAAGACAGCTTTCCGAACCAGGTATGGGCATTACGAATTCACTGTGATGTCCTTTGGGCTTACTAATGCTCCCGTAGTTTTCATGGACTTGATGAACAGGGTATTCAAGGAATTCATTGATTCATTTGTGATTGTTTTTATCGACGACATTCTTATCTACTCCAAGACAGAAGAGGAACATGAGGATCATCTCAGGAGAGTTCTAATTACCTTAAGAACGAACAAGTTGTATGCCAAATTCTCTAAATGTGAGTTTTGGTTACAACGAGTTTCCTTCTTAGGGCACGTGGTGTCGAAGGAAGGTGTCACAGTGGATCCAACCAAGATAGAGGCAGTGACCAATTGGTCTCGACCCACTTCAGTTAGCGAGATTCGGAGTTTCTTGGGGTTAGCAGGTTATTACCGTCGTTTTGTGCAAGGCTTTTCCAGTATTGTCGCCCCCCTAACTCAGTTGACTCGAAAGGGTACTCAATTTTTGTGGGATGAAGCTTGTGAGACGAGCTTCCAAGGGCTTAAGCAGAGACTAGTTTCAGCACCAGTACTTACAATACTCGATGGTTCAGGAGAATTTGTTATTTACAGCGATGCTTCAAAGAAGGGACTGGGCTGTGTGTTAATGCAGCACGGTAAGGTCATCGCTTATGCGTCTCGTCAGCTGAAAGATTATGAGAAGAACTACCCGACCCATGACTTGGAGTTAGCAGCAGTGGTCTTTGCCTTGAAGATTTGGAGACACTATTTATACGGAGAGAAAATCCAAATCTTCACGGACCACAAAAGTTTGAAATACCTCTTCACCCAGAAAGAGTTGAATATGAGGCAGCGAAGATGGTTAGAGTTAGTAAAAGATTATGATTGTGACATCCAGTACCACCCGGACAAGGCAAATGTGGTTGCAGATGCCCTCAGTAGGAAGACCGCTCATGCTTCTGCTTTGATTACTACTCGGCTCATATATTGGATGACTTGGAACGTGCAGAGATTATGATTGCAGTGGGCGAAGTTACAACACGCCTAGCTCAGTTGACAGTTAAGTCGAGCTTGAGACAAAGGATCATAGATGAACAACCAAATGACCCTGACCTTGTTGTTAAACGCAGTCAAGTAGAGGCGGGGCAGGTGAACGAGTTCTCCTTATCTTCAGACCTTGGCTTGTGTTACCAGGGTCGCTTATGCGTACCTGGGAATGCCGATCTCAAACAGGAATTATTGGCAGAGGCACATAGTTCACCTTTTTCAATCCATCTAGGAAGTACGAAAATGTATCATGATTTAAAACAGTATTACTGGTGGCAAGGCATGAAAAGAGAGATAGCTGAGTTTGTTAGTAAGTGTTTTGTTTATCAGCAAGTAAAAGCCTCGAGACAGAAACAAGCAGGCTTGTTGCAGCCGCTGAGTGTCCCATAATGGAAGTGGGAGCATATATCTATGGACTTCATCATAAGATTGCCTAGAACGGCCAAGGGTTACACCGTGATTTGGGTCATTATCGACAGACTCACCAAGTCAGCGCACTTTCTCTCTGGAAAGCCTACTTACAGTGTTGAAAAGTGGGCCCAGTTATATATGACAGAGGTAGTCAAGCTCCATGGTGTGCCGGTGTCAATCGTGTCAGATAGAGACCCTCGGTTCACTTCAAACTTCTGGAGGAGTCTGCAAAGAGCCTTGGGTACTCAGTTACGTTTCAGTACAGCTTTTCACCCTCAGACACATGGTCAAACTGAGCGATTGAACCAAACTCTAGAGGATATGTTGCGAGCATGTGTCTTGGATTTCTCAGGTAGTTGGGATGCACACCTGCAGTTAATGGAATTTGCTTATAACATTAGTTATCAAGCAACCATCGGTATATCACCGTTTCAGGCCCTCTATGGGAAGAGATGCAGGTCCCCTGTTTATTGGGATGAGGTCGGAGAACGTTAGTTGTTGGGACCTAAATAGATTCAAGCCTCCAGCGAGGCTATTTGCACAATCAGATCGAGGATGCTAACGGCTCAGAGCCGACAGAAGAGCTATGCAGATATAAGGAGAAAAGATTTAGAGTTTGACGTGGGTGATCATGTTTTCTTGAAGGTAACTCCAATGAAAGGAGTATTGAGGTTTGGAAGGAAAGGCTAGCTCAGTCCGCGTTTCATTGGTCCGTTTGAGATTCTAGAACGGATTAGTAAGGTAGCTTATCGCCTAGCGTTGCCGCCTTCTCTTTCGGCGGTACACGACGTTTTCCACGTCTCTATGTTACGAAGGTATTTGGCAAATCCAGCCCACAGAGTGGACTATGAACCCTTGTAACTCAGCGAGAACTTGTCTTATTAGGAGGAACCTGTGCTAATTTTTGACAGAGAGGTGAAGGTCCTTTGGTGAAACCATTTGTCCGAAGAGGCAACGTGGGAGAGAGAAGATGAAATGATGGTCAAGTATCCAGAGTTGTTCCAGTACTAGCAATTTTCAAGGACGAAAGTTCTTTTAAGGTTAGTATGATGTAGCAGCCAAAAAAAAAAAAAGGAAATGAGGGAAAAACGTGGGCAGGCTCGGTAAAAAAAAAGAGAGAAAATGGGGGAAAACTTCCCCCCAAATTCGGTCAATTGACCGGTTTAAAAAAAAAAATCTCTGAATCTTTCTCTCTCTCCCTCTCACGAACGCTCTCTCTCTCTGCTCCATCTCTCTCTCTCGGCAATCTCCCTCTCTCTCGTACTGTGCAGCCGCCGTCGCGCCTCTGTCCGTGCCACCACCGTCGCACCTCCGTTCGTACCGCCGTCGTCACGCCTCCGCCGCCGGTAAACGTCTCTCTCTCTCTCTCTACCGTCGCCCGCCTCTCGTCGTCGTAGCCTCCACGTGCAGTTATCCTCTGTTGCAGATCACCATACAGCCGCACACCGCTGCCGACTTCAGCCAAACAGTTGTACGCCGCCTCGAGTCGCTTTGGATCTTGAGCGTTCGACGATTCGGTTAATCAAACAGTGGGTAAGGAAGGTGTAAGTTTCAAATCTAATTAGTCATTTGTCCTTTAATGAAATATCCAATAATTTTGAGTCTTAATCCAAGGTGTTCGTAGAGAGTAGTGGTCGAATTTGTATAGGCGGAGCGAATTTGGAAATTGGACAGCGAGCGGTAATTTCGTGTGGATATTTCATTTGTCCTTTAATGAAATATCCAATAATTTTGAGTCTTAATCCAAGTCTTGTGTTTTAGGAAATTAATTGAGATTGTTATGCCTCTGATGTGTGAATATATATTTTATGTGTTAATAGACGAGTATTTCACATCACGTGGTTGGCGTTGTATCGAGTTGTTGGGTGATTTTCGATCAAGCGTAGTATCTCAAAGTAAGTAGCCCTTTAGAATAAGTTCTGTGCTTTAAAATTCATTTAAATTGATCATGGCTTGTAATAGCATGAGTTGGTTTTAATCCTTGAGTTGCCCTCGGGAATTTAAGTAGCCAATTGGATTCAAATTCCTTGTTTTAAATGCATTATATGGTAGCTGAACATGGTGAGTAACTCGCTGCGTTAGCCTGAAATGTTTATGCATTGAGATGACTGTTTGCTCCTAGCATGTATATTAAATATTTGGAATGAGATTAAGGTGTTATGTATACGGTTGCCTTCAGGAATATGGATGTTGTGTGCTTGTGCTATGTAATGGGTGAAAGTGCTGGACTGTTGTATATTATATGTTTTATGGTATTGTTAGTGGACGACGGGGAGTTGTGTTTTATCTCTGTTTAGGAGTGTTGTTGCCGCCTTCGTTTCTTGTTCTTGAGTTTGTTGGAGTTATGATGGTGCGTAACAGTTTAGCTTGTTTGTATTCTCTGTAAAGAAAAGAATTTGGTTAACGGGGTTGCAGTCGAATGTAGTAAGTGTTAAGGGGTCCTACTGGGTAAAGGATTAAGAAAAGGGAGAAGAATAGGCTAGTTGCCTTGACTGAGGGCCATGTCAATTAAACACCTAGGACTGAGATGTAATAGACTGAAATGAGGGGCTTAATGGGCGGGTCTTGGCTTCGCAGTCTAGGTGCCATTTACTAACTGTGGAAGTTAATTCCTGACTTAAACCCATGAATGCCCCACCAGTGAAATGGTAGTTTAGAGCGCTACGCGCCTATTAGTGCCTTGAGGGATGAGACTTAGCTTCACTGACCGGGTGCCATCTACCATCAGTAGGAGTAGAGATCTCCCAAAACTCCCACTTGTGCACTATCAGTGAGTTGGCAAACTTATATATTTATAGGTGTACTAATTGAACACGAGACCCGAACTACAGATAAATGAAATGAAATGAATGAGAATGAGATGACCTAACCCTTAGGCCTTAACTCGAATAAAATGTTAAAACCTTGATTGCTACTTACTGAGTATTTTCTTAAATACTCATTCTTTTCCCTTACATACAACTGCACGTAGAGGTAAAGGTGTACAAAATGCGTGACGGGGAGCTGTTGAGCCATGGATCTCCTTTAGGATAGTCTTCCGCATTTTACATTTTGAAATTCTCCTTTTGAACTTGTATTGTGAATGATTTACGATTTATTCCGCTTTAAGTTTTGTTTGAATAACTAAAGGTTTCGTTTGTTCTGTTTTAACTGGGATCCCAGATTTAAAAGTGTCGCAAATTTCTATGTATGTTTTCTTTAAATGTTATTTCCTCGTTGTTCCTAGAAGTAGAACGAAATGCATGTAGTAACGGCCTTAGAATCTAGGCATGAAAAGTAGGGTCGTTACAACAACAGGGGTAGCTCTTTTTGCCAAACTTTATTAAGCATTGCATTGCGCGCATAAGTCATGACTTTCTCTTTTTTTTTTTTTCATTCAAATTGTAACAACAAGAATGATTTTTCTTTATGAGCATGATAAGCATATATACTTTTTTTTCCTCCTAAGCAAGATCAAACATTCTAATTTGCAAAAAATTAACTCTTTAGCTCTTCCCTACACCTATCGAGGTGACAACAAGCATATGAACCTAACAATTCACTCCTAAGCATTCAAATCCAAATCTAAGCAAGAAAAATACTCTACTCATGCAAGACATCTCCTAGAAAAAGTTTAAAAAGTCTCCCTTTTTGGGCACTCATGCTTACAACTCATCGAAAGCTTGAAAATTGATATTCGAATGTCGTCCTCTGGATTGGATTTCTAATCAATTTTAATTACCGAAAATAATCCTGTCCAATTTTATTTAGGAAACCAAACATAGTGAGAATGAATGTAAATCAAATACAAAACAATGAAAAAGTATGACAATCTAATGGAGACAACGGTCTTAGGGATTTTATTTCACCAATTGGGATTATGGATTAATTAATGGTTTAATGACATGCTATGATTCATAAATCTTGGGAAACTAAAATCACACATATCTCTCTCGAGCATACATGATTCTCCCACATGCAATGAACCCGATATCTCTATCTAAATTCATTAAACATGCAAGGCATTAAGGTTAACCTTTTTAACGATTTCTAGAATTAACTATTATCTCCCAATTTCTAGCTAAATCCTAGTTATGCGTAATGATTTATAAGCTAAATCCTCTCTCCCGAGTTAGATTCAAGCACAAACAACAATCAATTTATGGCTGGTAAATTGAAAGCATTAAGAACACAATTATGCATAAATGACATCAATAGCAATAAAACCATTAAATCAATCCATAAAGTGCCCAACGGCTACATCAATCCCTAAGAATTAAACTTAGATATACACAATCCGCGTTACGATGTAAACTAAGTCTAAATAAGCCATAAAAACTACAAAAGCAAAGGGTAAAGAGAATTAAACGCTAGGTAGGCCGAGACCGCGCGTCCTCGTTACGATCCCCACGAACAAAGCCTTGAATCCCGCTTTTCCTCCACTTGATTCAGCTTCAAAAGCCCTTTTTCTCTCTGTTTTACGGCTCCAAATCGTCCACGAGAAGTCCTCCAAAAAGCCCTAATCGCAAAATATAAATAAGGAAAATTTTGGTCGTAGCGTCGCGACGCTGT